>OZ038481.1:127277598-127295098 GCA_964036315.1 Acanthosepion esculentum | reverse complement strand
AAGGTGGAGTGGGTAAAAAAGAAAGGCGAAATGAACGAAAATATAGAAAGAAAGGTAAGGTGTAATAGATAGATAGATAGATAGATAGATAGATAGATAGATAGATAGATAGATAGCTAATGAACAGACAGAACTAGATAGATAGATAGATAGATAGATAGATAGATAGATAGATAGATAGATAGATAGATAATGAACAGACAGAACTAGATAGGTAAGTAGATAGATAGCTAGATAGATAGATAATGAACAGACAGAACTAGATAGATAGATAGATAGATAGATAGATAGATAGATAGATAAAGGAGATGGAAATGCAAATATAAATAAAGCATGTGTGAAAGCAAATTAAATGTTAACGAATTAGAGGAAAAGATGATAATAACAGTAATACGTGATGGTAAAGAAAATTGTCAGAGAGAGGATAATCCATGGCGAAGGAAATAACAGAGAGCGTGAGAGAGCCAAAGAAATGACGGATAGAAAGAGAAAGGGAAGGAGATAATAATATAGAGCGCTTGAGAAAATGAAGAGAGTGGGAAAAGTAAAGGATCTCTATCTATTAAAGGCGGGATGTGTGTGTGTGTGTGTGTGTGTGTGTATGTGTGTGTGTGTGTGTGTGTGTGTGTGTGTGTGTGTGTGTGTGCGTGTGTGTGTGTAACGAATGCTCGGCCGGAATTTTCGACGGATTTGCACCAAAATGTACATGCACATGCTCCAAGTTAGTGATTAGGCCAAGACCGACTTTGCATTCCCCAATTCCCATCGATAGTGGAAATAATCGATTTTTTCATGCTTCTACGGCAGTTTTCATGCAGTTTGCGGCCATTTTCTACTGGCCAGAGTGAGAGCCTATAGCTGGATGCCACGAATAGGCAGGAAGATTCTATTGGACAGCGTGAGAGCCAACAGCTGACTGACACGAATGTTAACTAACATGCTAGCGTCCAAAAAACATCGGTAGCTGAAATTCGTCACAAGTGGGAAAAATTTAAATCTGCATGTCACTTTACTCCAATTGGCTCATTCCCTTGCTTGAACTCAACGTTGATTCTGATACCGCAGAACGGGGTTGGGTGTGAAAAAATATTTGTTGTTAACATTCTTTTTTCATTCGGTTTTTCCAGTTACGAGTCCTTTTTAAAGCTGATCGTTTTGTGTTCATTTTGTTTAGTTCTTTTTTCGTAACAGATTTAATGTTTAGTATAGAGCTTAGAAAAAATTTGCAGTGTGAGATAGGCAACAAGTAAGGCATGTAGCAACATCAGCACGGCAAAGAGCACTCCTTTAAAAGCAAGGAAGGGCAAAAATATTTTAAGTCAAATGTAGCGATTGCTGTATGAGTCGTACGATTTTCGAATCAAGCACGGGCAACGCCGGGTCATGCTGCTAGTTGTATATAAACGAGATTGAAAATGAAGAGAATGTTAGAAAGAGAAATAATATGGTAGCAGGATAGAGAAGGAGAGAGAGAGAGATGTAGAAAGGAATGAAATAGGATAAAAGAAGAATGAGCGGAAGGCACAGACGGGATATACAATGAGAAATGAAATGAAGGATAGAATCATGGAGAGAATAAAAAAAGGTAGAGCGAGAATGAGGTGATAGCGGTAGGAACCAGGAGAGTAAATGAACAGAAGAGTAAAAATAGAGAGAGAGAGGGAGAGAGAATGAAACGTAAAGACGGAGAAAAAAAGAGAATGATAGACAGAAGTAATAGAGAGCAAGATAGAAAGCCTTATTGTGATTAAAATAGAGATAAAAAAGAAACAAAGTGATGAATGGAGAGGAAAACAAACGCGGATAATAAAACAGACAAAACGTAGAATGAGAACAAACGAAAGACATTTTCCAAATAACTTTCAAAATATACAATAAAATAAAGCTTTGAAAACTCGTCAACGAAGAACCCCTCCCCTGCATCCGATAAACAACAATCGATACGTTAAAACCGCCCATTTTCCGCATAATTAAAGTTTTCGGAATAAGTTCATAATACTTAATTTATTCCATGGCCGCTTTTAAACAGTGATTTCGTGCGATCCGAAGAAATCGCATCTAAATCAGTTTTAAAAACATTCGCAACTTTTGATTTAAAAGGTTTCGAAATATGCGGCCGGTTTAGCTCTAATGGGCGGAGATAGGAACGATCTTCGCACATCAAACACGTACATGGACGGAAAAATGGAAGGCTGAATATTTGTTTAATCCTGATCACTCGCAGAGTTAGCATAACTGGATTCCTGGAAATTATCACAGATACAGCTATAGGTCACAGTAAGAAAATTTCTCGGTTTCATCTTTGAAGGGTCACATCGATATAAATGGATTCCTGGAAATTATCACAGATACAGCTATAGGTCACAGTAAGAAAAGTTCTCTGTTTCATCTTTGAAGGATCACATCGATATAAATGGATTCCTGGTAATTATCACAGATACAGCTATAGGTCACAGTAAGAAAAGTTCTCGGTTTCATCTTTGAGGGGTCACATCGATATAAATGGATTCCTGGTAATTATCACAGATACAGCTATAGGTCACAGTAAGAAAAGTTCTCGGTTTCATCTTTGAAGGGTCACATCGATATAAATGGATTCCTGGAAATTATCACAGATACAGCTATAGGTCACAGTAAGAAAAGTTCTCTGTTTCATCTTTGAAGGATCACATCGATATAAATGGATTCCTGGTAATTATCACGGATACAGCTATAGGACACAGTAAGAAAAGTTCTCGGTTTCATCTTTGAAGGATCACATCGATATAAATGGATTCCTGGAAATTATCACAGATACAGCTATAGGTCACAGTAAGAAAAGTTCTCGGTTTCATCTTTGAAGGGTCACATCGATATAAATGGATTCCTGGAAATTATCACAGATACAGCTATAGGTCACAGTAAGAAAAGTTCTCGGTTTCATCTTTGAGGGGTCACATCGATATAAATGGATTCCTGGTAATTATCACAGATACAGCTATAGGTCACAGTAAGAAAAGTTCTCGGTTTCATCTTTGAAGGATCACATCGTCTTCCTTAAAAAGGTAAAAAATAGTGTTACATTCTGAAACGGTCTTTGTGGCAGACGGGTATCATACACATATAAATTAACTCGTTTTGCAAATAAGGGCATATTCACTACATGTTAATTCATTGTAAATCGTCCTTCGCTTCAAAACACACGACTTGCATGTGTAAGATTATACGAATGGCGAATCTGCCTCTTTATCTCCCCCACTCTGACTCAATATATCCATAAATATACGTGGTTAGGGAAGATATTGTTGATTAGAATTTGGTTTGTTTTGTTTCCTATAGAATACTGTGTCTGAAGAAGAGGATTTCTTGAAAAGATATATATATATATATATATATATATATATATATATATATATATATGCGCGCGCCCGCGAGTCCTCCGATAGGAATCGAACCTGTATCCTACAAGGAATTGTCATATAGACTGACATGCCTTAACCGATTGAGCCACAGAGGAGCGTTCGGTTGGCAAGGCCAACTTTACTGTTTTTATGTTTTTAAATCATGGAGAATTGTAGTTTAAAAACAGTAAAATCGGCTTTGCTAACCGAAGCTCTCCTCTGTGGCTAAATCGATATAGCACGTCAGGCTATATGACGGTTCCGTATAGGATACAGGTTCGATTCCTGTCGGAGGACGCATATTTTCTATGAAAATTTCTCTGACATTCAGGTCGGTAAATGTCGTTAATTCTGTTTATTATAAACAGAGCATTTACTTAAACATTTGTATCTATAAAAAGAACGTATAAACACAAAAAATGTTTAAAATAATTGTCGGAATTTGTCCATTTCATAATATATACATATATATTTCATTAAAGACGACAGACAAGATACTGCAGATTTTTTTATTTAATTTTTTTTGTTTTCGAAAAAGTATTTTCTTTTATGGTCACAGAATGTGTAGAAACTCACCAAATATTCTGTAATTCCGAGCTCTTTCGTCTCTTTTTCTTTTCTTTTTCTTTTAAGCCTTTCACCCCAAGAAAGTCGTGAGTGCCACTAGCACACAAGGGTTTACAGAGAGTCGGAGCAAGAGTAAAGAGGTGTGATTGAGGAAAGGAGGAAGAGAATGACGGAGAATAGATCAAGGCATCTGGAGATGTCGATTGACATTTTCAATAGTTGGAGATTATAGCTATTAAGGAAGCAAGTAAGAGGAAGGGAGTTCCACAGACGGGAAGTGCGAGACATGAAGCCATTGCAGTAGAAGAGACGGCTACATTTATCTGATTCGACAGTAAAGGTGTGGGACTGAGATGCCAACCTAGTAACACACTTATATTCATGCAGTTTGGGGACTAGTGAAAGTAGCTCGTCGGAGGATTTACCGTGAAAATATTTGCAGAAAACACTGTGGGAAGCGACGGCACATCTGTGGAAGAGCGACTGTAAACGAGAGGCCAAATCAGGGTAATTTTAGCCATTATCAAGAATGATTTTTATTTTTATTTTATTGGATGCATGTGTTGTGTGTATGTATGTAGAGTTATAGGGATGTTTTTTTTTCCGAACACAGCATATTTTAGTCTTGTTCGTAGTTAATATTATTGAAAGTTGTTTTTTTTTCTATTTTATTATTAAAGCTTCAGTTTATTTTTAATCTTTTTCAGATGTAGATGGGATTATTATGCATGTATTTTCGACTAGTAAGTTTTGGAGGGAGTCTGGTTACTTTGTTTGTGTATTTAAATGGTTTCTGATGAAGCTGTTGTCGGATAGGTGTAACGTAATTTGGTGTGGATAGACAGGTAGTAGTGTGACTGGTGTAATTATTTTCGGTTTGATCAGGAACACAGTTCCTTAACAGGGATTTTAACTTGTAAATGATGTTCGTTATTTGTAGTTTTGATTTGCAGGCGTGATGTTATTTTTGAGGATACGGTTTTAATTTTTTTTGTAGTAGATAATTCATTTTTTTGTTTGAGTCAACGTGTAGTCTTTATAATATTTCTAAATGAAGATTCATATTATTTACAATTGACGTGCATTTGGCTTTTGTAGTAAATATGTTTTATGTTTGTCTGTGTTCAGTATCGTTATTATTTACTTTGGAAAGAAATATTCTAATTTGATGGTCGATGAGCTGGTTAGGAAAACCGTTGTTAACTAGTGTCTGTTTTACATTGTGGAGTGCTTTAAGGAAAATAGACGAGAGGATGAATTCGTGTGTGTCATCTTTAGAGTGTTTTTATGACACCTATTTTGTATCTGAGTGAGCATTCATTCTTATAATAAAGGTGACAAAATTTTCTGCTAGTTGTTTTTGTTTTTCAGTGAGGTGTTAAAAGTGTCGTTACTGTATTCTACGAGAACATCTAAGAGTAAGCGTTTATTTTTGACTAATTTCGTAGGTAAAGTTCAGGACAGAATTTTTTCTAATGTCGTTTTGAGAGTATCTATTGTGTTTTTCGCTAAAATAAAAATATCGTCTACATAGACATATACTTCAGGTTTACAAACCTGTTTAAATATCATGTTTTCTACATGGGACATGCAGTAATTGCAGAAGCACGTGCCGAGCGGATTTCCCATACTAACACCATAAGTTTGGGTGAGGATTTTGTCATTATGGTTGGATTGCATGTAATATTTATTTCTAAGATATTTGGTTTGATGGATGGAGGGGGATATAATTATCTGTGTAGACGTAGTTAAGACTATCAAACTTGATACGTAAACGGAAATATAAAAATACACAAACTTCGATATCAGCTACGCCCAATCATTTCGCAAAACCCAACCCCTATCTGCGAGCTATGGAAATTCCTTAATGGCATTATTACCACATACCTACCTACCAATTACGGTATTATATCCACCTACGAATTCCTCCATATTCTAAAAAGTCCAAAGTAACCCAATTTATCTTAGTGTCACTCGACGTTTAAAATCCTAAACTTCCACGTCGATCAAATCATTGACATTATCCTTAACTAAGTGTACACAAATAATCTTATTATAATCGGACTCCAAGGGCAACGTCTTCTTTCGCCAAGCCGCTCCCTACTGAGATTTAAATCTTAATCAAGAGAGTATATATAAGTGATGGAATTTTTGGGGGGATTTGAATAATCATTCATAGTAAGTCATCGAGTCTTGGAGCCCTATGCGTTGGGTTATGTATACTTTTACGGGTATCCAAACCGGAATATAATTGAGTCTCTATTCTGTTTCCTTTTCGCTACCGAGTAGTGGTATGACGCTTGCGGTATATCTTAAGAGTCCGAGTTCGATTCTCGGTAGTGGATATTCCATTCTGTGGAGTCCCAACTAGGTCGAAACGGCGGTCCAGTGCTTGCCTGCATTTTGTTGAGGAATTCTAAACTCGGTGAATTACTATGAATATATATATTGGGCATTGATGGACCAAACCGCCGGAAATACATTATGTTAAAAAATATAAAATCTTTCTCTTCATAAATTTTCAGATAAATACCTTTCTCAAGTTCCCTACATATAAACATGGCACATTTTAACCATACACACACACACAAACACATATGCACATACATGCATGCATATATATATATATATATAGATATATATATATATATATATATATATATATATAGTCTTAAACTGTACTATATTTATGGGATAAAGTGCTCAATATCAGAGATAGAGCGTGTGTAAATATAAAAGTGAACATAGAAGTCAACACTTAGAGGCGACAGTCTGTTTTATGCTAGATACTAGGGGGCCTGCTGATTGCATCTAGCATGAAACAGACTGTCGCCTCTAAGTGTTGACCTCTATGTTCAGTTTTATATTTACATACATACATACATACATATATATATATATATATATATATATATATATATGTATAACGTAAATCATTCATACGAAAAACAAATAATGAAGCTAATTATATGGCAAGAATCATTCTCGCAAACAATATTTAACAATAAAATACAATCAACTTCGAATCCGTTAATGAATGGTATGATCCTTGTTTATAATTGATATATATATATATATAGTCTTAAAGTGCGCTATAATTATGGGATCAATTGCTCAATATCAGAGATAGAGCGTCTGTAAATATAAAAGTCAACACTTAGAGGCGACAGTCTGTTTTATGCTAGATACTAGGTAGGGGGCCTGCCGATTGCATCTAGTATGAAACAGACTGTCGCCCTTAAGTGTTGACTTCTATGTTCACTTTTATATTTATATGTTTATGTTCCGGTTGAAATTTAAAGAATCTTTCATTGAAATAATTTTTTTATGGAAAATAGGTTTCTCAAGTCACGTAAGTATTTTCCTTCTTTCCAGTACAGATGCGAATTTCCTTTCTAACTTTTTACTTCAAGTAATGCAGAATGTCAATATTTTGATGTCATTATTTCCTCCTTGAGTTACATAGGCTATCCATTTCGGTTGTTGCTGTTTTTGGTAGATATATACATACATCACTTAACACACACACTTCCACACACGTGCGCGTACACAAACACACACACAGACAGAACATAAAATTAATGAGAGAGATATTTAAAAAAGACAAAACGTTGCTAAGGACTACAAAGAAGAAGGAATTTTGCCTGAGATCACGTAACGGGATTGACACTAGACAAAAACCGGGTGATAGTACGAACGAAACGTTGCGAGCGCAACGACTATTATGAGGATCCTAGTAAGAATGTGAATGCCTGAATTATAGCTAAATAAATAAAGTGAACATATCTGATAACAAACAGATAGATAGATAAACAAACAGACAGGTATTTAAAAACTGAAAATTAAATAGATAAGTAGGTAGATAGATATTAAAAGACCTAAAATAAGATAGAAATATATTTAAAAAATTATAATTAGATAGATAGATATATAGATAGATAGAGAGATAGATAGATAATCTTGTTTTCCACTCTGTTGGAAGTCCTCATCCGTTGTTTCTGCCTTTAAGAACTCTGGAGACCCTTCTGACCCTTCTAATTTCCGTCCTATCAGTCTCCTACCACTCTTCGGCAAAGTCTTTGAAGCTTTAATCAATGCCGAAGTGGTTAAGCACATTACATCCCATAATCTGCTCTACGACAAGCAATATGGTTTCCGCTTTACCCGTTCTACAGCTGATGTGCTTACGGCGATAACTCAAATGCTTTACCAAGCACTTCATAATAACGGAGAAGCTCTTGCCGTGGCCCTAGATATCTTCAAAGCGTTTGATAGGGTTTGACATGCCGGCCTTCTTCGCAAGCTTCAGGGTTATGGAATTACAAGTCGATTGTTCGACAATACAATAATTCCTGTCAAACCGTGTATTGAAGGTCGTTCTCAACGGATTCTCCTCCAGCTCACATCCCACAAATGCAGGTGTTCCCCAAGGCTCTATCCTAGGCCCTACTCTGTTCCTTATCTTCATTAACGATCTTCCTGATGTCCTAGATTCCCAAGTAGGCATCTATTCGGACGACACTACTATTTACTCCTGCCTCAAAAACAAATCTAGTGTCACCGACAAAACTAAACTGGCCGTTTGTCTTGAAAAGGACCTCCAATCGGTTGTGGACAGGGGCAGGAATTGGCCGGTTAACTTTAATGCCACAAACACAAAACTGCTCTCTATTACTCACCTGAGAGTACCATCCCTGCCGCCCATTAGAATGTCTAACGCTCAACTCCGCGAGAGCACCTCTTTGCGACTGCTCGGTCTCACATTGTCCGCTGACCTGAGATGGAACGAATACATTGAGTCAATAGCTTCGTCCACCGCTAGGAATGTTGGCTCCCTATGTCGCGCCAGGAAATTTTTCTCGCCGGAGTCGATCCTTCAAATCTGCAAATCAACCATTCGCCTTTGCATGGAGTATTGCTGTCATATATGATCTGGAGCCCCTTCTAATTGTCTCATTTAATTTTACAAATACTTTCACGGTAACTCATTCACCACAAGAACTCGTCCATCATCAATCAATCCTCCATGCACCATAATACCACATCCTCTCTAGCAGGACCTATAAAACACGCCCCATGTCATAAAAATGATTGTAAAATATATATAAAAATCTGGGGCGGGAGATGAACCCAGTAACAAACTGAAATATTAGCACATTTAATAGTGTTATCTATTACCATACATTTTTTCATTACGCCTTTAAATGCAAAACGGTTGACAATGTGCTGAGCGTTCTTTAAAACGTGAAAAAGTTATCCATTATGGAATTTTTCCTCTATCTTATAATGTCATGATCATGCGCGCATTAAAGCATGAAAAACTGTTCTTTTATAGGCAATTCAGAACATAACTGCAGGATTCATAGATAATTCTATTCAGTGCCGGCTTTAGTTTTTTAATATAAATTGCTTCTAGGATCTGTAGTTTGAATTTGTTGTTTTCTTCGTGTAGGATATTTGTATTGTCGATTAGCAATTTTTAATATTGTGAATGGGGAGAGCAATGTTGTTGTAGATCTCACGCAATGAACGAATGGTCAGCCATGTGTCGTGTAAATCCGACATGCCTAAATCATATATAAATATATATATATATATGTGTGTGTGTGTGTGTGTGTGCGCACGCGAGCTTGTGTGTGTGTGTGTGTTTGTGTGTGTGTGTGTGTGTGTGTGTGTGTGTGTAAAGTACTACCGGGATGAAATAAATTATGTCTGCAGGAGTTTGTGACATATTTGATTAGATCCAACGTCATATTAGCGCTGGCGTAAAAAGGTAGAGCCCGGAAGGTCGACCTGTAGCAGTAGGGAGACTCGGCTATGGAAACGAATCTGTAACAACAGGAACGCAGAGCTAATAGGCGAATGTCCATCAAAAGGGAGACACATTTATAGAGACGAATCTGCAGTGTCTAGACATACACTTCATTAAATGTTTCTCTCCATTTGTAACATAGTCATATCAGATGTATCAACAATGAAGAAGAGAAATATGTGTTCACACTGTATAACGATTTTGATACTCATTGATTTTTCCAGAAATCTGGACTTATACCAGTCAAAGTTGGTAAGGAGATAATATGCAAGAATATATAATTCATTGTTTCTTCTGGATAAAAGCTCGTTGATTAAAAACTACAGACCATTAGGCGTATTAAAATTAGCATTGTTTGGCACAAAACACCATATATGAGTCAGTAAACGGATCGAACACTCTACATAGGAATAGAGAATAACCCGACTAGCTCATTAAACATTAACCCAAGACGATGTGCGCAAAGAACTGCAGAAGACACCATAAAAGGATTGGAAGCGTATTCATAGATATATTTGAATTTCCTCTGACCTAAAGCAATCACGACTATTTCCTCCTGCTTCTGCGTTTCGGAAAGAAATAAATTTTTCTATGGTTTCAGTAAAAATAATTGGAATACATGTGCAAAAATATGCATTAATATAAAAAAGTATATTTTTAATACCTCCGTCTTATAGAATTACATATTTTACCTTTTAGTATGTATTTTAAATATAATGTTAAAATTACCGAGTGATATTGCAGCAAGTAAATGCCTTTTTCATTTGTAGGTATTTAACCAGGTAGATGGAATTACAAATCTAATAAAAAGTAATGCTGGGAACAATCTACATTCAATTCATGCATAACTAATTTTTTCCTCGCATAGACATACATAAAATGAAAGAATTTCTCAATGGAATTGTATTTATTATTTATTATTTATATTAAAATTATCAATATCTATATAAGGGATGTATGCAATATCGGGGGAAAAGCATTGGTAGATACAAAGTGTAAGCATA
Source organism: Acanthosepion esculentum (assembly GCA_964036315.1). Lineage (NCBI taxonomy): Eukaryota > Metazoa > Mollusca > Cephalopoda > Sepiida > Sepiidae > Acanthosepion > Acanthosepion esculentum. Next base: position 127,284,335 of record OZ038481.1, on the reverse strand, counting down.
GATGTCAATGTTGCAAAATGAGTATCAAAATCGTTCACTGTCCCAGGAATCAGTCAAGGAGAAGGAAGATTCTGAATTCATATCTGACGAGGATTATTTAGAGATTTTGTGTGAAACTCTTCATCCATTCCATGATAAAGATTCTTCCAAAATCTACGGCTTGTTCACCACATAGCATTCAACAAAAAATCATCTGTGTGATTCGTCTTGCGGTTAATTGTCAAACTGAACATTTTGAATCTGATACGTAGAAATTTACGAAAGTATCCTTATATAAATGTACTTCTATATAGATACAATCGCGTAAACACACTCAAACACACCTACACCTGCACACACACACACACACACACACACACACACACCCACACACACACACACACACACATATATATATATATATATATATATATATATATATATATATATATATATATATATATATATATATATATGGATATAGATATGTATGTATACATGTAAAAATTAAAATTAAAGCCTAAAATGGTCCATCAATTCAGGATTGTACTGTGATGAATAATGACTTACGAATTTAAACTGAAAGCAATTGTAACCTAAGTATGGAAATCTATACATTTTTCTTTTTATACCCGTAGTTATATTTTCTGTTTGTTTTTTTTTGTTTTTTTTTGTTTCTTTTTAGTGTAGGTCTGATGAATTGGCTCATGATTACGATTCCAATGTAATAAATTATAACCATGGCATATTAGTGTTTGAGCCTTTTATATTATATTCTTGCTCTGTCTTGTACATTGAGCTCTACCTGGATCTTATCGTCTTGGAAATATATATATATATATATATATATATATATATATATATATATATATATATATTTATATTGAGCACAAATATTATAAATATCTCTATCTATCTACACATATATATATATAAATATATATATATATAAATATATATATATATATATAAATATATATATATATATATATAAATATATATATATATATATATATATATATATATATATATATATAATAAGTTGTATGGATATGAATTTGTGACTCTATGTTTCACGCTTTTGCGATCATAAGACAAACGGGTTTATTTTTTAAAATTGAATTTATTTATGCTTGTTTGACTATGCTTGATATAAAGAGGGGAATCTACTTATGTGTTTGTTTGGGGTGGAACCATCATACGCATAGATACATACATTCAGTTGTACGCATTTTAGTTCACACCAATACATCCACATAAGCAATTCGAGGCTACAGGGTCACAAACTCATATCCATAGAACTTATTATGTTACCTCTATCAGTGATAATCATATTTCAACTAAATACCGCACACATAAAATATAATTAAATATAAACATATGCTGTTTGAAGTTTCCCTCTACTCGTCCTTTCCTCAAAGGGTCGCAAATTTACCTGATGAATATTGTAAAAGACGACACAGTTTTGATATAAAGCAATCAAAGGTGCGCAAGAAATAATCGTAATTCATACTTTTTAGAAATTAACCAACATATCAAGGAATATTATGAAATGGACAAATTCCTTGATATTTAAATACATTTTTATGTTTAACATTCTTTTTATAGATACAAGTATTTAAGTAAATGCCCTGTTTTATAATTAACAGTATTAAATAACATTTACCGGCCTGAATGTCCGAGAAATTTTCATAGAAAATATTTGTCCTCCGACAGGATTCGAACTTGTATCCTATACGGAACCGTCATATAGTCTGACGTGCCTTTTTAACCGATTCGGCCACTGAGGATCGTTCGATCGGCAAGGTGGAATTTACTGCTTACAAACTCCATTCTTCCATGAATCTCTCACGTACATTCATAACTGCTCATGGCGTATCAAATGTAAACAAATGACGTCACACATTATGAAATGGACAAGGTCTGACAATTATTTAAAGATATTTTTATGTTTAACATTCTTTTTATAGATACAATAATTTTCTATGAAAATTTCTCGGACATTCAGGCCGGTAAATGTTATTTAATACTGTTTATTATAAAACAGAGCATTTACTTAAATACTTGTATCTATAAAAAGAATTTTAAACATAAAAATGTCTTTAAATATCAAGGAATCTATAAAAGCTCATAGAAACAAAAACCAAAAGACTGGTCTCCCATGTATCCCAGGATTAACCTTTTATATGCTCGTAAATATTGGCCAATTTTCCGCATATAGCAAAATACCAAAGTGACAGCGATGTGCTTCTATGTAGGAATGTTGAGAATATCTTGGACGGAGCATTTGAAAATCGTGTCAGGTTTTTAAAATAGTAATGACAAATAAACTACAGCTAATAATCAGAAAAAGACAGGGACTTTTGGCACACTGAGTGAGGAAAGAAGGCTTGGAGAATCTAACGCACATGGGATATATTAAATACAAGAGAAGCCAGGGTAAAAAAAAAAACGTGTAAAGTATTTGAGTCGTCGAAATAAATGGTTGACACGACAATAATTACAAAGCGAACAGAACTATTAAATGGACAAATGTTACTTTGAATGAAAATGTAAATGAATTTGTGGAGAGCCATTATCAACTAAGTTTAGAAAGGACATGGAACATAAAAGAAAAATCACGCTTAACGATATTTTGTTTATTCATGCTGACTTTGAAGAAAATAAACAACACTTTCCGCATATTCTGCTATTCTGAGTAAATCGACGGCTGTCAAGATTGTAGACACATTGTGAATTCCTTGTTCTTGTTGTTGGCTATATAGTATGTGATACGACATGGCTACATAAGTTTTTCCATTCAGAGACATATTTCATTTAGAATGGTTGCGAACCACAACTACGGAATCCAGTCTTCCCTGTTATTTAATCCATAGCTGAGGGGATAAACAAATTGATTCATGCTTTTCTCAGATATATTTGCGCGAAAGGGAAACAGACTTGACTGCAATTTGAACTTTGCTTACCGATTAATCTAAGAAATACCTCATTCGGATTTGTTTTTTTCTTCTTTAGGAATTAAAAAAGAAACGCAAACGTGAAGTTTATGAATAGCATATTGTGAAGCAGCAGACATTTTAAAAATCTGGAAGGTTATTGGTCCTGGCCTGACATCACAGATTCATTCACATCCGCCGTCGCCTTCCAAAATATTGTTCTGTTGTATTTGTTACTTGACCTTCCTGAACTTAAGCTGAGTAATAAAATAGCATTTAGGTCTCATTTTTACAGAGAAATTGCTAGATATATCCGTAAGTTCTATTCTAATATTTTCCTCGCTTTTCTCGTCCCTGGGTTTCTCTTTCAGGATCTTGCTTTCCTGTCAACTTCGATCCACAAAAATTTAAATGCAACGTCAATCTGGACTTTTTTAATCTTGTTCTTTTATTGTCCTGAATGTTAGAAGCTGGGAAAAAGTTCCATAGGTGGGGAAATGCGAGAGAAAAAACTATTAGCATAGAACTTATATTTATAATTATCGATTCCAATAGTAAAATGTTGAGATCATGCTACCCAACTAGTACTACGTTTTCATCCAGGTCGGTGACGTACCAAAGAGCAGAATATTGTTGATCGGCGAAATTACGTCTTGAGAATGATCAACAATTTCAATAATGTACCCCATTCCAGAACTCCCAGATTTTGTGGCATCTTGAGTTTCAAATAACCATGTTGGCATACACTTCTTTGCAGCTGATTATGATGGATTCTTGTTATGGAAATGAATGTATTATACCTACTACGAATTCTTTTGGAGTTTTCTTCTGCAGGAACATTAAAAATTGGACAACTTCCGTTGACCTATTATGTCATTGATCTGAACAGATTAGTGGAATTATACCAAGAATCCTTCGATTTACACAAAATATTTCTTGTTCTGTCTGCAGTGACAAATTAACCCTCATTTCAGGGGAAGTGGATCGAGTTGATAAATTTCCCGCTCTTCGTTGTACTTTTAGATTCGAAGCATACAGGTTTGAATATTAACCCCGTTTCATTCTTCAAAACTTCTCCCAGTATTATTTCGTTTCTGTGTTTATGTCTTTGAATTACAGCTACGTGCGTTGCGGTTCGATCACGTTTCAACATTTCATTTTCTGATAGCTTCAACTCTTCCTTAGTTTATTGACTGTTTGTCCTTAATTTGTTTAATTTTGCATTTCCTGTTTTATAACTTTTAATACTTAAGGGCATCTCTTTATCTGTTATCAGATATTATCCTTTATATAGTTACCCATTCTCATTGCTTTTTCCGATTATCTCTGCTAACAATTTAATTAGGGTTACCAATTATTTTATTAATTTTTTAGTTACTTAATAAAACCTGTAAACTCTTTTGAATTTGCACCTGGAATCCGATGATATTCTCTCTGATTTTCCTAGGATATTAAGTTTTGTTCCTTAGAAATATTTCTTTTTCAATTTAAATCGAATTTAATACTTCATCCCATCATTTTATGATCATTTCCTACATTCAGTTTTTTAAATCTCTCTCTCTCTCTGTCTCTCTCTCTCTCTCTCTCTCTCTCTCTCTCTCTATATATATATATATATATATATATATATATATATATATATATATATATATATATATATATATACAGGGTGTCCATAAAGTTCGTGTGCACTTTAAAAAATGTATACTTTATTTGTATTTGCGATAGAAATAATCTGTAAAATTTTTTAGAAAGTTTAATGTACCTAGTTTTAAGTATAGCTAAAATAACTACTTCTATTTCAGGCACTACTGCAAATCAGTTGGCAAATCTTTTCCGTGAACTGCAAAATCGTCTTACTCTTTGTATTGCTAATGATGAAGGACATGTGGAAACTTAAATAAAATTTCAATAAAACCTTAAAAAATACAGATTTACTTCTTTCTAATCCTTTTTTACAAATTATTTATATCGCAAATACAAAAAAAGTTCTAAATTTATTAAAGTGCACACGAACTTTATGGACACCCTGTGTATATATATATATATATATATATATATATATATATATATATATATATATATATATATATATATATATATATATATATATATTATAAATTAATAGATTTAAAATATGGTTTTACCGCTACACAGTGATAACCAAGTTTCTGATATGGAAGCTAAAGCCCTTGAATTTAATTTTGTTATTAAACCAAAGACATTAGTTCCATTTCCTCATCAAGCGAATTTTGGAGAAAAAAACTTCGTCATATATATATATATATATATATATATATATATATATATATATATATATATATATATATATATATATATATACACATATATATATATATATATATATATATATATATATATATATATATATATATATATATATATATATGACGAAGTTTTTTTCTTTAACGTAAGTACTTTCGATGTTTTCTAAGAATGCAGATTTTATCACTGTCACAATAAGATTTTCTTGAAAATGATGTGTTTTTTTTTCTTTTTTACTTTGTTTTGGCACTTACTGGCCATGTTCAGTTACTGATCACGCAAGATTTTGGGTTCACCACCGGAAAGAGTACCTAAGGTTAGTTTATTTTAGTTGTAATATAAACCACAGATTGGTTTTGCTGGTGTTGAAATTTGCCTGATTTGCAAAAGGGTTTAGCTCGTCACCAAAGATGACTGATATACGCAGAAAAATACGGCTAGCCATTACATATAACAGACACGGTTACTTCTTAGTTTTTAGTTTTATGTATACTCTTAGGAAAATTGTCTCACTATGTTATACTAGACAATATCACACGCCAGAAACTACCTTACAGATTTGAATGTCTACCATTCATCCATACGTTGAATATTACTGTCACCTCTGGTCTGCTGCTTCTGCTATATATTTAGTGATTCTTGATAAAAATCCAAAAACGAATCTCCATTTTCTTGGTCTTGAGCTGGTTTCAGTCACTTTTCCACCCCGAAACGTAGTAGCTTCCCTGTGCCTTTTCTATAAATTGATTGTTGGTAAGTTTTCTAATGAGCTATTCTCTTTCCTACCTAGTTTTTTACGAATATAAGCGCAGTACCAGATTGGCAGTTAGGTCTAATCCATTTACACGTGAAATGGCTAGATGAAACCGTGAATGCTATGATGATAGTTTCTTACATTTGGAACACTCTTCCGGCCTCTTGGTTTCCAGACAAATTTCATCTTCAAAAATTTAAATGCAACGCCAATCGTTAGTTTTATAATTCCTGTTCATTTACTCTCGCCACTCCTTACTATTTTCCCATATTCTTTCACACTCAGTAACTCCTTGCTTTTTACTTGATTAATTACTGCGCTTAGAATGTAATGATTAAAAAGAAGAATATGTGTCTAAAGTTTTCACTGTATAATATTCGATATATGGAGTAGCGTTGGATTCGTGTATTAACAATGAATGAGGCAATACTGTAGAATAAATAGATTCGTATATTATTCTTAGTTTTATCTAGTAAGGCATATTGATAAGAATACGTATCAGAAAAGGTATTAATGTCCCAGTATTAATTGTAAAAATAGCAGGATAAAATTGCATATCTTTGCTTTCATATCTGCGCATGCTGGTTCGTGCATTCGTGCATCAACTCATGCCGTTGAGGTATGCTTATATGTCCATGAGTTTAAAGAAGAGTACGCATTTCTTTATCATAAATAAACAAATAGCTTCGAGGCAGGTCAACTCTTTCGGTTTCTTTAAACAAAAACTCTGTCTATATTTGTTTTTTATCTATGCTGAAAATAAATTTATATGCTGGAAGATA
>OZ038481.1:127242598-127270098 GCA_964036315.1 Acanthosepion esculentum | reverse complement strand
ATTTCAATGGACGCTCCGTTTATTTATTAAACAGTATATTTATTTTCGTGTAAAGGCTTGAATATTCGAAAAATCTTATTAAATGCGCATCTTTCCTTCAAATAAACGGAGAGCCAAATCAAATATGGCTATTCACTAAACAATACCATTACCTAATAAAAATCTGATAATGAGCACTTTATCCCATAAATATAGCACACATGATGAGTATATTTCTTCATGTGTGTGTGGGGGGTATTTTCCTTGCTTGGCATGTTATATATATATATTTCCATTCACCAATCCTGCCAGGCCCTTCCCTCCTTGAACATTGGTACAACCCAATTTTCCCCCTCTTATTCTACGACGACCAATACAACACTTGGCCTTGTAATGTAAAGCAATGCTTACGAAATATCACGAGAGGTTATTTGTCTTAATGTTCAAGTAAAACAAACTCACTGAATTTCCCACGGAGGCAGTAATGCGTATAAGATGAGTTTTTTTTTCTTGTAGCAGAAATCTGAAATATATTTATACACACAAAAAAAAAAATTAGGTCACGTTTCTATTTTCGTTTTTACGTATGAAATTAAACGAATAAACAGGAATTTAAGGTATTTTTACTCGTTATTTAATATTGATTATTATTATTATTATTATTATTAGATTTATTTGAGCTTATGAGGGCATTCATAATTTGGCAATTTGTTTATTACTTAATTCATTTATTTATTCATTATGTATCTTGTTTATGTGATGTATATATTTATTTTGTTCTCGTCTGTTGTTATCTGTTTTGTTTTGTTTAAGATATTGGCTGTGTATAAATTATGTCAGATTATCTGCGTTTTATATAGTGTATATATTAGGATTTTTCATACTGGTATTTTACAAGGTATTCTTTTTCACTTTTCCATTTTTAAGTAACGGAGAAAATATTTACGTATCTGCATTTTGAGATAATGTTTCGATCGCTTATTGAGTAATTTGTGTTGATCTGGGAAGGTGATTATAAATATTTTCTCCTCCAGTCAGAGCTTAAAATTGTTGGATTTATTTTTGTCGGCCGATGCTCTTTTTCTTATTTTATATGAGATTTTTTGTGTGATTTGGTTATGGTTTTTAATTTCCCATACATATTTAGAAAGTATTAAGTATATATTGTTATGTATATCTTTTATGTATTTTTTATATATTTTATTTTTTTATATTATTTAACTTACTTTATTTTATTGATGTCATTATTATTATTATTATTATTATTATTATTATTATTATTATTATTACTATTATTATTATTATTATTATTTGCTTTGATTTCTGGCGTGTACACATTTCTTTCCGGGTCACGCCCAGAAACCTAAGGTTAGAAATGGCATCATGACATTTTCCACTGACGAAAAAAACAATTTACATAGATAAAGCCCTTTGTAAAGTGTGGGCTGTACTTGTGTGAACAATTTTTTTGTATTTCTTTGGGGCATGGATTTCCAGGAATCCCTTTAATTAGTCTACTTGGATCTTTTCCAACTTATTCTAAGGCTCCAACTACAACAGGGATTGTTGATATTCCCACGTGCCACAATTCTGAGATTTCGATCTTAAGATCCTTGTATTTTGACAGCTTTTTGAATCTCTTCAAAGATACATTGCAGTCTGCAGGGATTGCTGTATCAATAAATAGGCACTTTTTTGTTTGTGGTCTTTAATAACAATGTCTGTTGTTATTATTATTATTATTATTATTATTATTATTATTATTATTATTATTATTATCCATTTGAAATGGTGATGATTATAATGCGAAGATGATTGTTTCCCTGTCGAAAATGACATAAATACCAGGCAATTCAACGTATCAATTTTAAATCTGTTCACTTCCCTCACTTACCCTGTATTTTAAGTTGTTCACTCCTGAAAGAAAAATAATTTCTAGATCACCCTATCGGCTCATGTTTAATTCTTCCTTCTTCCCTTTCTTTTCTTTCCCTCCCACACTCTTCTTCTCTCTCCCCTCCCCTATACCCCCTCCCTCTTTCACTCTTCCTTCCCAATTTTTTAAAACCTTGAAAAACTGAAATTGTTACGTTTCTTTCTTCCTCTTTTAATGTTATTTTTTTCGTTTTCTTTTTTCTTCTCCCTTTTAGTTTCGTTTGAATAAATTGACTCATTTTATTAAAATTTAAAAAAAAAAACTTCGGTCTGAAGAGTTAAATATTTGTATATTTTTTAAATAAATTATAACCGAATGAATTTTTAAGGATAATCTGTATAGATTATTACATTGAGCTCTCTTTGGATGGATTAACTCCTTAGAATTATCCCTACTAATTATCAATTGATATATATATATATATATATATATATATATATATATATATATATATATATATATATATATAAATGGCTGGCCACCTGTATTCGAGGATACCAGTCTACTAGGGCGGCTAGTTCAACACCCACAGAGCCCACTCAGACCTTAGTTACAGTTTCTTGGAGAGTGCGTGTTATCTGGCGTGATCAACAATCTGAACAAGGCCAGCACACTCGGTCACGATGACTTCGTTCTATCATCGGTTCCCAAGTGTTTCTGGTATCCAGTTTAACTGACAAGACTTGGGTCAATCCGTGCTAAAGTTTTTAGTCACATTTCGAAGGAGGGATCGTTCCCCTCTAGACCTATAACATCAGGAAGTCTCCTTCTTGACAAATCAATTTTGGTGAGATTCCAAGCGGGGTCTCATGGTCAGAAAGCGACCGTTCTAACCATTCGGCCACGCACATACATACATACATGCATACATACATGCATACATACATACATACATGCATACATACATACATACATACATACATACATACATACATACATACAGTGTCTCGATCACTATTTGTGACTCAAATGTAAGTAGCTGTGATATGAGATCTGATATGTTCATTTGATTTATCAAACGTCTGACTCAAATCGCTTGGGCCGTGAAAATTTCTTCGTTTATTTAATGTTATATTTTATAAAATTGAGATATTTATTCTGCATAAAATACAATTACACACACACAAGCAGATATATGTATGTATATATATATATATATATATATATATATATATATATATATATATATATATATATATATATATATCTGAATCGCCTTACTCAAATTTAGTATGCTGTATAGATTTCATATATCTTTGCATACCTATATAAAGATATGCATATATACTTACATATACCAGTTGTTACTTATTAGATTCATCTTAGACTAATTTGATACTGTTTTCATTGGATATTTTTATATTGTGACCTTGTACCGCACAAATATGAGCTTATTTGAGAATTACAGATATTTTTCTCATTGTTTTCTCTGTGTTCAGTTGTTGTTTTTTCTTGGCACAATTTAATTGCACCAATTTCCTAATTTGTATGAGTCAGAGCGTGCTTTTGCTATTAGCATTAACCACATGTACGTTTGTTGCTCATTTCACACTCGACATGTATAAGTTTTTATTACCTTCCGATTAAATCTCACCGATTCTGTAGTTCTAAGTTATTTTTCGTTTTTCTTGTTTTAATAATTTTCATCTCTAATAAGTCCGTAACGCCAGTAAGACGTAAATTGTTATGGAGAAGGTGAGAAAAGGCTAAGACAGCGTTAGTGAAGAAATTGGACAATAAAAGAACAGGTTTTAGACATCCAGAAAATTGTGACTGTTCATTCTTTAGAAGATCGTATTATACAGGAAAGTAAGAATCGGAAATGAGTTCCACATGCGAGAAGTGCTAGAGAAGAAAAGTATTACAATAGAACTTACTGTTACATCTAGCTATTTCAACTGTAAGATTATGAAACCTACTTGCCAATCTATTGCCACGCTTAAATTCATGAAGCCGAGATACAAAAGGGAAAATCTTAGAAAAATTACCATGAAAATATTTATAGAAAAAAAGACAGCAAACCCACGTGAATTTTACATTCACTTACTGTGTGTTATATATGGCCATATCCTTAGAATTCTTCGTGTCTTAATACGTTTACCTGCTCCTTCCTAAAGATTTCCATTCTTGGTTTCTCTTTGAATATCTGCACCTATAGATATGATAATGCCTCTGTGTAGAAATTCTCTGCATAACTCTATTTTTATCTTCTAAGGATTCTATTTCTTTCTTTTACTCTTTTCATTTTTTTGTCTCTGTGTCTTCTTTCTCTCTATCTTATCTCCTTTTTGTTTCACCCCTGGAAATATTAGAACAACTTTTGGGAGAGGTTCACCAGAACGGACATCCTCTCTCCTCTGATGCCCCTCTAACCCTAACCCTCAATTACAGTCAGCAAGGCAAACCAGACAACACTTTGTTTTTCCTAAGAGGGAAATTTACACCAACACAAAAAAATGGTGTTCTGCTATTTCTAGAGAATTCTCGCTAATGAAACGTCTTAAGTAAGCCCTTTCTGCGTATACATTTACTTAGCGTGAGAACGCGTTGACTAGATTTGTTCTTGAATTCAGAATGCAATGGTCCCTTCTTTTTTCTTCAAACGTTTGTGGCGGATCGTATATCCAAATGCAGACTTGGATGGTGTGATTCAGTTTAGCACAAGCATTTCGCAGGACTGAATTACAAAGTGTTTGGTTGAATTTTTCAATATATATTGGAATAAGGGCTGACAGAAAGGAGAATATGCTGGAGAAGCCAAGTTCATATGGCGGCAGAGAGACTGGACACTTGAAGAAAAAAAAAAAAAAAAACGTGAATCTGCCTTTAACTACACTCTGTAAAATCTTCGGTTACCTGAGAAAAATATTATCGCCCTGGCATGCTATGAATGTCTACTTTTATGTACCTTATCCCTTGAGGGTAGGGGCGAACATGGTTCTCCACAAATCCTCATCCTTTAGAGCTCCCAGCAACGCTTCTCCCTTTATTATACTCCCAGTCTATATTCTGCTATCCGAAAGGTCACTAGATACATTACTCTCTGTTTTCTTTCTGCCCTGAGTGTGGAAAGGTTTCCAAACCCTCTTTCCTTATTATGTATCCCAGAAATTTCACAGATGTGATTTTCGTTCAGATTTTCTTGAAAAATTCCTCATTGCTCACATTATCCATCCTTGTTATTCTCAGCACATTTCTCTGGAACCACATTTTTGTTGGCTCAAAAATCCGCGTCTTATGTGAGGGAATTGTTCAGCATTCACTACATTCAAGAAGGATTGATATTACGTAACAATACAAATAGGTGATAGAAAAGAGAACAACTGGATCTGACTTAGGGAAACAACTATCCAATTCCTAAATGCACATATTGCAGACTAGAGAGAGAGAGAGAGAGAGAACGAGAGAGAGAGGGGAAGAGAGAGAGACCAAAACTATCCCCCATGGAAGATAAACTTATAATCCCATTATTCAGTATCTCAAATTTGGTCCATAACTGTTATATACCGTACCCAGGAACACTAATGTGTATATCCCAATCCTCATATATTGCGCACTATTGTAAATGATGGTAATATGCTGTCTAAGATGTCCACCACTAGCAGTGGTTTACCTATTTCACGGTGCTGGCGAGTATTGTATTTTGTTGATGGTATAAAGATTACCATTTCATTTCCAAACTCCGTTTTGGTTATTCTTCATTCAGTAACCCTTTCTAGGTTATAAAAAAATATCTAAAGAGGAATGAAGGTTTGGGAGTATCAAAAAACTTAAATTTAAATTAATTTAAATTAAAAAAAACACACCGTGACAAATATTGTCGACCTTTAAGGAAATGAGGCAACAGGGTTCGAATGTATTTACGTCATTTACACGTAGACTATTTTCTCCATCTTTGTTATCATTATCACGTTTCGGTCTTTGTACCCTTAATTCATGCATACAGGGCACAAGGGAAAAAAGGTTGTCGGAGATGCCTGGTCAGGATCGATTGCATTACAGATTCTTCTTTGGGTTTTGTCAAGGTGTCATCTCGTCTGCAGTCGCTCTCTCACAGACGCGACGTTGCCTCGCTCTGTCTTTTTTACAAATACTTTCACGGTAATTGCTGGGAGGAGCTGCTTTCGCTGGTTCCTAGGCCTCATGAATTTAAACGTCCTACGAGGCTGGCATCCCGTTCCTACCCCTTCACCGTTGAAACTGTTAGATGTAGACGTCTCTTCTACTCCAATAGCTTCATGTCTCACACATCTCGCCTGTGGAACTCCCTTCCTTATTCCTGTTTCCCTGACAAATACAATCTCCAACTATTTAAGTGTAACGTCAATCGACATCTCCAGTTGCCTTGATCTATCCACTTCCCTTCTCCACATCCTTTCACCTTTCATTCCTATCTGCTCTCGCTCCAAATCTTCTGTAACCCCCTTGCCTTGATCGATCCACTATCTTTCTCCACATCCTCTCCTTTACCACTCCTATCTGCTCTTTCTCCAAACCTTCTGTAACCCCTTGCGTGCTAGTGGCTTCCAGCCTTGCTTGGGGTGATAAGCATAAAAAAAGATGTAGAGCAGGAGCACCACACCTGATATGGAAACAGTGTTCAATGCGCGGACGAATAGTAGATTCGGAAATGAACAAGATGGACTCTGACAAGAATGCACTTTCTGGCACTGCACAGTGACTCAATATTCAATTGCAACTGATGCAGCTATTCTTTCGATATCGTCGATCCACTTCATGTCAATGAAGAACGCGAGGCCAAGAAGGTGCAGTGTGATACTCTCCTTGAGTCTAGAGTCAGCAAAGCTGATGACACGCCGAAATGTTCTCTGTGGTGGTTAAATGAAAGCAGTTCTCTTTTGGAGGCGTTAAAATTCACGAGCCATTTCTTGCTCCAGGTCTCAGACCCCTCTAAATATCTCGGGATATATAGTTCTCTTTTAGTAAAGATATTTTTGTTCTGCTCAGTACGGTTCCTTTTTAGTCTGAAATAACAGCTTACGGAAAAAAACACATTTCTTCCTGAAGTACGTAATATATTAATTCTGTTCAATCAGGGCGATAGGCAAAGCAGACTCATGCCGAATGGAACGTGTGCAGTAAGAACTGAAGAGTACTAAAAAAGAACCAGATAACATAGCCTTTAACATATACAGCGGAACTGGCATCTCGAGTCGTTGTAACGGTTAGCAAGCTTGTCTGGCTAGAACAATTACGACTGACAAGTTATTTCGAGTCTCACTGGGTGTCTTTCTCCTTTCGGTCTTGTGCCACATCTAATCTACGATTGGAACATAACATATACAGCGAACGACAAAATATAACCTGGTAGATTATATAAAGAGGTCATTTCCTGAAGGCTACACGAATCGACAAGGATCGGATGAAATTCAATGTTCATAATGGGTAAAACATTGCGATAATAACAGCAAAGATGAGAACGGTTGCGCACGTATGAATAATGTAAATAATGATTACTCCTGATATCAGAAAGTCTAACAAAATTTGAACTTGAAAAGGAAAGAATATACATAATTAGTGCATTTTATTTTTTTAATCCGGGATTAAAAAATTCTTACTTCAAGGGTTATTTTAGTGGCTACCCGTATTTGAGTAGACGCTCCGTTTATTTTAAACGGTTTTTCTTTCATCTCCCGGTTTGCGTGCTCGAGAAAACTTAACAAAATAAAATATGCCCACTAGCAATATTTGAACCTGAACTCACTTTACAGGAAGAACAACCGTCTGATTCGGCATTCTCTAAACTTGAAACCTGTAAATAACATCAAAGTTCAGTAACTCTGTAAACGTTCAGGGATCGATTTTACACTGGATCTTCCTTCTTAATAAAAGCTTCGATATTATTGGATTGTGACAAATGTCGTCGTTTGAGGAATGTATAAAAAATACTACTCTACAAAGGTTCTTCTCCTGAAAAAAAATCCCTATTTTTGACAAATGGAAGAGTAGTACCGAAATTTACAGAATAGAAACGTACTGATTATTATATTTCTGGCATCATTTTAGAAATGCTATAAATTAAAATTTTAATGGACATTTTCTCAACTGCAAGTTTCCATTTACAAGCATGTGTATGATGATTTGGAGGCAGCGCATGAAAGCATATGAAACCTACACATTTATTAATGTAAAGATGTATGTAAACTATTATATATCTCTGTGTACTGAATCATAACAATGTCGTATTTTTCTCGTTTCTTTCTCATTATTATTATTATTATTTCATTTGATTTCTGGCGTTTACACATTTGTGAGAACAATTTTTTTTATTTCTTTGAGGCATGGACTTCCAGGAATCCCTTCAATTAGTCTACTGGAATCTTTTCCAACTAATCCAATTATAATTATTATTATTATTAATATTAATATTTTTATTTCCTCTGAGTTCTGGCGTTTCCACATTTCTTTCCGGGTCCCGCCCAGGGATCTAATGTTAGAAAAGCCATCATGAAAATTTCTACTGACTAAAAAAGTTACATAGTTAAAGCCCTTCGTAAAGTGTCGGCTGTACTTGTGAAAACAATTTTTTGTATCACTTTGAGGCATGGACTTCCAGGAATCCCTTCAATTAGTCTACTGGAATCTTTTCCAACCAATCCTAGGGCTCCAACTACAATAGGGATTTTAGATGTTCCCATGTGCTACATTTTTGAGATTTCGATTTCAAGGTCATTGTATATTAACAGCTTTTTGAATGTCTTCAAAGATACATTGCAGTCTGAAGGGATTGCCATATCAATAAGGAGGCAATGTTTTGTTTGTGGTCTTTAATAACAATGTCTGGGCGGTTGGCTTTTATTGTTCTCTCAGTGTGTATTGTGTAGTCCCATAGAATTGCAACAGGTCCTATCTCCGTAACCGAGTCTGGGTGGTGTTCATACTAGTTTCTTTCAGTTTCTTACCCTTAGAAGTTGCAAAGTTTCCAGTGCAGATATTGACCCATTCTGTCATGCCGGTTTTTATATTCACTGGGTGCCAATATCGTGCAACCTGATACAAGATGATCAATCGTTTCTGGATATTTATCACAGAATCTGCATTTTGGGATAACACAATATTTTAGTATATATGCTTGATAATTTAACAAGCACTGGTCCTGTGCAGCAAGCATAAAACCTTCAGTTTCAGCTTTTAGCCCTGCACTACGTAGCCACTGATGGGTATGGGTTTTGTCTTCGTCAGCTTGTTTGGTACGGGCAGAGTATTGGCCAGGAAGCGGTTTATCTTGCCATTGTTTCTGTATCTGGTCGGTTGCATTTGTCTTTGCTTTCTTTTTTAAGTATTTTGCAGCTTCAGCCGGTGTATTGTGATTTACTTGTATTTCTGCGCCCATTTGAAACTCCATTTTGATTATTCTTCTTCTTATTATTATTGATGAGAATAGGAACATAAGATATATCGGAATGTATTGTTAGTTTATGGAAGCATCTTTCACAGAAAGACTGTTTGCATTTCCGGCATTCTGGCTTTTTTCATTCGCTGGATTTGGATTGAACGATATCGGCTCCTCTCAACAGCATACGAGTGTTGCTCCGAAAGTAATACTTCCAATTTTATTAAGTTGATCAACGATCTCAGAGGCGGATGTTCCTGGTTTGGGAAGAAATGTTCAACATTCTCGCCAAAATCCCATAATTTATTTGAACCGTTTACAGATAACTGCAACCTAGCCAAATTGCGGCTGACAGAAAAGTGCTTGCGAAGCAGTGTAATTTGAATTCCATAACGAGGTAGAAAACTGACTCGCTGGCACTCATTGGTATTTGAAGTGCGTTTTAGGAGACGTTATACTTGACGTGATCACAGCTAGCCGACGGAAAACGCATTTCAGAGATGTGTGTGGCAAGCTATGTTTCAATCAGCCTCGTATATTCCCTCGGTCCTCGTTAGAGAAAAGGTGAAAACAGTGATTTGAAGGTGAATGCTTTCTCTAACTCACGAACAAATTGATCCTGTATCTGCTGGAATCTCTGCGCAAATAAACAAGGGAAACTATTTTCGATTTGTCTTTGGTGAATATGAATGCATAAGTAACACACGCACTCATACACACATTTTACAGTATCTACACTATTCGGACTATTGTTCGTATCTTTGTCGCCATATTTATTACAACATTTCGGCCGTTGTACACACCGGCCTTCTTCAGGTGGTTGGAATCTCGAACTGAACCCTTTATTTCGCGCACTGTGGTAGAATTTTCTAGTTCCACGTGCCATGTTTAAAGGATGTCAGTTATCAGTTATCTTCTGTTAATTTCCCTCTGAACGTTCTCCACTGACTGAACCGGTACAGTGAATAAAGACGTTAGTTTGATCCAGTGACAGGACCCAAAAGAGTGTGAGTTCCATACCCGGTTAAGGCAGTGGAGAAATTTCAGAGGGAAATTAACAAGTGATAACTGACATCCATTAAACATGGCACGTGGAACTTGTATTGAACTCACACTCTTTGGGTCCTGTCACTTGATCTAACCAACACATTTATCCACTGTGCCATGTGTCTTTGATGCGCGCAAGTAATTAAATTCGCTATACTTACGGTTAACTAGTGCTCAGTAGTAGAAATAGAACGTTTTCAGGTACACAGATATGATATGATTTCAAATACCGAAAATTAAGAAGCGATTAATAATTATGTAAATACAGAAGATAAGCAAAGAGAACGTCAGATCTGTAAATATTATTACTAAAAAAAAACGAAATGGGTTTGGTCATTCTCCACTCTTATTGCTTCAGATAATCCGCCATTGCAAGGCAAATAG
The DNA here is from genome assembly GCA_964036315.1 of Acanthosepion esculentum. Taxonomy (NCBI): domain Eukaryota; kingdom Metazoa; phylum Mollusca; class Cephalopoda; order Sepiida; family Sepiidae; genus Acanthosepion; species Acanthosepion esculentum. The sequence continues at coordinate 127,259,398 of OZ038481.1, read as the reverse complement.
AACAGGCGCATAGACTAGCGTCATGTGGGCTGAAAATCACTTGAAGCGTGAAACTGACAGTCATCATGCAGTGTTGATTTGTATATTCACTGAATCACTCTCTCTCTCTGTCCGTCTCCATCCGTATGTCTCTCTGTCTCTCTGTCGCACCCTGTCCCTTCCCCATCTCTCGCTTATATATATATATATATATATATATATATATATATATATATATATATATATATATATATATATATATATATATATATTGTTATTATAATAAATTACAATAAAATCATTTTACATCGCCACACAAAAAAATTTCATGTTTCAGTACTAAAATTGTACTTAAGTATACTTAAGATAAATTAGCTACCATCGTCTGAAGACGTACAGTCTTAATACAGAAACATCAAAGTCTTGTCTACTGATGTAAAATGTTTTTTTATTATAGTTCATTATAATAAAAATAATATAATAATATTTTTCTCTATTTTGTATTAAGCACTTTTTTTATAAAATAAATGCTAAGAGGTGTGGATTTTCCCTCTATCTGTTCTTTCTCTCATTTGCATATATATATATATATATATATATATATATATATATATATATATATATATATATATGTGTGTGTGTGTGTGTGTGTGTGTGTGTGTGTGTGTGTGTGTGTGTGTGTGGTACTTCTTCGGACGATGGTAGATAAATTATGTAACATTGTCTGAAATGTACAGTCTTAGTACTGAAAGTTTTGTGTACTGCTGTAAAATAGGGTTATTGTAATTTATTATATTATAAATATAATAATATTTTGCTCCATTTTGTATTAAGCACTTATTTATCAAATAAATGCTAAGAGCTGTGGATTTTGACTCCTCTGTTTTTTCTCTCATTTGTGTGTGTAATACACTCACCCATACACACACACACACACACACACACACACACACACATATATATATGTGTGTGTATGTATATATTTATATATATGTATGTATGTATATATTTATATATATGTATGTATGTTGAAACATGCGAAGATGGCAAAAATATTCCACAATAAAACACATACCGTTTAAATCAAAGCGTCTATTTGTTAAAAATTAATGTCACCATATTTGACCAATCAGAGATAAATTAAACCCTACTTTTATCGAGCGGACTTTCGAGAAATGTACCCAACAGATTATCGACTCTCAAAGAGCAGAGATGTGTCTGCAATCCAAACATAAGAGAACTCCTGGATACATAATTCTATTCTTCCTCCATCATGCATGCGAAAAGAAACATGTAAACAACTTCAAACGAATTATTTCCAACAAAATTAGAGATGGCCAGTGAATCTTCGCTAAAGATCATGTGTCGACTTTACATTAAACATATTCAATAAGAACAACAGCAACTTCAAAGACGGTCAGTAAAACTTCGCTAAAGATAAAAGTGTTTTCTCCACCACACATTTTCTGTGGACCAACTATGTAATATTGTTTTACAAACTACACCCTTTTATATCTACCAACTAGCCAACGCGTTTAACTAAAAGAAAGACTATTTTAACTCCGTTTTGACTTATTTGAGTTCATCTACATATGTCTGTAAATACAAATGATTTTTTATCAGGCAGATCTATGTTTTCTTTATTCTTATTTTATTATTGTTTAGAATTCGGACATTCGGAATTTAATATAAAAAATCCCGGACGATTGAATTTCTCACACGTGCCTTCTGCTAATTTGAACGTCGACCTTTCGAATGAAAGGTTCTACTCCTATTTAAGGACATTCTTGGAAGAATTATTTTCAGTATCGTTCATATTTTCTCTATGCATCTCCCACAATTATTGACCAATTCTTAGAACTTTTATCAGTAAATGATTATTATATCAAAAGAGAAAAATATTACAATCTAAAAATATTTTAATAAACCTAAAAAAAGCAAATCAATCAGTTGTTTCCATTTTCCATAAAACTTCCTCCAGGCTCAGTATACTGTCCTGGAACCATGTCTCTTTTGCCTCATTTATCCTTTTTATATGTGAGGAAATTCACTGCGGTATATGAGGACAGAAATTACATAGCGGTTTAAAATTCCTTCCTTAGTTTTTACTGAAAACGTTGTCTTTTTTAATAATTTATACTTATGTTAAATAATAATTTCAGACTCTTAATTTTTAGTGGCAGTATATTTTTGTTCAGACATTCTGAGGCCGACCTTTAAGGTCAGATGTTAGACAAAATACGAATGTTGATTGTCTGAGCCGAACGTGGGAATGTTAGAGAGATAGTAAGCGATATCATGGAGTTAAGTTTTACACGTCGTAAAAATGTAGACGCGTTATTTCGTGTCTCGGGGAACTTGCACCCAAGTTGGGGATGACAGAGAGACACCACTGGCTAGTTAAAAATGTACACGTCGACGGAATTAATAAAATAGATATGTTTTAAAAAAAACAACATTTGTTGAAGTTCTCATTTTACCACCGAACAAACGGACTAGCGATCACTCAGCCGAGAGAAGGAAAAAGAGAAAGAGAAGGAAGAAGGGAAGAGAACTTTATTATGATCGTCTCAAGACCGTCAACTAAGACACCCCCAGAAAGATGGAGCTATACAACATTTTGTTCAATTTTGCGCAGTGGCCAAAACTTCACCAGAAGAGAGGGAGTAAGCAAATGAATGGCTTCCAAAATAAAACTCTTCCACAGGCTTTTCCCTGAGGCTCTGACTTCATGGATATAAGCGTGATACTAGATTGGCATCAAGGTGCCAAAATCTTACTGTTGAAATAGTTAAATGCAGTCGCAACTTCTACTCCAACAGCTAACTTTCACGCATTTCCCACCAGTAGAAACTTCGTCCATTTTCTGAGAGAATGTAACGATTCCATGCACAATGTAAATATTTTCTTAACCATTTAGATGTATAGAGATATTCCAAATTGCTTTCCTTTAAATATGCTTAAAAAACAAGGAGAAAACATTGTCAGTGGCAATGAATTATCATAAGTATTGCGAATAGAATAACGTTTTCTCATGCTTAATCTTTCTATTGTCCTTATATCGCCTGGATGTAACTATTCAGCTTGCGATAGAAGTTAACTCTCGTCTCCTTGAAAGTATTTTCGTTTGCAGACCTTTGTGAATAGGCGTTGCTTTATAAAGGCAACTGCTTATCAAGGTTGTAGTTCATTTTACGCCGAAGAATGGAAGTACAAGATTCCATTGGCAGGGAGCCCCATGCTGACAAGATTCGCTAAAAGCCGATAAGTTTTACTCATGCAAACACGCTGACAGAAACAAGTACGCATTTTCACGCCCCTGCACACACATCAAATACGTGCACGCACAAGCACACAACCATATGCTTCACTCTGTCATGTACCTTACCAACATTTATAGGATTCATCCGTATTTACGCATCGGCTAACGATTTAGGAATGTGCTTGCGTGTACGTATATAATTCAAATATTTCCCTATGACTATTTCCTCAATTTGGATTCTATTAATAGATATCGAGACCTGGGAAATTGATGACATTTATTCTAACAGTAAGACAATTTTCTCCTTCTCCTCCTCCTCCTCCTCCTCCTCGCTCTCCTCCTCCTCCTTCTTCTTCTTCTTCTTCTGCTAACCCATCTCCAATATTTTTAAATGACTTACGGTAATATCACACAGCAGTCCCCGTCCAATTACCGTTGAGTATGGTCAGTGACGAGAATGGTGAACAGTTGGGAATACCAGTTGTTCTAAGCGTGGATGTGCGATTGGTGTAATGGATGATGTTTCGGGGTGAAAAATCGGCGAGCCGGGTTCGAATTCCAGTTGGGTTCATTAATTTTACTTACGCGCAAATAACCTTGGGAAAGTTACGAAAAACATCATTATCTCTCAAAAAATTGTTACTACAATATTAAATGCCAAAGGAAAAACAAAGAATTATTTTTACAGTCAAAAAATATGATACGCTTTTAAATAAACTACAAAAGGCTGATAAACCGTAAAAATAGAAAACAATCAATATTTTTAAAATGTCCATTCAAATTCATTCAAAATCTTATATGCAGAAGTAGGTACGCCTCGACTTTTTTTAAAATACTTAAATTCGTCAAATACAAAACTCTCAACGTAGAGGTTTATCGTGAAAATGGCAATGGCGAATGGGGTGTTGGATATGAAAGAAAGACGAAGTATAAGGTATTGAAGAGTATTCAGATAATGTGAATAGGTAATGATTGACTTTTGGATTGAAGAGGTTATGATCACAGTGTTTAGGGAAGCATTCACGCGGGAGTTTGTTCCACAAAGTGGTAGTGTTTGCGAAAAAGTTGTTTCACTGGAACTTTCTTCTTAATTTTGGAACATGGGGAAATGAGGAGGATTCGGCTTTCTGGATGTAGCGCAGCGCAGATGAATGAATCGTAATGTATCAATTCTTTGACAGAACTTTCTCAGTTGAGTTACTGTCATTATTCGGTGAAAAACAAAGTCAAACACTCAGCCACGTGTTTCATCTTGACAATATTCTTTTGTCGACGTCCTCTTCAGCCATGGACGTTTTATATTCGAGTTTGTCAATTTATATTTTCTCACTTGCAAGCAACATACATAGAAAATATTCAAGATTATTAACGTCGTCGTGACTTTCATCCTCAGCGGATTTATATTAAACGAAACTTAGTAAATATCTGTATATTTAAGTAAATCTATTAGTGTAGATAGATTTCAACATACAGAGATACAACAGGGAAATTCGTTGATTTGATTTTTCGATTGATTTGTTTTTTACGGCTTATCAACCCTTTTGCGCGTTATTTAAATATTTTTACATCGTGAGAATTTTATGAAGATAATAATGATCTACTGAAATCCTACATATTAACCCATAGATGGAGGAGAAGAAGTGGATTCATACATTTCCCAAGTGTATTTGCGTACTTGGAATTAGAACTCGGCTCTCCGATTAACAATTCCGAGCCATTATCCATTACAACACCCCCACATGGTATATCCAAGCGGTCACCCATGTAAATAATGAAAAAGGTTTGATGTTGTGAACCTTTTGTGACCGTAGGGAGAACTAGTGTTTAAACGTGATATGGCCGTAAATCACGTTGATTTTATATTTTGTTTTACGAATTGTTAAATTTTTGTGTTTTTTTTTGTAAAATCTGAAACACATTTCGGATCATTGGTATTGGCTTGTAAGAGCTGGTTTTCTCAAGAGGTCCCTGACCGTCCACAACGCCACTTAACTTCACAGATCGAAAGCGAACCGATATTTCCGCGTAATTTGACCTTAAGTAGATAGAAAATAGGAACAGATTTATATATATATATATATATATATATATATATATATATATATATATATGGCCTAACGATTGCATCTAGCATGAAACAGACTGTCGCCTCTAAGTGTTGACTTCAATGTTTACTTTTATATTTACACAGGCTCTATCTCTGATATTGAGCACTTTACCCCATAAATATAGCACACCATAAGAGTATATTTATTCATATATATATATATATATATATATATATATATATATATATATAGTTTTTAACCATTTCACCCTAAGCAAGGTGGTAAAACCACTAGCACAGGGGTTACAGAGAGTGAAAGTGAAAGTGAAGACAGAGAATAGGGACAGAATATAAACGGTTCAATCGGATGGCACGTGAAGTTGCATTTCAGTTTTTGGAAGCGGAAATGATCCATGCAGAGTGGGGGGGTGCGGGAATCATAATTTGGGGGAGGGTCATTTCTATTACATGTTCCATCCTTGTTATTTCCTGGAACCACATTACTGTTGGCTCAAAATTCCTCGTCATCTGTAGGGGATTTGTTCAGCCTTCACTGCATCAGAGAAAGATTCATAATACGCAACAATGCAAATAGGTGATGGAAAAGAGAAAAAAAATGAATGTCACTTAGAGTTACCACTGTCCCATTCCTAAATGCACATACAGCAAATCAGATAGGTGGAGAGAGAAAAAAAAGAGAGAGAGAAATTATGGAAGATAAACTTATACCATGGAAGATAAACTTATAAACCCTGATTCAATGTCACAATCTGGGACCATAATTGTTATATACCAAACCTATGAACATTATATGTCCCAATAAATACGTTGGACGCAATTGTAAGTGGTGTAATATGCTGTCTATGTAGTCTACCACTAGCGAGTATTTTATTTTGTTGTTGTTTATGTAGTTCACCACTAGCAGTGGTTTACCTACTTCACGGTGCTGGCGAGTATTGTATTTTGTTGATGCTATAAAGATAACCATTTCATTTCCAAATTCTGTTTTGGTTATTCCTCATTCAGTAACCCTTTCTATGTTATAATAATAATAATAATAATAATAATAATAATAATAAAGATATTTAAAGAAGAATCAATGTTTGGGAGGATGACAAATATTAGGTTTAAATAAAATTTAAAAAAAACACCGTGACAAATATGGTCGTATTTTAAGTAAACCAGTTAACAGGATTCGGATGTATTTACGTCATTTGCACGCAGATTATTTTCTCCATCATTATCACGTTTCGGGCTTTTGACCTTAAATTCATGTAATCAGGGCACAAGGAAAAAATGGTCGTGGGAGATGCCTGGCCAGGATCGATTGCATTACATATTCTTCTTTGGGTTTTGTCAAGAATCTCTAGATGAACACCAGACCAGATATGGAAACCGTATTCAATGAACGGACGAATGATAGATTTGGAAATGAGCAAGATGGACTCTGACAAGAAAAGCTTTCTGGCACAGCACTGTGACTCAACATTCCTTGCAATAGCTGCAGCTATTGATTCGATATAGTCGTTCCACTTCATGTCAAGATTCGATGTTTGTGAGGATCACAAATATTAAATTTACATAAAAACCACTGTGTCAAATATGGGCGTACTTTATGTTACAATTTTTGTGTATTTAAACTCAAATGACTGGACTCACTTTATAGTTCTCCCAAATGAAGGTTAACCAATCAAAAGGCGTAAAATATTCAATTCGTCTTATATAACGGCGGCCATTTTGGTTACTCTCTACGAATGTCCAATGCGAACCTGTTAGAACCAAAGATGACCAGAACAGAAGAAAGAACTACGCTCTGCTACTGAAACGAGATATCCACTGCTAACCTGAACTACGCTTCCCTACTGTCTTCGAAATATTCACTGCCAACCTCTGGATTCTATACTCAAAGACTACCGTCATCATGAATAACACTTTAAGCAAACCAAGTAAAGGATCTGAGTTTATTTACATCATTTACGAGCAAACTATATTTCCTTCTTTGTTGTTTCACGATTCGTTCTTTTAACCCTCCTACCTATATCAGATGTTTTGAATTGAAACTTTATTTAAGGTACATGGTTCGATTTTTTTTTTTTTTTTTTTTTTTTTTGATTTAAATATTTTACCTCAAGCAAGTTTTCAGTGAAGCTAGAAAACGGACGAGATTTCTACAGGTGGGAAGTGTAAGAAAATAGAAGTAGAAGTGGCGGTTGCATTTAGCTATTTCAACAGTAAGATTTTGGGTCCTTGATGCCAATCTCGTAGCACGTTTTAATTCCTGTAGTCAGAGCATCAAGTCTGTGGAAGAGTTATATTTCGGAAGTCATTTCATTACTTCCAAGAATAGAGCTAATATCATACAAACATTAGGATTAATGGTCTAATCACACTCCGAAGAAATCCAATTCCAGCTTCTGTAAATTCGCAATTTATGTGCCGCCACTAAAACGTCCTCAAATGAACTTGAACCGCGTGGACAGAGATGTACACATTTTTGGCCATGAAACAAGCCAATATTCCAAAACTTTGGTGCCTATCTGTGCTCATCTGATTGCCAAGAAAAAACAAGGGATCCGATATAATTAATTGAAAAAAGCCTATAGATTACAGGAATATCAAGTTACCACTTTCGTAATGTTCAGAAAGTATATTCTTTTGACTTCGGTGACTATAAGTTGAATGCTTCTCATTATGTACTAGTGGCTATTTGTAGCTCTACACTCAACTCTCCTTCTATGGCAAGATTCAAAACAAATCGTTTCGAAGAGGGTTACAATCTTAAAAATAAATTTGGGTGGAAGTACAATTAAGGTGAACGCTACCATTTATCCCAAATTTCATTCATGATCAATATAGATTTATTTCAGAAGCAAACAGAACCTCATTATACCCGCTTTTTATGCTTTTCACATTTATATAAACACTCCTCTGTTGTATTGAAACGCCTAACTTCTATTGTCTTTTATGTAATTTCTTCTCTGAAAGTATTGAATCGGATTGCTTGAAAAATTAGAATAAATTGAATATTGATTACTTCGCTACAGTATACATGTCCAAGATGACACTTCAAAGAAGACGGTGGAAACTATACTTTAGAAGTTTGAACTATGATTTAATCACCATTTTTGCCCGCTCTGACTGATAACCACCAGGGGTGTAACACTTTGCGCCTTCTTGGCCTCAAGTTTTCTACTGATACGAAGTGGAGTGATTATATTGAATCAATTGCTAGGTCTGCTGCTAAGAATGCTGGTTCACTGTGTTGTGCCGAAGAATTTTTCTTGTCAGAATCCATTTTACACATTAAATAAATCAACCATTCCGCCCTGCATTGAACGTTTCTGGCATATCTAGTTTGCTGTCCCACGTATATATCTCGAGAGGCTCAACAAATTCTAAAATCTGTAATGCTATCAGTCCTGGACTGGCATCTCTACTTCTGTCACTTGCCCAGGAGCCGTGACGTGGCTTTCCTCTATTTTTTTTCTATAAATATTTTCATGATAGTTTTTCAAATGAGTGTTCTTCAATGGTACCTAGAGCGCGTCAATTTAAGCGTTCTGCGAGATTTGATATAAGCTTTCATCGTTTTACTATTGAAATAGATAAATGTAACCGGGAGTTATATTATAATAGTTATATTCAATGAAATCTCACCACTGAAATCCTCTTCCGAATTCTTGTTTCCATGCAACTTTCAATCTCCAAAGACTTAAATACAACGTCAGTTGCTATAATCTGCCTTCCTGAGAACTGTTCTGTTATTGTTCTTTCCTTTTTTATTTAGCTACCCATTTGCAAATTTTATTTAAATATTCATTAACGTTTTTTTATCGTGGACGCTCCCAGGATATTTTTCTGTTCATTTTGTTTTAAGCAGTGCACAAAGATGTAGACAGTTCGAAATACATTCATTTCATGTCTTTATTAACCGATTTCTTTCTTAAATTCTCTGATTTTTGAGTTTCTCTTCCATACATTGCAATTTCTATCTTTTACTGTTGCATTAAATACCATTCTACTAAATGTGTTCCTCTTTGATTTTTAGTTCTCTGGTAGATTTTTTTTATTGGAATGATAGTAAATTCCAGTATTTTACGTTTTATTTTATAGGCCTTTATTAAAGAAAACAACAATTCATGGTCCTAAGAAAGACATTAACGCCGATACTAAATTTCAATTATTTGGGTTGTGTTTTAACAGACGACGGAAAATATGACATAGAAATCTGTACGTACCTAGTTATGGAAACTATGAAACGTATCAAATAATAGGAAAATATCCTATTTTTATCAACACAAACGAATGTTTATCTATTCTCATATATGACAGCGAATTCTGGGAATTTCTTTATAATTGAAGAAAAGATATGAGGCAACTAATATGTTCGACTGAAGAATACTGAGGAAAATATGGAGAGATTATAAGAGAAACAGGAAGAAGAACAGTTGCGCCAGATAAATTCCTGGTAATAGTCAGAAATAAATTTCTGTAATTCGGGTAGTATATAATGAGAAAAAGGAGCTTGGAATGTTAAATACTCAGCGGGCGCATCACGTGAAGAAGAAGAAGAAAGCGAGGTGCATTCTTCGAACGTTTAAGCAATGGATAGCGGAACATGTGCCAAAACACAGAGGGGCCATAAAGTTTTAAGCCTGACTGAAAGCAAGAAAAGTCGAAAGGCTTTGAAGAGACATGATCTCCTACCTACTGAAGGAATGTGAACGTTGAGGGATTGAAAGCTAGATGAAGAATATCCATCTGAAAGAAGGCTACACTTGTGTGCTATTAAGTGAGAATAGAATTTGGAAGTGAGATTGGTGAATTTCACTATAAAGTATTAAAGCATCGTCAAGTTAACAGTCAAGTATAATCAAATCACTTCTTCTATGGCATCAGTCAATGTTTAACATGATAATGGCTCTCCACTATTTTCTATCCTATGTAGCTCTTTGTAAGGTTTGTTTTTTCGCCATCGCACCCAGTTCCTGTTCTTCTATTCTTCTACACAAAATTGTAAGTAGGTTAATCGAGATTTGCTTTTTTTCTCTTATATTTAATATATCCTAAGTATGTCAAAATCTCCAACCACTCTTTCCTAACTATGTTCCAAAATATCAATGGTCTCTTCTGATTTTAAGTATATATGATTTTTATTCCATTATGCTGAAAATTCCGTTATTCACATTTTCCGTTCTCAGCATCTTTGTATAGAACCACATTTTAGTGCAATTCTTCATCTGCGACGAGAATTTCTAGCAATAACTTTCATAGTAGAGGATTAATATTACAAAAGCGTTCAGGACACATTTGTTTCGTTCTAACGAAATTTTCGCGTGTCTGAATATTTTACTTAGATTATAAAAAATACATCCTCCGCGATTCAAAAGCGCCTAACAATTTCGGTATGACTTCTTCCGATCGTTGTTAAAACTTTGCGAATTTATGATATTTATATCGTATTTTGTGAAATGTAATAATACAATGGGCCCTTCAGAATAATTAAAGCAAAATGTGGTAACGAAGTATATCGAATTTAACACACAGTGATAGGGAAGACACTTAATTCAACTACTCCCACCTATGAATTTATTTCTAGTCTTTGTAAGAAAACGTTTTATCTTTGTTGTAAACTTTCGATTCATAAACTTCCACTTCATTTGTTGGTATATCAGATTAATCTCATGAAAGACGTAATTTGTTTACAAATATATATATATATATATATATATATATATATATATATATATATATATATATATATATATGAGAGAGAGATAGATAGATATATATAAGATAATCCTAAGGAGCCAGGCAAACACATACCTAGGTTTCACCTAACCGGATCTTCATAGAAATGCTGGCATTTCTCCGAAGAGCCGTTTAGGTGAAACCTAGGCAGGTTTGCCTGGCTCCTTAGGATTATCTTAGATTTGGGTCTATTTAGTGTATTGAGTCTTTACGTAGTTGTCTTTTTACTCATTTTGTTTATTTTTCTTTGGAGTTGGAACTTCAAGACTGGGCGATTGTTTTCGCCTTGTTTTAATGTTTTTTTTTGTTTTTTTTTTTGCATTCCCCGTATTTTCTCGGCAACCGATTTGTTCTACTGCAAGTTGAGCTATCCGAGGTTTTTCTAAACGAGTACCACCATTTATATATATATATATTTAAAAGTGAAGATTGAAGTCAACACTCAGAAGCGACAGGCTGTTTCATGCTGGACGCAATCATCAGGCCGCTTAGTGTTGCCTTCAGTATGAAACAGCCTGTCGCCTCTGAGTGCTGATTTCAATGTTCACTTTTATATTTATATTTACATACGCTCTATCTCTGCTAGTGAGCACTTTAGCCCATAAATATAACACACCTTAAAACTATATTACTTCATACATACATACATACATACATATATATATATATATATATATATATATATATATATATATATATATGCATACATAATTATAACATACAGCATTAATACGAGATTTAAATTTCAATCAGTATTTCACAACGAGGCTATCATTCCTTTTGCTTTTCAACTAGTTGATTCTCTGAGCTTCTTTATTTCAGCCACTCACTTTCTCGTCTACGACTTTCTTTTAAATGCATATTTATTCGCTCACTTTTCTTCTATCCTTTTTTACGCAGTTGGGCGTTGTGTTTGAAGAGTTATGCTAAGAAAATGCAGGTGGTGCACTTATTTACATTTACTGGAGTCCTAGTGGCGTAATACACCCACTGACATTTATATCCAATGGCGCGTATGTTGGCCTAATTAAGCACCTGAGTAAATGACTTTTTTTCCACAGTTGCCATTCGTAGTAGTTTCTCTTTGCATAAAGACCAATCTGGCTGGTTCGGGGTTCGGTGTTCCGAGAGGCTGAGTGGTAGATTGAGATTGGATTTCATATACTGCTTTCATCTGTTAGTTTACCGAAGCTGTGTCAATGTAATATAAAAGTACTCAAATTTCAAACGGGAACAAAAATGAACAGTATACAATTAAACTGCCTGTTGCATATCACACGTACATACATACATATGTATATACACATACATACATACATACATATATATATACACACATACATACATACATACATACATATGTATGTGTGTATATATATATATATATATATATATATATATATATATATATATCAAAACAACCTATTGGTAAGAGTACAACCCTATTAACGTTGACTGCCAAACTAAAAAAAATAATCAACCAAAGAAAAACAAAAACAAAAAAGAATCTAAATATAACAAAATGAAAAAAAGCGAGAGAAAAACAAACACCTACCTACCTATGTAATAAACTCAAGTGCTCAATGCCAATAGAAAACAGACCAAGCCAGAGCAGTTATACTAACCATCAAAACACCACAAAAATACGAGGTAAATATATTTCGCCGTATTTTAAGCAGATGAAACGTCAGTGGATAACAACCCTAGATTTGGATCTAGTCCCTCTGTGCCGTTTCATTGTTTAATATATATATATATATTGTGTCAGTGTGTGGGGAATGTGGGTTTTTAAACAACAAATCCTAGCGATCTTTTCCTGATCGATCGTATATGCTCAAACGACGTACATAAAATTAAATAATGGCTACATATTGGAAAATGGATTAAGTCCATCAATCATTTGATATATTTTATTTTTATGCCTTATTTTAATAGAAACAATTTATTTAAGTAAATTATTTGTTTTTTTAATTAAACAGTATTACCATCCTGAATGTTGTCGAAATTTTGTCGCAAACATGCGTTTTTAATCGAACCTGTGATATATATATCGAACCTGTGATATATATATATATATATATATATATATACAGGTGTTGGACAAAACAATTGGAACAGGTGCAAAATCCACTCTTATGTTTCAAAGATCTATTATATTAAGAACATTAACTAAAACTTCGTAATTGTAGGTTATATCTATTGTGAATACATTTATTTATCTGATTTACTGCCTTTGTCTTATTTATTTTTAGAATTTAGTAAAATTTAAGCTAAATGCGTGACCTCTCCGAGTTCGAAAAAGGGCAAATTATTGGAGCTCCCATGGCAGGAGCCTCGATCAATAAGGTTGCTGAAATGTTTGGTTTTTCAAGAGCTACCATATCAAGAACTATGACGCAATTCGAGAAACGGGGCACAACCTCAAGCAACCGAAGCAATTCAGGCCGGACGTGCAAACTTACTGACAGGGACCGACGTGCATTGAAATGCAATGTGGCAAAAAATCATTGGGCTAGTGCGGCCAAAGAGACTGCTGAGTTGAATACTCATCTGAATAGTCCACTTTTATTATTTTTTTATATGTTGCGTTAATATCCTATGATATATATATATATATATATATATATATATATATATATATATATATATATATATCATTCACAGACAGTACTTTTTCGCTGTATCACAGCTCCTCAGTGCGACTAAACTTCCGAATGCCTCAAGCCAGGATTGAAACACAACTAATTTGGTGTCAGTCAGAGCTATCTTCACTCGGTAGAGTTACACAACTAAATCTAGCGTATTGTTTTTACAAATGTAAACAAATGCCAATCAGCCAAAGTGCTCCATTCATTTTACTGAAGAGCTTTGCATTAGTGCAGGTGGCTGTTGATTATAGAATTAGCTTATCACTCAACAGTGCTATATATATATATATATATATAATCACGTAAACGTTAGTCTGAATGGGTACCCATATTTAAGTAGACGCTCCGTTTATTTATTAAACAGTATATATATATTTTTTCGTCTAGAGGCTTGAATATTCAACAAATCTTTAAAAAATCTAACCCTAACTCGAAACTTCGAAAAATCTAACCCTACCCTAAGGCGCATCTATTCTTTAAATAAACGGAGAGTATAATCAAATATGGCTATTCACTAAAAATCTGTCTGATTAATAAATAAAATATCTATTACTTATTTATATGTAAAAATTCAGACACAAATAAAAAATATATATGCAAAAAGACGATATGAATAAACACAAAAAGAAAATATTTCTTTACGGACACGTTTCATCTTATGATGTATTTTATCAAGGTTTTCTATTTTTTTTTTAAATCAAGAACACTAATACATAATATTCAAGCTACCTTTGAAAGTGAAATAAACTATGGCGAAAATGAGAAAATGCTGCTATTGTCGAATTTTTTTCAATGTAATTATTATTTATTATTTTATTTTAATTTCAGAAATTAATTTAAGTATTGATTTAATTTAAATAAAAAAAGTTTTGAGTTGAATCGTTCTCTTTACATATTTTTTTTTAAAAATGTGCACAAGCATATTCCCTTGGGAAAGATTTTTATCTTTCAGGAAATGAAATATTTGAAAATATCCGGGGCTCAAATTTTATATTGGTAACATTCGATAGGGTAACTCCGAAAAATGTTCTATGTCAGTACTTTCTTCTGTTAATCAGTGCCGTATTCTTTAGATCGAAGTTGTAGTTTAACGTATTTGATAAATTGTTCTGTATAATATACTTTTTACAATTCATCCGATCTTAACAATATCAATATAATCACACATATATCAAAAAATTCTACGGATAACATCAGAAACAAAATATCAATAATAATAATAATAATAATAATAATTGTGAAGCAGATATATAAAATTAAACTGCCACAACTCTTCCTTACAATATATTGTGGAAACTTGCAGAAATGTAATGATTACTATTTTGACTGTAATTTTGTACACTGAGTGCCTCTCGAGCGTTGTAATAGCTGAAAAAGAGAAAGACACATTTCCGTGTTTTGTTGTTGATGTTTAATTGGTGACGTGCTAAGACCCTTAGGAAAGATATGAATCCTCTTCTCCACCAAGATATGGGTAAATAGTAAGATAAACCGGGTTCTATAGACTTGGATGACAACTGGTCTACCGCAGAAAGAAATGTCAACCTACGGCTGGAAAAACTGCCTCGTCAGTCATGTATCGAGAGATACATGATCGCCTATGGGTTGGGCAGAGTAGTGAGTATTTCAGTCGAACATATTGTTGGGAACGAGTTTCACCATCAGCACGTATTCCTTACTTATGCTTTTGTGAGACAAAAAGTAATATAAAAAAAGCTAAACCGTTTTACCAGATATTTTCGTAGGCTTAAAATTATTACTCCACGTGTGCGCAAGAAACGGCGTTTGTTTGTGTTTGTCTCTGTGTATTTGTGCGTGCATGTGCTCGTCTAAATAGGAATAAACGTTGTGAGCCATTTATGGGTGTTATTCAGAAACCATGACATTTCATTCATGGCATTCCAGTATATAGTTTGTCAAACACCCGATTGCCTACAAAAACCAGTCCATTTTGTTTTCAGTCACGCGTCACAGGCACAGCAAAAAGGAAAAAAAAATGTCGTATCACAACATATGCTATAAATAGCAATTTCTAAACAATGTTCACTCTGACCTAGTTACATGAGGTGTAATATGAGGTAGAATCACAATGAAAGAGCTGAAAAAGAGAAAATCTATAGCTGCGTAGAAAAGTATATCTTAAAAGAAAACGACCTAACGCTTTTAACAGTAACACCTAATCTGAGATCATTTTAATATTCGCAAATTCACATTGTAACATGTGTGTGTGTGTGTGTGTGTGTGTGTGTGTGTGTGTGTGTGTGTGTGTGTGTGTGTGTGTGTGTGCGCGCGCGCATGCGCCTGCGCCGTGGGAATCGGTTCACGAATTTAATTCGTTCGTGAAGGCCGTTCGTAAATCGAAGTGTTCGTAAATTGAAACTTTTTCCAATAGGAATCACTATGCAAAGGTCACAGTACAATAACATTGGGGAAAAAAGGCACAACACACGAATGTATACAACTCGGCGGTCGACTCAGAAATCATACCGTTCAGGTTAACTCAGTTCGAGAACCGAAATTTTGTTCGATAACCGAGGTATTTTCATTTCGAACTTCCTGTTCGAAAACCAATTTGTTCGACATGTGAAACGTTCGAGAACCGAGGTTGCACTGTAAACACACACGCCCGCGCGCGCGCGCACACACACACACACACACACACACACATATTTATTTGTATTGATGTGAGTTTGTGACCCTGGGTTTCACGCTTTTGCGATCGTCAGACAAAGCATTAAACACAGGGTGTGTATATATATATATATTTAGTTGGATTGATGTGAGTTTATGACCCTGGGTTTCACGCTTTTGTAACATATATTCAACTAAATATGTTAGCTCTCTCTCTGATATTGATCGCTTTCCAATAAGTACCGCGCATATAATATATAAATAATATATATAATATATTGCATATATATATATATATATATATATATATATATATATATATATATATATATATATGTCGCACCGAGAACAGTTTCAACTCATTCATATCATCTTATTTTGGCTAGAGTCCAATCATTGAACCCGTAGCTTAGGATTAGATGGAGACATCCCTTTCCCAAGGTTATTCATGAAAATATAACGAGCTCGACTGCAATTTGAAC
>OZ038481.1:127182598-127235098 GCA_964036315.1 Acanthosepion esculentum | reverse complement strand
ACCGAGGTCAGATATTCGGCCCTTGCTGTTTGTTTTTGTAAGGAGGAAACGTTCCTTACCCGAATTACATCGTTCGGAAGCTCTATTTCTGAAACATGATAAGCAAGGTGCCTTGAAAATTGATGATCTGAAGCTATTCCAGTCAGCATTGGTTTATCGCAAGGTTGTCTATGCGATGGGATCAAATTTTGTGAACGTTATTCTAAAAATTAATAAGCCCTTCGACTAATCCTCTTCCTTCTTGTTCTTGTTCTTGTTCTTCTTCTTCTTCTTCTTCTTCTTCTTCTTCTTCTTGTTCTTCTTGTTCTTCTTCTTCTTCTTCTTCTTCTTCTTTTTCTTCTTCTTCTTCTTCTTCTTCTTCTTCTTCTTCTTCTTCTACATGCTATGTCCGTTGGAGCACTTACCAATGTTTATTTTTTTTACTATCTCACCCACTCCTGGCGGAGACATCCATTTACACATGCTCGTTAAGCAAGGTTTCCCTCCTACATCCGATATGTCCTGTGAGTGTCAACATTTCCGAACCTTCCATCCTCATTATGTGCCCCAGAAATTACAACGCTCGTGTTCTGATTCGAAGTGACCGAGTTTTATTACATAATAAAATCTATTTTGAAACATGAAATTTAAAACTCTGTGATGAATCAGTATAATTATTCCATCTGTTTTCCACGGCAAATATTCTCATTCTTGTTGGCGACATGACGTCATTTCACCTGATGCAGTCTCTAGTTTCTCATCCCTCGATGAGTACGAAGTTCTCAATATTAAAAAAGGTAGTGATGGATCTCACAAACTTGCCTCTGCAACGTAAATCCTTCTTAAGTTTTTCTTTGTTCAGTCTTAATAAAATTCATTGCATAGATTAAGTTTAGTTTTTATACAGCCTAGTGTTAATAGAACCAATGTTCAAGGTTTAAATATATAAAGGATTATTATCTTTTCTATTTCAAGATTTTAGGGAGTGACGTGCACTAATCCCATTTGACACATCATAAGTGCAGCGTTTTACGTTAGTATTGAAAGTTTTGAATGATTGTTTTCTTTTTTTGAAACACATTTTGGATTCCAAGAATAAATATGCCAGGGAATATTGCATTAACAATGTTTTGTAAGAATAACAATAAATGTTTCTCATAGAGGTCCTACTATTTAATCTATATCTATGGGGAAGAGGTGAATATACACGTGCCCCAATGATATATGTGTGTAACTTAATGTAAGGAACCCGACTGGAATTGGAAATCGCCTCTGCAATTTCTCATTCCTGGAAGCGATTCCCTAAACAACCATGCCTCCATTACCCGAACCGATTTAGTTGCAAGTTCAAATGGCTTAAATAAAGAATTATGAAGGAAAATCTGACACTCCGTTCTTTTCCCACGTTAGAATTTATATAAATACACCCTATTAGAGTTGACAATGGGCGGGACAACCTTTTATTTTTGTAACTGCCTAGGCGTTAGCTGTGGGAGAAAAGTTAAAATAAATGTTCCCTCGCCTACTTTAACCACTGTCAGCGCTCGTGGAATGTTAAAGACAAGACAGTTGTGTAAAGATGACTGGCAATGGCACTTTTTCTTTATGTGCATATACAAAATATACATTGTTATCATGCGATAGGAATGTAATGCAGATTATATCCTCATAACCCATTGATAAAAAGATCGACCTTGCAAACAAGACTGACCCCTCCTGTATGTTATGCTGACATGACTAAACTGGATGACTCACCAGTCCTCATTTATATCACTGGATTTATTTAACTTTAACCCTATGAGAACCACAAAACCTATCAGGATTTATTACTGGTGGGCACAGTCTTTTAAATAAATGCATGGCAAATTCTGTCTGTCCGTGTGTCTGAAACTCGTCTAACACGAGACACACTTGCTCTACATGGACATATTATACCTTTTTGGAATCAGGATTGAAGATATGCCCTTCATCTTGTGCCTTAAAGGTCAGCATTGGAATTTGTGGCCGGATGAGGAGGGAATAGTTAAAAATTCAAACTTTAAAATAACTGGAAAAATGAGTGATCTTAAAAGGTTTTAATTTGTATTGAGTTTAAAGTAACATAAAACTTCGTCAATTTAAAAACGAATGTTTTAAATTCAGTTTAAAATATCTCCAAATTTTTGTAAATTGAGAAAATTAATTTTAGTTCTTCAAAATGCCAGGGAGTCAGAGTTAAAGTGAGAGGTTTTGTAACGTGAGATTTTGGAGTTCCGCGAAATTTGTGATTTGAAGGACTAAACTTAGTTGAATTTCCACGGAGTATGTGATTTAAAGAACACAATTTTCAGCCTAAATTGGAATTTCAGCCTATATCGGCGTTTCGGGAGAAATCGATCTTTTGGCTGGAATTGGACTTATAGCCCGAACGAGAGTTAAAGTGAGGGTTTGAAGTTCCATGGAGTGAATTAAGAAATTCGAAGTTATTTCTTCAAAATTATCATTGCTGTTTTCTAAGCTGGACTAGAGGTCAATTTATTTTCCACCGGAGGCTCACTTAGCCAATCCGCAAGAGCTAGCTTAAAAGTCCGTATTCCGTGCGGATATTTAAGCTAGTAATACCAAGATGTGCAAAAGAAAAACTGCAGGAATCGATATGAAATAAAAGCGGGAAGAAGAATTAATTGTTAGTAAAAAAATATATGGTCGGGGCATCCAAAATTTTAACTACGCACTGGAAACATCAGAGTCACGCAAGTAGAAATGTTTTACCATCTGTAGCAACTGACAGCAAATGTTACACTTCTGGTGCATCGGAATAGTGAAACGTGTCTTCCTAAATCTAAACCAAGTATAAAGGAACCGGTCAATTTCTTTAGAAAAAAATGAAATTAGTGCTCAATTCTAATATCATTTCACCTATATTGCAATGAATATTGAAAAGTATCTTCACAGATGAAGAGGAGATTTGATGCAAGGGATATGTAGTAGTACGGAAGAATGTTGATAATACAAATGGCGCAATATATGAGTAGGGAGGGGCTTTTCAAGGCAATAAGAAGGAAACGTTCACTTTTGCTTAGGATCAGAAGAAAGACAGCTGAAAACTGTTGGTCACATAAATGGGGAAAAAAGGCTTGGATAAATTGAAAACGTACGGAAAAGGAAAAGAAAAGAGAAACAACTGGTTATCCTTTTTAACATACTGGCGTAAGTAAAGGCATAACAAGGTCTGGGTAGAATAGTAAAGCATCAAGGACTGAATCAAGCTACAAAAGATACGATGATGTGGGAAACCATTATAACCCGCCACAGAAGCAAGATAGGGACTTTGACGTGATGTAATGTTTAAAAAGCTTGTCTTTTTATAGATCGATTAAGCCTGATTAGTGAGTTCGATCCTCACTAGCTGCTTCATACTTTCAGCCTTGTGCCACATCTAAGGTACGCTTAGAAAATCGTCATAAAGTAGTGAGATATTGCACAGGTGGCTCTTACGTTAAAATCTAACTACAGATTTGTAATATAAGAAAAATATTGTAACATTTTTCTCTAGATTTTCACCTGATATCAAATTATCATTATTTTTTCCTCTCTATCCGAAGGTAGGTGAAAATTGTCAGAAGTCAAACGTGCGTAAGTTAAAGGAGGTCTTACCTCACCACCAATCCAGCCAGATGCGGATAGGTATGATGAACTGTCAGCCTAAAAGCACCACCACATATCCAGGTTTTCAGCTAGTCAGCTTGCTTGTATGCACCAACTGTCATCCATTTCAGTATAGACTAAGCTCAATTTCGGTAATAGTTCGAGAACAGGATATTGCCATAAGCGACGAAGACTCAATCTAAAGAATTTCGTAAAGTTTACGCATCGACTGATAATGAAGTATTTATTGCAGAAAATATGACTTGAATTTTGAAAGGGAAAGTATGGTGAGTACCGTCTGCCAGGATATCAGATAAAAAAAGATATATAATTTAATACTTTCTGCGCAAACAAGACGATAATACCACCAGAACGCAGCGGTTTGCAGCGAGTGACAGAAAATGAGAGGACTTTAGTGAGGAAAAATGTGGAATAGAACACTACAGGAACAGGATTAAGGAAGACAGAAGATGGCGATTAATGTTTTAATTACGAATTT
Source organism: Acanthosepion esculentum (assembly GCA_964036315.1). NCBI lineage: Eukaryota > Metazoa > Mollusca > Cephalopoda > Sepiida > Sepiidae > Acanthosepion > Acanthosepion esculentum. Next base: position 127,230,993 of record OZ038481.1, on the reverse strand, counting down.
TGAAGATTGTAGGTGGTAGGGAAGCAGGGAATCGGAAGGAGTTCCACAGGGAAGAAGTGCAAGAACATAAACGTTTGACGGTAGCATCTAAGCTAGTTTATCAGTAAAACGGTGAGACTTAGTTGCCAATCTATTCAATTCGTGCTTTTGAGACACTAATGAGAACTTTTTATCAACACAATTTCCATGAGAATATTTGTAGAAATGATATTGGTAAGTCGTCTCATGTCGATGGAAAATTGACTCAAGTCGAGATGCCATGTCAGAATCGATTACATTACATACCCTTCTTTGATTTTTTTTTCAATAATTAAAGATATATAGTAGAAGCAGCAGATCAGATATAACTACGGTATTCAATGCACAGACGAATGGTAAATTTATAAATCTGCAAGAGGGCTTCTGAGAAGAGGAATTGTTTGGCACAACAGAGCGAACCAACTCCTTTAGCATAGACCTAGAAACTGATACATTATAAGCACTCAACGTCAACTCAATGGAATATCTGAGCCGAAGAATGCACCAAGTTTTGCTCGCCTGGTGTATAGCATCAGTTATGCTGATGGCAAGCAGGAACGATCCTCTGTGGTGATAAAATTAATTCATTTTTTTTAGTAAGCGATAAAATATACACACCGTTCCTTGTTCTAGTTAACTCCTGATTGGGGGTCCTTTTCAAGATCAGTTCCCACTTCTACTTTGTCATATCTGCCTGACTTTCTACTAGGTCAAGGGTAAATTGTTGCATCATCTAAAATGCAGAATTTCAATATCAACGGAGATAGATATAGAAAGAGGTTACATTTTTCCTTCCAAAATGTGAATGGCCACTGCTTCTTTTTTTAATGCTATTTCGAAAAGGGAATTCTGTACTAATGTCAGTTTGTTTTTATTTTTTAAATAGAGGCGGAGTACCATAAAACAAAACATGCGATGCAGTAATGGGTGATAAATTCTCACGACTTTCTGGGTTACGTTTTTTCTCATGTTTATATAGGGCGACCCCAACAAAACGGGAACTTTTTAACAATCCAATAAAACCAAGAGTGATAGAAGAAAAATATTTAATTCAGAGTAATTGAAACCTTAAACATGCCATTTAAGAAACAATGATGGAATTTTCATTTTTTTTAAATTACGTCCTGTAGATGGCGTCCTCCTGTACGAATGCATTCTTGAAATCTGCTGTTGAGATTCCTCATTGACTGCTGCAACATCTCAGCTGGGATACTGTGAATTTCATTCTCGTTACTAAAATGGCGAAATGTTTACTTGCTCAAGGTCAGTGTCTCGCAGTGTTGCCACTTGCTCATGTCTGGGAATACGCACTTCAAAAATCCCCGTTTTTTTGGGGGGTCACCCTATATATGCAACTCCAATCAAATTCAAATGTACTCTTCAGGTTCTGGTTACAATATCCAAACATTTTACTCTATTTCACTCAGTAAGATACACAAACACAGGTCTATGAGTGACCGCATGCAATTTTAAATAATGGCGAAAATGTAATTAAATAAAATGGAATTGTACTTATTTGAAAAATAAAGTTGGCAAAAATAGAGATTATTTATAACTCAACCTAATAAATGTTGCTTTGCATCGAGACGAATATACAAAAGGTAGGATGATGTGGGGAGCTATTATAACCCGCCAAGGAAGCAAGATGGTCACTTCGACGTGATGTATTGGTTAACAAGCTTGTCTTTATAGATCAGTTATGACTGATTAGTGAGTGCGATCCTACCTAGCTGCTCCATACGTTCGCCCTTGTACCACATCTAAGCTACGCTTAGAAAATGGTTATAAAAGAAGCCAGATATTGCAGCTTACGTTAAAATTTTTGATAAAGATTTGTAACATCAGAAAAATATTGCAACATATTTCCCTAGGTTTTCACCTCATATCAAGGTAGGTGGAAATTTTCAGTAGTTAAAGTGTTGCCCCACTGGAGTTTACCATCAATCATGCTGATACAAGCATAAACTTTGACATGGCGAATGTATAATTAAATATAATAGAACTCTACTTTATCATTTGACAATTATTTATATCTCAACCTAATAAATATTACATTCCACAGAGACGGATATGTGATCGGCCCTGATCTGGCATCTAGTCTACAGTCACTTCTTCACGGATGTGCTGTGGCTTCCCTCTCTCTTTTCTACAGATATTTTCATGGCAACTGTTCCGTCGAGCAACTGTCACTGGTACCCCAAATGCATGAATTCAAGCGTGCTACTAGGTTGGCATCTTAGTACCACACCTTTACTGTCGAAACAGTGAAATGTAACAGCCTCTTCTACTCCAACAGCTTCTTGTCTCGCACTTCCAGACAGTAGAACTCACGTCCTCATACTTGCTTCCATGATAGCTATAATCTTCAAATATTCAAATGTTATGCCAATCGACATCTTCTGATGCCTTGATCTTGATCCCGGTGCTTTTTTATATCCTTTCCTCAAACTCTACTCTTTCTGTCACTCTTGCAACTCCTTGCGTGTTCGTGGCACTCCCGCCTTGCTTGGGGTGAAATGCTTTAAAATAAAGAAGTCCGCATACATCAGGCGTAACAGAGGCAAGCATTTGGAACACGGTTAGTCTATCCTCTTCCACCGACCATATTCATTTGGCCTGACATCTTTCTGATCGCTGCAAAACACTGGGATAGGCAACAATTCTTGTAATGAAAATAATTTTGACGAAAACTTTTTCACATGAAACCTCTGGACAGTTCAGTCACTCAGTTATGTGCCATGCGGGATACACGCGTAGGCGATCATGTATCTTTCGATATATGACTGACGAGGCAGATTTTTATTTCCCGCAGTAGGCTGCCACTTCTTTCTGCAGTAGACCAGTTGCCATTCAAGGATCTACAACCCGGTCTGTCCTGCTATTTACCCATAGCTGGCAGGAGAAGAGGATTCATACCTTTCACATGGGTTTTAGCACGTAAGTGAATCTAATGGATTCGACTGGAATTCGAACTCGGCTCTCCGATTCCTCAATCCGAGCCGCTATCCATTACTCCACCGTATGGTATCGAAGACCTTCCTGATAAGTGATTTCAAATAATAGTAAATATATATTTAATTAAAATCTATTTATATTTTATTATTTTGGAGAATACATTTAATAAACAAGAACAGGCTACCTGCTAAATCACGTTGAAACAACGGTTCCCTTACGGTCACCGAAGTTAAGCAACGTCGAGCCTGGTTAGTACCTAGATGGGTGACAGCTTGGGAATACCTGGTGCTGCCAACGTAAATGTGCGAATGATGAAATAGATAAGAACACAAAAATGTTAATCAGAAACCCAAATTCCAATTCCTGTTGGTTTCGTTAAATTACCTCACGCGCAAATATGCCCGGGAAAGCCATGAATCTATCTCTTCTCCCTCCCATCTATGGGTTAATTAGTAAGACGTGCATCTCTAAACAGTTATTATCTCAAAAGAGAACATTCTTACAGAATTAAGTATTTTCTGGTTTTAGATAAACTGGAAAGTGTTGATAAGCCGTAAAAAATGAATCAACCAATAAACGAAAACGGAATTTGTTTATGACTCAAGCTAATAAGTAAACTTCATATTAAAATCTTCCATTGCACTATATTTTATGTCAATTTCAACCTTATTAGAAGAATATCAATAATATTGATCTGGAAAGTCCGTTTCTCTATAGAATACATTGACGAGTACATTAGTCATATGATTTTCCAAATTAGGATGGCATTATCAGCTCCTAACGAAAGTATTTCAGCGTAAGTTGAGGAATTTGTATATTTATTTTAACCGTGTATTATTTAAAAGGATAATTAGAACCAGCATGTATTCCAGTTTGAAATTGTTTTCTCGTAAAAAAAAAATCTATTTTTTTTTCCTTTCCTTCTTTCGTTCTTTGTTTAATCGTTCCCTTGACCTCATTTGGGAATGAAATAATGTTTTCCTTTCCATGTACTGTTTGCATCTAACAAATACATTTTTCTATTATGTATTTTTAAAATCTAGCTTTATTCATTAAACCAAACACTAGCTGAGAAAATAAATTCAATGCTATAGTTATTTGATTTGTCATTCTTGTTACTTGGACAACAGTTGCTAAATAAAAAGCAATAAAATCGACTTCCAATATTTTTCTCTGCCTCTTTTCTCGTATCCGCAATAATGGCGCATTTTACAGCACACTTTCTTCCTTATTGGCCACTTACACTGATTGTAGGCTGCAATATTGTCTTAATGAAATAATTTTCTAGCATCCTAAATTTTCATCTTCTCAAACTATGTACAGATGTATGTTACCGTTCGACAAGATGTAGCAATTGCACGCAGCGAAAACGATTTGAAGTGACGCTATTCCTTGTGATATTTTATCATTATGAATATGAATAATTTACATTCCCTATCCAGTGACCTTAAACGTGAAAATCAAGCCAGAAGTATTACCTATTAATGCATTTTAGAATTCTTGTAAAGAAGACTCTATTCAGCTGACATATTAAAAAAAAAAAATTAAAAAAAACAGGAAAAATATCATTTATATTATTTCCATTATTCGGGCTGTTAACCACATCTTCATTGCCAAATTCACAACATTTCAGCCGTTGTACGCTCAGGCCTTCTTCAGGTGATTTGAATTTCGAACCGAACCATTTATGACGCCCAGCGGTGTAGATTGTTCTGGTTCCACGTGGATAAAGGCGTTGGTTAGATCCCGTGAATAGACCCACAGAGTTGTGAGTTCAATAAAAGGCTATATCAGTGGTGAACCAAAATACTTGGAGAGTTGAGTAAAAGGAAATAACTGAAACATCCGGAAGAGGCATGGCACGCGGCACTAGAACAATCTATACCGGTGGACGAAATAAAGGGTTCGCTTCGAAATTCCAATCGCTTGAAGAAGGTCAGAGCTTACAACGGCCGACACATTGTGAATATGGCAATGAAGATGAGGATAACAGTCCGAATAATGTAAATAATGTAAATAATCATAATACCTCATTTCAGAGATATAGACAGATAGGATAAATGTCATTTAAAAACAAAACTCATGACTATATTTATTTTATATATTGTGATGTAATTTCTATTTGATTGGAGTAATATCACTCGCTTGCAAGCGATATCATAGCATGAGCACTATATCAATTTTTTTTTTAAATGACGGTGTAGATGACCTGTTATCCTTAATAAAAAATGGGTATATACTCCTAAATATGTGGGTCTGGATAGACATTTGTTTTTTGAGTATCATTAGTGCTGCTCCCACCCACTCACTCTCTCTCGCTATCTATCTGTCTGTCTATATATACTTATACGCACGCACACACACACACACACACACACGCGCGCGCGAACATATATATATATATATATATATATATATATATATATATATATATATATATATATATTTGTGTATTTAGGCAGCAATCCTTCTTTCATGCACATTTCATTAAAAACGACTGACAAGGTGCTTTTATTTAGTTTTTTATAAAATTTCTCGTGCGATCTAATAAATCCTTATAATCTTTGAAAATGGCTAAATGTATAGCCGAAAGCGCTCGGATAAAAAGAACATTCGGACAGTTTTTATATAATTTATCCTCTGAAAAGAAAAACTTTATTAGATCGCACGATAAATTCAATAAAAAAATAAATAAAAGCACATTGTCAGTTGTTTTTAATGAAATGTGCATATATATATATATATATATATATATATATATATATATATATATATATATATATATATATATATATATATAGGTAACTATACTCGTGTCGAAAAACCTTCGAATTCTTGATTTAACAATAGCCAAATCAATCTCGAAAGGAAAAAAAAGTTTTAAAAAATGAAAGAGCCAGGAACATGAAAGTCTGTCGAAAATAATCACACAGATACAGGTTCAAGGCCCAAAGAAAAAAACCTGATACGAGTAAACAACTAACTAAAGAGCTCGATACAAACGTAGAGCAAACCTAGTCAAACCTAATGAGCCAGACAAACCTACCAAGGTTTTACTTAGGCAGATCGATCTGCCTAAGTGAAACCTTGGTAGGTTTGACTATATATATATATATATATATATATATATATATATATATATATATATATATATATATATATATATATATTACCAAAAATATATAATTGATGTTATTTCATGTAGGACTGATAATAGTAATGATGATATGTACAATTCTTCCCTTATACGAAGAATATTAATATTCATTTGCCAAGAATCTCGCGTTAATGTCGGATTAAACTTATAATATCTTACTCTTAAAACAAGTTTTCAGAGAAATAGATTTCCAAAGTCCAATAACTCTTATTCTTTACTGTAGTTTCCTTCCTAACCTTTTGTCTGAAGTAGTGCGGAACGTCATCTTGATTATATCATTATCTTCTCTTCATGTTCTATAATTTTAATTGTTGCTATTGCTGGAAGTTTTCAAGTGAAAGAAGTGTTAACATTAAACATGTTATTCAAGAAAGACTCACATTAAAATATGTTCGTATTATGATTTATTTTCAATTCAGATGTATACATTTGATCATGGATTACGAGAAAGGAACAAAAATCCTAGATTAAAAGAAAAACAATTGACAAAGCAAAAAGAGGTAATGGCTTCAACATTGAATTACCCAAAAACAGTGAAATATCTAGAAACCAACTAAGCGCAACTAAACATTATTTGAATAAAAGACGTAATTATCAATAAAGGTTACGTATTTTCAAATATTCTCATGAACTAAAATACATTGCTGATCAAGAAAATATGTATGAGAAGGGGAAAAATGTTTACGTGTGACGCGTTTTTTCATTCAGGACATCATTAAATTAATTTTGTTACTTCGGTGCGAATACACATGCGCACGAGGGATGCTGGGATTTTATATTTCCATTTTATTTGTTGGGGGCAGTTATGTCATCAATCCGATATCATTTAGATGTTTCTTTTTATTTCCATCAATTTTGTTTTTAGATATACCATACTGGTAAAAGAATATCTGCTAGAAATAGTGAAATGTTGAGCGCTTACTCTTACAGCATTTCACCAAACGATGTATTGTGACTGCTGTGAAACTATAAATTTAACTTGAATTTAATCAAGGCTATTTCATTTAATTTGACTGACTATAATTTTCTATAGAATAATCCAGATGTTCGCTTAAATCTCAACAGAGAATTGTTCTTCAGTAATTTGAAAAGTGTCAATTTGCTTTGGAGGTAGGGTTTAAACCGTTTTCAGACCTAGACATACATACATTTTGGACATTTTCATTCTCAAACTCTCACTCTTTCTCTCTCCCTTATATATATATATATATATATATATATATATATATATATATATATATATATATATATATATATATATATATATATAATAAAAAGACTTAAACACTAATATTCCATGGTCATAATTTATTCCATTGGAATCGTAAAAACGATCCAATTCATCAGACCTACAGATTCAAAAAGAAAACAGAAAAAACAACTTTTCTGTTTTCTTTTTGAATCTGTATGTCTGATGAATTGGATCGTTTTTACGATTCCAATGGAATAAATTATGACCATGGAATATTAGTGTTTAAGTCTTTTTATTATATCCTTACTCTGTCCTGGACATCCAGTTCTTCCTGGATCATATCCTCTTGGAATTATTTTTATACATATATGTATGTGTATACATAATTGCACATGTATGTGTATATTTACCACTAATATTGTCTATATATATATATATATATATATATATATATATATATATATATATATATATATATATATATATATATATATATATGTATATATATATATATAAAGACATGTTTCATTAAATAATTCAGACAAGGTTTCACTACTTATTTTTAATACGACCATCTCATATTCACGGACAAGCTCCTTAGTATCCTTATTAGTGCAAGAAAGAAAGTTAACATATTGACGGCCGAATATGATTACATCATAAAATTTCAGAAAAATTGCAGTTTAGCGTTTTCACTTAGCAAATAACAAAAAATTCAGATAAACACAACAAATTTGTTAAAACAAGAACCTGTTAAAACAAGATCCTGAAGATAACATTTTGCTAATGTCGAAAGTACTTTGAATAAGGGAATATGTATCGATATGATAACGTTCTTTCTTTCTTTTCCAAGAATATTAAGCACCTTGTCCGTAAATATTGGTAGATCAGATTAAAAATTAACAGACAAAACTTGTCCAAATTATTTAATGAGGAATGTCTTAATGATAACATGCTGCCAAAATATACGCAATATATATATATATATATATATATATATATATATGTGTGTGTGTGTTTATGTATATGTACATACGTGTACACAAGCATCGATCAATTAGAACGATGTCAAACATTACACACACATATGCACATATATCATGCATCTAAAAAATGTGATATAAAATACAGTCTATTTCGTTCGATTTCAGTTAATAGTTTGTAGATTATATATATACATATACAAACTAACATAGGATCAGTGTGAGTATTTTCGTGTGTATATTTGCGGATAAATGCACACGAGATCACGATTAGAATTCAAGCTATGTCACGATTGTGCATCATCTCACTACAAAGTTACAAAAAGGGAAAAAAAATAACATCACGCACTCTAGCCCAAACACAGAAATCTAAAAATTTAAAGATCATGACAAAGAAAATGAATAGGAACAGTGGACGTTCCTGTAAATCTTTAACATGACTCAAACTTTTCCGTCAGCAATAAAAAAGCATCAGTTAAATAATATAAAAGGCGAAACTTGTCATTAACAAAAATTGTTCGAATATATATATGAATATATATATATATATATATATATATATATATAGAGAGAGAGAGAGAGAGAGAGAGAGAGAGAGAGAGTGAACAGGCGAGAAGAGAATTCTTTAAGACGAATATGTTTAAAAAGTCTTTTAATATTGTGTCCAGGTTTTCACAACGTTTCACCATTATTAACCAATCTTCTGGGCTGCATAATAGCAGACGTGCTATAGATATAAAGAAAAAGAAAATGAATCTAAATGAAATCGCTTAGATATATACACATACACGCATCACACGCACTCTCAAAATGCTAAAAGATACCATACGCTTAACAATCTTATTACATCCTCAGCAACCAATAAAACTGTCCAAATGACCAAAGAAGGAATTCTTAGTCCTGAATCTGCCATACTCTATCTTAAAACAAATTGAAAGAGGCCATTTGACCAACAAAAGCATTGGTCAAAATTAACGATAAAAAAGACAAAGGAAAACTACAGATAAATTTGACATTCTTCAGAAACACTCATTCATTTCTGTAGTTAACTGCTACTAATAATCAGGGTTTTTTTTCTCCTGATGATGACCATGCTGCCCTAAACTAATCGAGGAACCTAATTAAAAGGATAAAACAAAAAATATTAATATACAACACTGTGTGTCTGAACAAATTAATTATTTAATATTTTTACTGTTCAAAACACAAACACACACACACACACACGCACATATATATATATATATATATATATAGCATAATGAGAGGCCACGTATACTTTCTTGATATGTATATAATATCTGGATAAAATGAATGAAACAAAATTGGGTGTTTTTTTTATGAAAGTATTTATTTCTGTGTTTTTGTATATATTTATTTATTTAATATTTCAGACCACCTAGGTCTTTCCTCAGAAATCAAATTAGAAACTGTTTCTAATTTGATTTCTGAGGAAAGACCTAGGTGGTCTGAAATATTAAATAAATAAATATATACAAAAACACAGAAATAAATACTTTCATAAAAAAAACACCCAATTTTGTTTCATTCATTTTATCCAGATATTATATATATATATATATATATATATATATATATATATATATATATATATATATATATAGTTATATTCATATATATATATATTTATATATATGTATGTATGTATATATATATATATATATTTATATATATGTGTATATATATATATATATATATATATATATATATATATATATATATATATATATATATATATATATATGTGTGTAAGTGACCATTAAAATCAACAAAGGCGACAGGCTGTTTCATGCTGGACGCAATCGCCAGGCTGCCTGACGATTGCGTCTAGCATGAAACAGCCTGTCGCATCTGAATAATGACTTCAATGTTCACTTACAATTTTATATTTACATACGCTCTATCTCTCTCTCTCTCTCTCTATATATATATATATATATATGTACATCACACACACACTCCAAAAATGCTAAAAGCAAGTACACACATAAGACACACATCCTATTCCCAGCAAACATAAAAACTCTCAAAATGCCCGAGGAGGGGTTCTGAAAATCAAGAATCTCCCATCCTGTATATTGAAAGAGACTGTTTAACCAACATAAGGACAAAACAAAATCAACCATGAATAGCAAATGAAAACTACAGATAAAATTTACTTTCTTCAGAGACAATCATTCACTCCTGTTGTTTACTGCTACTAACAAGCAGGGATTTTTTTTCTCCTCATGATGGCCTTCCTGCCGATGCTAGTCGAGAAAACTAACTGAAATAATAAGACAAAAAGTATTAACATACACAATTGTGTGAAAATCTTATTTATTTAATATTTTTTATTGTTCGAAATGTTGGGTAAAGTGTTCGAAATTAATTGTGCATTTTAAATTTCTCTAATCTATTCAGTCGATATATTATTAAAAACTTTACATTCATAGGAATCGGAATATTTGGTCGAACAGGACATACTAAAACATTTTGCTATGTGTATTGTCTATATCGCACTGCCTAGACTTTTCTCCTTTGACTGTGTGAGGAAATTATTGAAAAACTTTGTTGTGGATGACCTGCTATCCTTCTCAAAAAATATTCGTTATTTACTCACATTTGGAGTCTGTCTATATTTCTGAGATGAGGTATTATGTACAGTATTTACATTAGTCGGACTATTGTCCTCATCTTTGTCGCGATATTTGTCACAACGTTTCGGCCGTTGTACGCTCCGGCCTTCATGGTACAGTGGATAAAGGCGTTGGTTAGATCCAGTGACAGACCCAGAGAGTGTGAGTTCAATACCCGGTTCAGGCAGTGGAGAACTTTCAGAGGGAAAATTACCAGGAGATAACTGATAACTGACATCCATCAAACATGGCTCGTGGAACTAGAACAGTCTAACCCAGTGATCGAAATAAAGGGTTCGATTCGAAATTCCAACCACCTGAAGAAGGCCGAAGCGTACAACGGCCGAAACGTTGTGACAAATATGGCGACAAAGATGAGGACAATATTCCGACTAATGTAAATACTTTACTCACATTTGTTGTTTGAGAATTTGAGGGTATCTCTCTGGATTTCAATCTCTCTCTCCCCCTTCCTCTCTATTTCCCATGGTCTTACGGCCCTATCACTTTGAAACACTGGTTCTAGTCTGGTCACCAAATTTAAAAATCATCGAGACTTAACAGTACCTAGATGGGTGTCCGCTTCAGAATACCAAGTCCTGTAAGCTATCCGGCTGATATAACGGGCAAAGGATCAAAATTGAAAACCGTAGACTCGAGTTCGATTTCCGATCGGGTTCGTTAAATTCACAAATATTCTTGGAAAAGGTATGACGCCACATCTTCTCTCTCAGCTATGGGTTAAATAGTAGGACTTTTCTGAAAATAATTATATAGAAAAAATTGTTAATACACTACTCACTAGCAAAAACAGAATTATTCTTAAAACATCAAGTTTGATAAGCATGAAATAAAAGGAATTATTAAATCTCATTCGTATCCCTCCTCCCGTCCCTCGCATTCTCTTTCCATCTCTTTCTTCATATATATATATATATATATATATATATATATATATATATATATATATATATATATATATATATATATATATAAACTGATTTAAAATGTGGTTTCTTCGCTACACAAGAATTACCATGTTTCAAAAACTGAAGCTAAAATCTTCAGATTTAATTATATAATCATTAGTTCTGTTTCATCTTCATGTGAATATATGCTCTGTAAATTTACATTGAGCACTGTTTTGTAAAAATAAAAATATCTATAAGAACACCGGATTATATATCTTACTGTTCTCTCTTTTTATTATAATATATATATATATATATATATATATATATATATATATATATATATATATAATTATTTATTCGAAAATTATGACATAAATATGTTATAAAATCACTACAAAAATAGCCATTTTGTTTCAACACTTCTGGTGTCTTATCAAGTAATGATGTTGAATGCAGAATTAAATATATTTATATATATATATATATATATATATATATATATAATATATATATATATATATATATATATATATATATATATATATATATATATATATATATATATATATATTTCTTTGCAGTCTGTTAAGCAACAGGAGAAAACACCTCGTTATCCAGGGATGCTGGTTCTTGCATTTTTCTAAACTAATTTGTTCCATTTGAATATTATGTTATTTTTTCAATATTCTTATTCTTATATCGTCTTACCTCGTGTCTTTATTTATAATACCATGCCTCATATTGCTATTTGTAATGGTAAACTATCCGGTAGTAATAGCTGAAGAGTAATGTATTTTCTGCTTTGCGGCTAAATGTTTCGTGCCTTCAAGGAAACTGAAACGAGATAAGAATTCCGGGCTTTTATCGTTTGGTACATAAACAAGATGATTACGATTTGCGACTCTAATCACGATAAAGAAAAACAAGTCATTGAAGTTAACAAGTAATAACGCATGATCATGAAGGAGTGAATTAGCGTTAAGATCAAGCAACAAACACCCGAGGCCAAACAAGATTCAGTGACATTTTATCGTTCAACTTCGCCCGAGCAACCCTCGTCGGGCTTCGAGAAACAGACACCGATTTCGTTTTAATCATCAGAGTTAGCCTGCTGACATATAACCCATTCACTATCTTCCTTTTAGTTTTCTTTTTTTTTCTTAACTAAAGAGAGTATCGAATAGTTAACATATGTCTTTAATTATGAATATTTGCCAGCAAAGAATATATACATAATTTATTCGTGTGAATAATGTTTGTGATAGTCATATCCAAATGCTATCGCTTTAGATCAACTTGACTCATGATCATAAAGTTTTAACTTTCAATGCCTTGTCAATTAAGAATGGAGGCCATCATCATTTTACACCATTTAATTTCATTTTAATATTTTGAATTGGCATGTCATCTTGGGATATAGAATGAAGTAGATTCCAAATGTCTAATACTGCCGCGCAAGACCAGACAATTCGGTTTGTTCTGTAACTTAATCCATACAATATTTAGTAATAGTAAAACAGTTCAGTTGATTGATTTCTTAGGAGGCGAAGAGTTTTCATTATTCTAGATATGCTTAGTGATTATTTGATTGACTTATTTTCTTTTTATCTTCGTTTTTTTTGCAGCGTATGACGCTTTTAGATACTCTAGTTTACTCTCCCTATATAAAATACAATCTAAATTTTTAAAAATGGCCACGCAGGTTTGTTCCCCCCTTTTTAATAAGGAGGTAATCTGTTGTTATATTTTTATTTATATTTTTTATCACTTCACCCCAAACAAGGAGACAATGCCAATAGGAATGGAAGAGATTAGTTAGGAGGTAGGACAATAAAAGAACAGGCTTAATAAAGATAGAATATTGCGATGAAGGTTGCATTTAAACATTTGAAGATTTTAGGTGGCAGCAATGCAAGGCGAAAATCGGAAGAGTGTTTCAGAAATGAGAAATGTGAGAGAATTAATTCTTAGAATAGACATTGCATTCTTTCAGCAATAATAAAATGAGACCTATCTGCCAATCTAGTACGCTTCAATCCATGCAGCAGAAACACGAAGAAGAACTCATTAGAACAAGTGCTATGTTTATAGAAAAGCAACACCAGGGCGCTTGGAAGATGGCTGTTATTCTAACAGAACAATGAGGAAAGAAGCTTTGGATAAGTTAACACTCAAAATTTGAAAAGACAAGAGTAACTGAGAGCAATGTGGATTGATGAAAAGATACGACAAAAGAATCGTCATCCTAAAAGCGAGCAACAATAAATTAGACCCTGGTCACCAACGACCTTGAAAGAGAGTGAAAAATCTCCACAAATACTGATATCAACATTTTGCGAAAATACTTTTTTTTACATCGAAATCCGATTTCATTTCTGCTCATTGAAGGACTTTCTGAATCTGAAAATCCATTCATTCATTTTATTTTTTTATTTTCTTTTTGATTCTAACTCTTTATTTCTAGTCATTCGTCCTTACGCATTCCGTTACATTGCTTTGGCAAAATACCTAGTTAGATATAGTCTACACCCTCTCTCCAAAATAAATCTGAGATGAAATTACCAGGAAGTTATATACAAATACATTGTGAGCGTTTTCATATCTCAAAGTTAACATTTTCTATGTCTGTCTGTCTCGGTCACATAGACCGGCATTCGTCATTTGCTTTGGTTGACACTGAAGTGGCAGTAACCTTTATCACTCTGCAATATACGTAAGTATTTCATCTTCATCCGTTGAGTATAAGTGGACACACAGCTGTAGTAGCATCATCTTCAATTTTCAGTTAGTCATTTTGCTGTTGCCATAGTCGGATAGAGACAACACTAGCGCAATATTCAACCATACAGATAATCAGAGTTGCATGCAGTGGCTATACAAAGACCTTGTTTGACAAATGAAGTCACCTACGTAAAGCATCCTAAAGGTCAATCCTGGTTATTTAACCACCTTTATTATCAGTATCCTTCATATTTTGTGTGGCTGGACATTTAGCAGACGGACATTTGACCGACAGACATTTGACCGAACCGACATTTGGCCGACGGATATTTCACTGAAAAATATAAGTAAAAATAGTAACAAGAAATACTTTAAGTATTTTAATTAGCATTATTATAAGGTAGAACAAAATTAAGAATTAACACTGGATTTCAAGTGATTAAGTTAAGAAATCAAAATTTAAACTTAAAAGTTTTCTTTTATCAATATTTGTTTATTGAAATTAGTATTTTTAAATATATTTGAACGTATCTGGGTAAAAAGTAGCACCTAATTATTTAAATTAGAATTTAACAGTGAGATAAAAGCAAGTTCCTCCCTTTAAAATAATGATCTTTAAAAGCAAAATTGAAAGATCTTTCATATTATAAAAGCTAAAGATAGTTGCTGTAGTAATAATGTCTTTTTTCTCAAAATACTTATCATCTTACAGTAATATTTGAAATAAAAATATAATATATACAGAACAAATAAAAAAAAACACCTGTCAAAAAATAAGAAAACGAAAAATTATAAATGAATGCAGTAAATAAATATAAATATATGTAGCACATTACGATAAACAGTGTGACATACATGTAAGTAAGTCACTACATTTTCGGCTAAGTGTCAATTCGGATAAAATGTCCGTCGGTCAAATGTTTGTTCGGCCAAATGTCCGTCGGTCAAATGTTCGTTCGGCCAAATGTCCGTCGGCCAAATGTCCCTCAGTCAAATGTCCCTCGGTTAAATGTCTATTCGAATAAAATGTCCGTCGGCCAAATGTCCGTTCGGCGAAATGTCCATCGGTCAAATGTCTCTTGGTCAAATGTCCCTTGGTTAAATGTCCGTCGGCTAAATGCCCATTCGGATAAAATGTCCGTTGGCCAAAAGTCAGTTCGACGAAATGACCGTCGGCCAAATAGCCCTCGGTCAAATATCCCTCGGTTAAATGTCCGTCGGCCAAATGTCTCTTCGGCGAAATGTCCGTCGGCCAAATGTCCCTTGGTCAGATGTTCCTCGGTTAAATGTCCGTCGGTCAAATATCCGAGTACCATATTTTGTGTACACATGAATTATATCTGCCAGAAATATAAGTGTATTCTCAAAATTAATATCAAACATTTCAGGAATACTGTCACAGAAGCATATATATTAGGTCTGAGAACGGTTCTTCATATAAGTTATTTGTAATTGCTACTTCGTTTTACGCTGTAAGCGTCATCTCGATTAGTTCTTATATTAGTACTTCTCAATTATTGCTCGCTGTATTTCCACTGAGTCTAAGTCCGTACTACTCTGTCCAAGTATTGAACTCACAATTAATATGATACTGAATTCCCAATAAAATATACTAGACGATTTTTTCTCGGGCAGTTATCCCTCGACATGAATAGCGGAACAAGAAAAATCTACTCCTGTAGACACAATAAGTGGATGAATTTGATATTGCCCTACGGCTAACCAGATCGAGAGAAACTTGAGCAAGATCGAGGCGATACAATGGCTGAAAATTCGTGATACTAGAAAACAAAATTATAGCCATTACTATGAATATAAATAATAAAAACTCCTCATCCGAGAAATTCAAACAGGAAGGCTTTACATTTGGATAGTGGCAGAAAACTTAAATTATTATTAAAAGTAGCTGTAGCTGAGATGATTGTTGTGGTGTAGGAGGTGGCGGTGGTTGTAATAGTTTTAGTAGAGATGTTCTACTAGTATTTATTTTTTATTAGGAAAAGTATAAATCCACATTACTGGCTCCACTCTCAAAATCTGTCATCTAGAGAAAATATCTATTCGCCAGAAGTTAATGATACGTAAACGAAATGAGAGTTTTCGAATGAGGTTTGTGAAGATCACCCTCACATCATCATTCTTGCGTCTGAGAAAGACGGGTTCACCCGGTTATTTAAATTATGGCATTTTTACACCATACTCACTGTTAATTTAGACACATCGTTTATTTTTCCACTCTCTGTGTTTATTGCAACTTGTTCCTTTATTACAAACTCCTCCTCAAGCTTTATATCTTCCGAAAAAAGATTTAATTTTGAACGAATTTTCTGCCCTAGACCTTTCGAAAATCTACTTTACTACTCTGGACCCAAAAGTAAACGCCAGGCAAATAAAAGCAAATGTACTATGAATATTGAATGACAGATTTAATTTCAACTCGGAAGTAATTTTAACTAAGAAACTAATTTCCATTCGGAATTGATTTCAACTTGAAACTAATTTCAACTCGATTTAAAATCAGTTATCAAATTCCGTGAATTCCTAAACAAAATTCAATGAATTGGTGTTAATTTTATTTTAATTTAACCTTAAAAAAACCTTAGTAGATAAAACAATTAAGAATTCATCTTTTTTGCAACTTCCATTAATTATTTCTGAGTTGAAACTAGTTGCGAGTTGAAATTAATTCTGCATCCCATAATGTTATCTACACAAATATCTTCATTGGCCTTTTCAGTTGCATCGAATTCCACAAAAATAACACAGTAAAATTTCGTTCCAGTTTCGTATCCAAATAAGGAGGATTATGGATTTTATCATTTTCCTGGGAATAGTTACTTGTTTTTGCTTCTGTTTAAGAATCTGAGAATCATGTCCAACACAGCCTTGCTTTTGGGAACGGGTTGGGATTTTCCTATCCACTGGATCTTTTCAAAGAATCGATGTGTTTCTCGATAAGAGCATTCTTGTTCTCCCTCCTTCCAAGCCATAATTTCGTTCAGTATTCATAGAGAATAACTTTTCTTTAATTGAATATCTATCGCTGTTTCAATTCTCTCTCAAGAAAAAGCATCGCCATTCCAACATAAGGAGCATCTACGACAGATGCGATGTTATTGATCAGGCAGATTATCGTCGTAGGGATTGCATGGAGAATGGCTGCCTGTTGGTGAAACTGATTCTATTTTATAAAACTCATATGTATGTCCGTATATTATTTGTTTATCTAACTCATTTATTCATATTTCTTTCAATCTGTTAATTTCGCTCACACACAGATTGATCATATGTCATTCTTTATCTCTCTCTCTCTCTCTCTCTCTCTCTATATATATATATATATATATATATATATATATATCACAGTTCGTTCATAGTTATCGATTTCATGTTATGTTCATGTCTGTCTATCTATCTAGCTTTCACATAGTCGGTTCATATATATATATATATATATATATATATATATATATATATATATATATATATATATATATATGTATGAACATAATATACACACTTCCGTGTATTGATGTTAAAGGATGAGAGAAATTTGCTATAGCTGTTTAAATTTTTTATCTTTATTTCCCAAGTACTTCCAAGATCATCTTCAGTTGTGTAAAGATAACTCATTCCTTTCAATAAAACGCTTCCCATATATATATATATATATATATATATATATATATATATATATATATATATATATACGCACATGTAATACAATATAGTTTTATATTTTGCTATATTGATGAGGTAAAGTATGCAATATCAAGAACTGAGCTTATTCAAATATAAAAAAGGATATTGCAGTGAACACCCAAAGATGACACTTTGATTCATATATATATATATATATATATATATATATATATATATATATATATATATATATATATATATATATATATATATATATATATATATATATATATATATATATATATATATATATATATAATGTCTAGGTGTGTTTTAAACTGAACCGCTGAACAGACGACCAAAATATATTAATTAATGATAGTAGTGAACCAGCGACACGTTTCTGTAGAACCGACAACAGAGAAATCGTGAATAGTGTGTGACGAAAAATGAAAAACGAAAATGAAATGGTTAGTGAATCGGAAAGAGAAAGCTGCGAACAGTGTTCAAATCCAGGATGGGTTTCTACATTTACTTCCGCACATATACCCAAAGAAAATGTACCCATTTTTCACCTACCTATAGGTTCAGTCGCCGGATTGCGTTATATCTAACTTTTGTTGGCAACCAGTTTAGAAGAAAAATAACTCTGTCTTAAAAGCATATACATATATATATATATATATATATATATACATATATATATATATATATATATATATATATATATATATGTATATATGTGTGTGTGTGTGTGTGTGTGTCTCTGTGTGTCTATTTATTTAGTTTCGCCAGCATTTTATCCAAGACATTTATTTATAAATATATTATTTCTACGGCACTTATTGGAACTTAATTCGGCCCAATATTTAGCAGTAATGACATGCGCACTCTTGTTCTATTACACGTTGTTCTAAACAAATAGCAGCCAATTGAATGATATTGTGTCTTTGGCAGCGATCAAATGTTTTATAGAGCAATGGGCGTAAAGTAAGGATGACAAAACAAAAACTGATAAAACTGCTTAATCATCATTAAGCAATATTCGATATTGCTGAGTTGCTTGCAGAGGAATACAATCACGAAATGTGTAAGAAATATATGAACATTTTTAAATTCCAGAAGCCTAATAGAAATCTTATGTTCCGAATTCCTCAAGACATCAGCTGTTGACCTGGAGAAGCAAAATAAATAAGGCTTATTTGAAAGAATACCCTGCGATTTGTGATCAATGTCCAATCCAAAACTGATTACGATCTCTAGTACCTTACCACAATTCGTAGAAGTTTAATCTCTATATATAAAAGTCAGGATGTGCGTGTGTAACGAATGCACGGCCGTAATTCTCAACAGATTTGCACCAATATTTACATGCACATGCTCCAACTTAGCGGGAAGGCCGAGACCGACTTTGCATTTCCCAACTCCCATCGATAGCGGAAATAATTGATTACTTTCATGCTTCTACGGCAGTTTTCATGTAGTTTGCGGCCATTTTTTACTGGCCAGAGTGAGAGCCTATAGCTGGCTGCCACGAATACGCAGGATGATTCTATTGCCCAGCGTGAGAGCCAACGCTGACTGACACGAATGTTAACTAGCATACTAGCATCCAAAAAAAACGATAGCTGCATTCGTCACAAGTGGGAAAAATTTAAATCTGCATGGCACTTTACTCTAATTGGCTCATTCGCTTGCTTAAAGTCAACGTTGATTCTGATTCCGCAAAACTGGGTTGGGTGTGAAAAAGTATTTGTTGTTAACATTCTTTTTTTCTTTCGGTTTTTCCAGTTACGTGTCATTTTTTAAAGCTGATCGTTTTGTGTTCATTTTGTTTAGTTCTTTTTTTCGTAACAGATTTAATGTTTAGTATAGAGCTTAGAGAAAAGTCGCCGTGTGATATCGGCAAGAAGTAAGGCATGTAGCAAGATCAGCACGGCAAAGGACACTCCTTTAAAGGCAACTAAGGGCAAAAATATTTTAAGTCAAGTGATAACGATTGCTGTATGACTCGTACGATTTTTGAATGAAGCACGGGCAACGCCGGGCCATGCTGCTAGTAGGTCGATAATTGGAAGGATCAGACGGTTCGTCTGGTTTCTTAAAGACTGGAACTACAGAAGAGAATTTCCAACGGGCGGCAAAGCAAGAAGCAATCAGGCATTTATTGAAGGTTTCATTGGAACTGTATCTGCATTTTTGACAGATGAATCTGAAAGAAAGCGCAGTAACCCCCACAACAGAATTTTTGTTTTAATATCAAACAATAATAAAAAAAGACACAAAAAAAATAACACCGGACAAAATTGTTGGCCATCTTCCTTCAATAATCAATTGTGCAAACTTTTTTCTTGGTTATTTTCTTTAAGCGTTTTTGATATTTGGTTATAAGATCACTACACACAATAAAAAGTATTTTGCTCCATTCTTTTATGGCAATAGCTTCTAGTTCCTCCAAATTCAAAGGACTTATTTCTCTTACTTTTTTCTTCAAATTTGCCCATGAATTTTCAGATTTTCTGTCGCGTATGCGAATACATTCATTTTTCTATCATCGAAGTATTTTTAGTAATTCGTATCGTGTTTAGGGTTATTGTCATGTTGAACGTCGATTTGCGCCCCAAAGCCAGCTTTTGTGCAATTTGTTTTATATTAATTTTAAACAAAAAACTGCTTTTATAGCTTGATACCCTATACAATCACTAGTTTCCCTTGTTCAGAAGCAGGACAATGTCACTAGCGTAGAATACTAAATGCTTAATTTTAGTGAGGATATTTGTTGGTTTGTCAGCATCCTTCACTTTCCTCCATACATAACGGGAGTTCATGGGACCAAATAATTTACTTCGGTTTCATCTGACGAAAAAACAGAGTTCTAGTATTTACTTCCATTATCTAGTTAGTTTCTAGCATCAGCTAAATTTTGGTGTTTAGCCTTGAGCAAGGAGTTTTCCATTGCGTTCTATCTCGAAGTCTTGCTCAAACATCTAGTGACTTGAAAGAATTTAATGACTGTCTTCGTCGATACATTCAACCCTGGTGTCTTTTCATCATTGTCAATGTCCTTTGCCTTCAAGTGAGGATTCTCCAAGACATCTCTAACAATTTTCCTTTCCATTCATTCAGAAATTAACCCTTTTCTGCCAGACTTAATTTTATTCTCATTGATATACTTGATAATGCTACGAATTTGTTGAAGCAGGAAACTTTAAAAGCTTAGAAAGTATTGTATATACATCACCTTGTTTGTACGCATCAGCTATCTTCATTTGAAGCTTCTTGATAAGTTCAGCCGTTTTCGCCATGTTTGCAGAACGAATGAGTTATCGCGGTACGTGACACTCACATATTGTCTTCATCATTACCTTCTAGATTGTTGTAGATTCAAGTCAATATTATTGCATTTTCAAACGTTTTTTCTATTATACGTCAAATTAAGAAAAAGAAACATTACAATTGGCATAGAGGAACATTATTTCCTAATTTCCACAAGGGGGGGGGTCATTTTGGACTGTACTAAGTTTTAGAAAAATCTATAAATATGGGGCGAATATTTCTGTCCCTAAATGGGGGTTCATATATTCATATATATATATATATATATATATATATATATATATATATATATATATATATATATATATATATATATATATGTATCCTCGTCGAAAACACAATTATACTTAAACATGAAAACAATAAACAAAAACTAAAAATTCTTGAACTATATACATAAAACAGTTGAAAGCTAACCTGAACAAAATAAACTATGAAATCTCCAAAAATATCCTTAAATGCCTATAATTAGTAACAGAAGCCATTGGTTCATACCAACGGCTTTCCATACTCAATACTCATCGGATTCACTCTCGCGTGGTCATGTGTGACGTCATGAGCTGATGTGCGCTTTTCGCTTTCAGCGTTTTATATGCACGTGTTTATCGTTGCTTGGAAATCATCCATGTAAACAAATAATACTATCATCAATTTCTTGTTCGTGTATTGCATAAATATATTGTGTAATTGTCATCTTTGATAATGGCTTATGTAAGCCGAAAGCTCAGATCGGATTAAATAAAAAAAAGTATGTATCAATATTGTGATTTTCTTTCATTATTTAATGATAATGTTATTAAGATTATCAGACTATATGAAAAAAACTTGCATAAAATATATAGACAACGCTTATCTATATTATTTAATGAGACATGTATTAATGAAAAATGCTGCCTAAATACACACAATTTAAATATATATATATGTATATATGTATGTATATATATATAGATATATATGTATATATAGATATATATGTATATATATATATATATATATATATATATATATATATATATATATATATATGTGTGTGTGTGCATATATATGTATTTATATATATGCACATTTCATTAAAAACGACTGACAAGCTGCTTTTATTTAGTTTTTTATATAATTTCTCGTGGGATCTAATAAAGTTTTTCTTTTCAGAGGATAAATTATATAAAACCTGTCCGAATGTTCTTTTTATCCGAGCGCTTTCGGCTATACATTTAGCCATTTTCAAGGATTATATTTCAGCTGTTAGAATTAGAAATAGAAATAGTTTGTTATATGTATGTTTTATAAAGTGATTCATTTTTTGTTCTTTTTTGGTTTCAAAACACGGTCAGTGTGTGTGTATGTGTGTGTATGTGTGTGTGTGTAAAGTAGATAGGGTAGTTATTAAAATAAAGGGAAACGAAAGTGTTCCAATATAATCATTACGATAAACATCTATTAAATGTTAATTATTGATCCTCTGACTGATATGAAGCACGGAGAGAAAAGTTTTAAGTTCGGAATTTCCGGACACGCCTGCGTCCTTCATCAACAGGAAAATGAAAATTACTCATCGGCTGTTTTTTTGTAGATGGTTTATTTTCTGGTGGAAATTGTATTGTTAGCAAAAACCCGATCTCTGTCTGATTCCTCAATGTGCGAACCTGATGAAAAGAAATAGGGAAGAAAAAATGAAATATATTATTGAATAAAATAAAAGGAAAGGAAATGGGTAGTTAGTATAGATACATATTATTCTTGTATATGTATATGTAGTTATATCTTTACGCACATTGTGATTCATATGTTTGTGTCGGGGCTTGTGTATATTTACAGTCTTATATACACTTATATACTCATATATATATATATATATATATATATATATATATATATATATATATATATATATATATATATATATATGTATACGCTTTTCCTCCCAGTTTATCCTTTATTTTTTATTTAATTTTTTTTACCCTCTTTTTGTTTTTGCTAACAAATAGTTTTCCAAATTTTTATTCAATTTTTTATCCATTTCTCATTAAATTTGTCATTGTTTATATTAATTAACCTATCTAGTTTACAAATTATAAGAAGTACACGTGAACCCCTTTTTCTAATTGTGAGTGTGTGTGTGTGTGTGTGTGTGTGTGTGTGTGTGTGTGTGTGTGTGTGTGTGTGTGTGTGTGTGTGCACTCGCGCGTACGTATGTGTAGTAGATATTTAGACGAAGTTGAAAGGCTTTTTACAGATAACCTGTTCGGGCTCGGAGTTTTTAGGTCGGAAGGAAAACAATCTTGTGTGCAAGGATACTTGGGATTCTTGATAAAGCCATAATAAATAACCTTATCAGACCCAACAACCAGAATGCTTTTGTTATTCAGTATTGGAGCCGGTAATGTCTGTTAGATTTGAAATTATCCCACTCCGAGTTGATCCCTTTTTTCTTTCCCTATTAGATAGTATAGTTCATCGTTGTACACATCCTTTTGCGATGTGCGTTGATATTGTGTCTGAACCCGCTCTGATGTTTATCGTGGAGAACTGTGAGAACTCTCAACTTTCAATGCATTTCCTTCTCAGTAATTTTTTTTTTATTCTTCTGTTCACATTGGCATTTCTTAGCTCGTAATTACGTGGTGAACTACGAATTATGCCTTATTATAGCACCACCGACATTCAAAAGTATTTGTAGGTATAGGTTGAGACTTCCTTGCAATATTCTATAATTTCTATGTTGTTGCAAGCAAAAGTTGAATAACAATCTGGTAAACTGTTTCTGACATGAAAGTGTTTATGATGCATAGTGTTTCACTGAATATTTTCATGTGGAAAATAATTCACCCATTGTCATCAAGGTGTTATTTTTGCTTTTATTAGAGTTTCCTAGGAAAATGAAGATAGTACTCTCGGAGAGTGTCTTAGATGCACACACACGCGCATACACTTTAATAATGTGCGTCTGTTCTTAATAACACATCTATAGTTCAGAACCCAGTTATGGGTTAAATAGCAGGAGAGAACGGGTCCTATAGCATTGGATTACGACTCGTCTATCGCAGAAAGTTACTGTAGTTTACTGTAGGAATTCTTCTGTCATTTCAGTTATTCAGTTATGAATCGAAACAAGTCGTGGTGCATCTTACATGCCACGTAAGGAAGGAATAGTAGTGGAAAACGACCTAACGTATTCTTACGTGGCATCTTCGAAATTTATCGATCTTATTTGTCTTTCATATGTATCGAAAAAATGAACATAGGAGATTCCAGTCTAACACTGGAAATGAAGATGAACTCGGCGCCCATGTCACTTGCTCCCAACCAGAATTTCATGTATATATAATATATGTAGCTACTTCAATGTGGCCAGGTGAAAAAGAACAACGATCGACAACGCAAGTATGTATAAAATTATTTGTTATCGTTAGGAGGGTCATGTTTTTGTCACATTTTTTCGATACCACTGCCTACATCGCGGTATCGAACAGAGTGGCCTGCCGCCTTAACAACGTGGTGGGGGGTTCTATTCATGTTCTATAAGACATTTATTTCTTTTTCAAATGGTCTGCATTATCAAGGAGTTTTGTAAAAGAAAATCTTCGTGATCATGTCACTCCTATCACGTAGCCTTTTCTTCTGCATGCATTTCATTATTACATTTTGGGCGCTGATGAGAATAAGATCACCCAACATGACCGAAAACAATTTGATACGGCATGGTGTGACTTCTGAAGCTGAACCGAGTCACTCCTCAAGGATATTAAATACTTTCCTTTCGTTATTGTGTGTTTAACATGTGATTTGTTTTTTTTAATATACTCATATTTTTTAAGAATGTTTTCTTTTTTAATACATAATTTGTTCTCAGTGACCTGGCCAAACCTGTCTATAATGATATAGAGAGAGAAGAAATACAATGGTTATGTTAAATATCATTAGGAATTGAGTATGCTTTTGAGCATATTTTTGCCTTTGTATAAGCAATGAATACTAGGCATATGTTCTTGCACTGTTCAATATCCAAATTTAATAATACTGTGATTTAATGGACTAAACCAGGTTGTGTCCTCAAGTTATCAAATATTTCTCTCACACTGAAATTTACACAGCATTAATAACTTCAGAAACTAAGTATTCCTTTGACTTTCGATTCTAGTAGAGATTTGAACCAGTTGAATGTTTCATACATAGAAATATTATAAGCACCCCCATATATATATATATATATATATATATATATATATATATATATATATAAACTAGTTGCCTGACGATTGCATCTAGCATGAAACAGACTGTCGCCTCTAAGTGTTGAATCCTATGTTCACTTTTATATTTACACACGCTCTATCTCTGATATTGAGCACTTTATCCCATAAATATAGCACACTTTAAGATTATATTTCTTCATATATATATATATATATATATATATATATATATATATATATATATATATATAAAAGCCTCAAACTTTAATAATCGATGGTTATAATTTATTACATTGGAATCGTAAAAACGATCCAATTCACCAGACGTACAAATTCTTTGTAAAACATTCCTTACCCTTCATTGCATCTTTTCTCTGTCTACCTTACAGATAAAATTATTGAGCTAGTTAAAAGAATGAGGTGGAAAACATTTTTCTTCCTAAATCCCAAAGATGACCAAAAGAGAAATCATGAAACATATAACCGGAAATGCCAGAAAACTCCGCCTTGTAGCAAAGCTGCTTGAACCTTTCGAAGGTGATTTGCTTAATTTCACTAAGAAGATTAAGCTCATCAAATCTTCAAACTACTTCCAAGCTAAAATCGGTAAAGACATTAAAAACATAAAAGAAACTCCAGAAAATTATGCATTAAAGCCGACAAATCCAAAAATATGTATAAAATGAAACACTCGGAAATTGACAAACGCATCACTGACAAAATTACTAGCTGTTATAAGAAAGACAAAGGCAATAGCACTTCATCCTCTATCAATTAAAACATCTCCAAATTTGCTAACAAATGTGGAGTTGCTGACAGAATGGGTAATTGGGATTAATTTCTAAAATCATTCTTAAGAAAATAACATTCATGTGTCCTGAATAAATATTCAGTCAACCTTTGGAAGGACTCTGCAGAAAGCTTTTTGAATTTGTAGGTCTGATGAATTGGATCGTGATTACGATTCCAATGTAATGCATTACAACCATGGAATATTAGTGTTTGAGCCTTTTATATTATATTCTTACTCTGTTCTGGACATTGAGTTCTACCTGGATTCTATCTTCTTGGGAATTTATATATATATATATATATATATATATATATATATATATATATATATATATATATATATATATATATATATATATATATATATATATATTTATATATATATATTGCCCACTAATATTATCTATATATATATATGTGTGTGTGTGTTTGTGCGTGTGTGTTTATATACAATGATAGATAGATAGATAGATAGATAGATAGATAGATAGATAGATATTCTATGAATGGGACTGAGATAGATAGATAGATAGATAGATAGATAGATAGATAGATAGATAGATAGATAGATAGATAGATATTCTATGAACGGACTGAGATAGATAGATAGATAGATAGATAGATAGATAGATAGATAGATAGATAGATAGATAGATAGATAGATATTCATCGATGGATCTCGTATCTCTGTTTATTAAATATCTCTATTTATTTAATACTACGGCTCGAATCTAGGTGGAGATAAGGTTTGCAATCTAGTTTTGAATGCCCTGACTACTGTAATGAGTTCGATCCTTATATAATAGACATTTCTCTGTGGTGCCTAATTGTTGAAATACTTTTGTTTAACACCGATGCTGAAATGATTCTCACCCCTCTTCACTTCGCTGGTGGCTCATACCGAATTTAATAAATTCCTATGTACATACATACATATGTGTATGTGTGCCTTTTTGGTTAACTATCAAGAAATCCAACATCAGCAAAATACTTAATATATTTCATTAATAATAATAATAATAATAATAATAATAATAATAATGATAATAATAATAACAGTATCCCCACCCTCCGCAAGAACGTGCTTCAGATCAAATCAGGGACGTGTCCAAATACAATGTGCATGTTCATCCAGAGAATACTTACTTTCTGAAGTTATGAATGCAGTGCAAATTTCAGTGTGAGAAAAAGTGCCTCCTTCATGATATGGCGGTCCGTGCGGACTGCAATGTATCATTGAAGATTTTCAAATAGCTATCAAAATACAAGGACCTTGAAACTGAAATGTCAAAAACGTGGCATATGGGAACATCGACAATCCCTGTTGTAGTTGGAACCCTCGGATTGGTTGGAAAAGATTCCAGTAGATTCCTGGAAGCCCATGCCTTAAAGAAATACAATGATTCTTCTCACGAGTACAGCCCACACCTTACGAAGGGCTTTATCCATGTAAAATATTTTGTGTGTGTGTGTGTGTGTGTGTGTGTGTGTGTGTGTGTGTGTGTGTGTGTGTGTGTGGAAAATATTATAATGTCATTTCCAACCTTAGTTTTCTGGGCGGGACCCGGAAAGAAATGTGGACACACCAAAAATCAAAGGAAATAATAATAATAATAATAATATCGTCCCCACCCCCCACGAGAACCTGCTTTAGATCAAATCAGCGATGTGTCCACATATAATGCGCATGTTGAGCTATAAAATCTACCCACATCAAATTAAAGAATGGACAGAACGGACAAAGGAGGAATATGTGCAAGCTATTTAGGCAGATTAGTTTGTAACATTGCACCGAAATATAACAACTAGTCAAAATGAAACTTGTATCATATCGATAACAAGATTTCCAACTGCAGGGATCATTCACAAAACCCTTTTCATGTAAATGAAACATCTCAAATATGCAGAGAGTACTCTCCTACAGTACCATTTTTACTCAGAGATCCCGAAGGTGATTTGCTAAAATAGCACTAAAAATTACTCTCTGGTAAGTTGATACCACACAATATTATTACGAACTCTCATTATAAGATAGAGGACACAGTACTTGAAACGAGGAAACTGGCGGAGACACCAATTGTTTTGATAAACACTTCTTAAAGCCAAACAAACTCCAATAGTGCAAAATTTATATTTCGTTGTTTTGGCTACCATCTCTACACTGTATCCATACAAAACCTGTGGACCTGATGGCATCCGTGCAACAATCCTTAATAAATGTGCACCAGGACTGTCTCCTGTGTTCTCTCTGCACTCTTCAATAAATGACTCGCTGCTTCTTGCTTTCCTGCTGGTTGGAAATCCTCTTCTGTATTTCCAGACTTTAAGAACTCGGCTGAGCCTTCTGATATTTTCAACTAGTGAACTTCTATCTCATTTAACTAGATATTAGAGATCTAGTACTAGATATCCTAATCAACTTTGGATT
The DNA here is from genome assembly GCA_964036315.1 of Acanthosepion esculentum. Classification (NCBI taxonomy): domain Eukaryota; kingdom Metazoa; phylum Mollusca; class Cephalopoda; order Sepiida; family Sepiidae; genus Acanthosepion; species Acanthosepion esculentum. The sequence continues at coordinate 127,202,020 of OZ038481.1, read as the reverse complement.
CGTCATTCATCTCACATCACAATGTCTTCTTCCAAATAAGCAATATGTCTTTTGTTTCTCTAGTTCAACTGGTGATATTTTAAATATATGCTTTAGATTAGAATGGTGAAACTCGGGCCACGCGTAAGTTGAAATGTTATGATATTTCTAGACGAATTTTGCATCTTATTCACACATTCTCATTAAATGAAGGTAGGGCGGCTAGCCAATTCCTATTGCAGACGCTCGCTTAGGAACATATGTGTTTGCACCTGTGGTTTATACTGCAATTATACTGCAACCTTAGTTACAGTTTCTGGGAGAGTGCGTGTTATCTCGCGTGATCAACAATCAAGCCAGCACATTCAAACCCTCGACTACGATGACTTGTGGCTTCGTACTAGCACAGCTATCGACTGACCACAAGAGTTACGTTTACCTAGGTTTCACGACAAGGTATGGTTTTCAGGCACTTTCGAATGGTGCTGCACGCTCGGATTGACCTCGATCCAATCCGATAACAAATCGGCCTAGCTCTCATGGTCAGAAAACGAACGTTCTAACCATTCGGCCACGCGCCCCACTCTCTCTCTCTCTCTCTCTCTCTCTCTCTCTCTCTCTCTCTCTCTCTCTATCTATATATATATATATATATATATATATATATATATATATATATATATACTAGAGAGTTGCATTGAATAAAAAAGAAACAGTGCCAGTATGTTGTCGGTATATGTTATCCATGTAGGTTCCCGGAGCCAATATTTCATTGAGTTATGGTCTTCTGTTGTCAGCACATGAATTACTGAAATAATGTATCTGTTATATGTACAAATTAAAAGTATTGCAAATGTTTTTACTATGGAATTCCTTGAATTTCAGGAAGAAAGAGTTTGTTAGTGACCAGGGATTAATAAAATTATTTTTAACAGAATAAGACTTAAATGCAATGCAAATTGTTTCATACTGAAAATATGGAACAGAAATGTGTTATAAATAATTTTACTCGAAAGATTTATTTAAAATCGACGAGAAATTAATTGTTTCTGATAAAGATGTGATGCTCGTATTGTTTACAGATTAGTAATCTTAAACGTATATGTCGATAAATGGCATAGGAATGACAATGTAGCAGTGCAAATTAAAATGATTTTAGCAATAGTATTACAAGCAAAATCAGCAATAAATAGATTGTCAGTGTTCAGAAATTGGAGAGAACCATTTTCCTCCTTTTTTCCCTTCTTTGTGCCGTGCCCTTTCAGGACGTTAACAATCATGGCTCTCTACATTTGCCTGTCCTAGGTAGCACTTAATAAATGTTTTGTTATTTGTTATCTATCCTAAAATTCGTTCCACCATCCATTTAATCGAGTTCGCTAGATAATTCATGCTTTGTTTTCCCCTGTCCGACTTGCCTTTCATCTGTTTTGTGAATTTCAAAATTTTCCTTGACATCCATTTTCATTATATAATTTACTCTTCCTCATGTTAAGTATAAATGTCGTTTTTGTTTCAATTTTTTTTCTAAAACTCCGTCTTTGCTCATATGACCGATTTGTTTTGTTTTGTTTTACGGCATATCAACATCAATGTGCTATTTAAGGCCGACAAGTTTTTTATTGTTGAATTTTTTTCAAAAATATAATGTTGGGTATATTTTTTTTCAAAAATGTATTGCTGGTATTTTTCAAAAATGTATTGCTAGGATTTTTTTTCCAAAATGTATTGCTGGTATTATTTTCCAAAATCTATTGCTGGGATTTTTTTCCAAAATGTATTGCTTGTATTTTTTTCAAAATCTATTGCTGGTATTTTTTTCAAAATCTATTGCTGGTATTTTTTTCCCAAATCAAAATCTGGGATTTTTTTCAAAAATGTATTGCTAGTAGTTTTTTCCAAAATGTATTGCTGGTAATAATTTTTTCTAAAAATGTTTATCTGGTAATAATTTTAAAAAAATGTATTACTAGAAATTTTTTTTCCAAGATAGTATTGCTGGTATTAACAACTATATTTATATATTCATAGTGTTTTGACCCCCATTGGGAGGTAACTATTTGCACATAGCTGGGACACTGAGAGTTGCTACCACCCCGGGTCAGGTGGACCTGGGAACACCAGCAAGTGAGGTGGTTCCACGCTCCTCAAAACCTTCTGATTAGAGGCATTGCTATCGAATGTAGTTTATCGTCTTACCCACGACGCGGGTGTAACTTTAGCGTCTAACCCAGGACGGTGATATGTTGGGTATTCTCAGTATCCTTCTGTAGAACCAGATTTTATCAGTAATGGCTCAACCTGTGAACAGAGACAGCTCATACTGATAAAATAAGGCCATTCCATGTCGCCTAATCTTGATGCATAGATAACCTGGCAAATAAAAGTCATTTTCGTTCATATTTCACTGACGATATAGGACATCCTCAAAACAGAAAATTCTTGAAAGATAAATGCTTAGATTGATAAATATCTTTTCATATGCAGTATCTGAGGTCCATACTAATTAGAGAGAGTGTAATCTTTGTTGGTCTTTTGCAAATTACGCTCGTCTTGCAAGGCTAATTATCATTTCCCTAATCATCATGGCTACCGCCAGAGAATGAAACTTTATCCCAGTAATCATTATGGAAACTAATATCCAACTCTGGGAGATGATAATTACTTCTATTTTCGCTCAGGAATTTGCTATGATGGTCTATTACTATAGCAAATCTTCAAACGAGCTACATTCATTAGTTCCACCAGCTAAGAACTTCACAGCTATGCTATGTTCACGGTGACAAGCCATGTTCATACCCTTTGTATTCCTGTGGTAATTGCCACTCAGCTAGCATTTAACAAAACCTGTTAGAGTATGGAACAAACTTCCGAGCTGAGGATTCTCCTTTTTCAAATCTAAGGCCGATAGATATCTATCATATACAGTAGCGAGTATAAAGATCAGAACAATGTTATGAAAAGTCTAAACGTGAAATAACTTTTTATTTTAAAGCTTCATAGAACATTTTATCAAGGAAAATAAGGATATAAAGGTAAATTATATAATTCCAAAATATAAAGCTCAATAAACTTATTTTGATAAAGTTATAAGAATAATTATATAACATTCAAACAAAAATAGCTACACAGGAATTACCATGTTTCAAAAACCGAAGCTAAAAACTTCAAATTTAATTATATAATTAAATTAAAAGCATTAGTTCTGTTTCGTCTTCAAGTCAATTTTGGTATAACTTATTTTAAAATTTACTGAGTTTTAAACGTACATACAGTTTATAGTTTTTTTGTTTCCAAGGATACGGAGAAATCCAATCATTTAGACAGGGGCGGTAGCGGGTTAATTTTTATTAACTATTATTCTGTCAATTATGAGTTACATTCGAAAAAGTTTACGAAGGGTAGGGGTGCCTTTTTCAACGAATTTTGACATCAAAGTCCGATAAAAAATCCACCCCTACCCTCCCTAAACTTAACCTCTTTTCCGAACCTAACTCATAATTGACACAATAAACATTATGCTTGCACTTTTTTGCATTTTTTTAATATCTCTCTACCTGCACTCTATATTTTGAATTTACACCCCAATAATATATTGGGATTATATTAACTTTGAGCTTTGGAATTGCGTATAATTTAACGTTTCTACCATAAGACACACTATTAAAAATAGAAACAAAAATGTAATTTCGCTCATTTGCCATTTGTGCCTGACGACTTGGGAAACCATTAAACTTTAAGTTACACTAAAAACGTATCTTTATGCGTATACACACACACACACACACACACACACACACACACACACACACACACACATACATATATATATATATATATATATATATATATAAATGTGTGTGTATGTGTGTCAGTCTGTTAGCTCTATCAATGATATTGAGCGCCTTCCAATAATTACCGCGCATATATAAATAATATATATAAAAATTGCATATATATATATATATATATATATATATATATATATATATATATATATATATATATATATATATATATACACACATTTTACAGCCGGGATCAAATTTTAACATGGTGAGCCCAAAGTACTGAACCTTTGGAAAAAGCCTGAAAGCTATACCACGCGTTGACCCAAGCCTTGTGATTTAAATTGTGTAGACGGTACTGTTCAGAAGATGATTGTGTTTGCAAGAAATAACCGTGGGTTTGAGAGTACTGGCGTTGTTTACCGACAGATTACGCACTCATTTCCAGGAACTGTAACTAACGGTGTCTGCAACGGGGATTGGCTACCCGCCCTAGCAGACAGATGTGATGGGGGAAACGATATATATATATATATATATATATATATATATATATATATATATATATATATATATATATATAGTTTAAATTTCATAATATTGGTGAGTGAAAAGTGCTTAGTGTTTTATTCATATGCAAATCTCCACTACATAAATAGCAGTGAACAACTCGTGGTTAAACTAGTCCTGACCTTTTAGAAACCAAAAGACCTGCTCTTGTTTGGGAATCGTATACCCAAGTTCTAGGTGCCTGAACATCCCACCCCTTCCGGGGAGTACCTTTACATCGAGAAGGAGCTAGGTTTATTGCCCGGCGTCTAAGGCGTCCCCAAAAGGGGAAATGTTGAGGGGGCTTGGTCATTTTTGTACGTTGCTGCTGATAAACCCACTTTAAACTTCGACCTTGTGTCACATCCGGTTGCAACATGAGCGAACTGGTAGATACCACCAGTCCTGAATTTGAAAACTAAAGTACTAGACAAATAGTACTGAATATTTCAAGCTAATTATAGCTTACGACACGTAGTATCTCGAGACAAATCATATGTACATATTGACAATACAGACAAAGAGATCATCATTGCAATAATATTAACATGTCATGCATTTTTCTCTATGATCTTTGTCAGAAATTATATTTTTCTATGCCAACACTATTATATATATATATATATATATATATATATATATATATATATATATATATATATATATATGAAGAAATATAGTCTTAACGTGTGCTATATTTATGGGATAAAGTGCTCAATATCAGAGATAGGCGTGTGTAAATATAAAAGTGGACATGAAGTGTTGACTTCTATGTTGACTTTTATATTTAGATATGTATATATATATATATATATATATGTGTGTGTGTGTGTGTGTGTGTGTGTGTGTGTGTGTGTGTGTGTGTGTTCATGGTTCTGTCAAGACTGTTAATGCATTTAACGAAGAGATAATTACGGGGGAGATGTTTCCTCAATGTTTTTCTTTTCAACTTTACGACAGTGTGGTCAGAGCACAAGGAAAAATGTTTGATGACTTTTCAAAGACGACATTTAGAAGACAACGCAAGCAGCTTCGGCCGAGATTCGAACTTTGTTTCCAGATTTCTTTTTTTGTAAGGCTCCCAATTCGGCCACCGCATTCTTTCAAGTAAATATAAAAAGCTGGATAAAGTTATCTTAGAAATAATGAAGGTAGTACGTTTGCACTTATAATGTGTGATAACATATTTCTGTGATTTTGTTTTTAGTTTTTGTTTATATGTGAGTATGTGTGGGTACATATGTGTGTTTGTGTGGGTTTATTTGTATGTGTGTGTGGTTGTGTGTGTTTGATTATTTGCATGTGTGTGTGTATCTGTGTGTGATGGAGAGAGAGAGAGGCAAAAATGGACGCAAAAAAGTAGACCTACTTTAGCTTCTTCAGTTGATTCCATTGATTTTAATCTTACTTTTCTATACTTTTTTATCATGGTGAAGCCATTACTTCGTATTATTTGCTGTCTACCTACTTAGGATATTTTATCTGTAGCATTGAGTAGATCAAAGTAACCTAAATGTATTCTTTTCTAAATATTATCTTCTTTGAAGATACCTGAACATTTTCCTCCCTCCAACCTGGCGTACTCAGGAAACCAAATTATCTAAATTACCCTTTCCCTACTCCCAGATGCCTGTCTTTGAAGGCCAACATTTATTTTTTATAAATAAAAAATATCTCAATTATTCATTGAATTAAAAGAAAGCATCCTGCTTAAGTAGTACAATATATAGTGATATAATTTCATGGATATCATTGGATGGCCGGCTACTAGTTTTTTTTAGCACACCCTTCTTCCTTATTACTGACGGCTGGCCAACCAAAAGACTCCCCGTGTAGTTTATACTACAACTAAGCTGAACGGATCTTATTTACAGTTTGTGCGATCAATCTTTTGAACAAGACCAGCGCGCTCAAAATCTCAGTTATGAGGACTTGTGCTTTCCGGCTAGCACGACCATTGCTGGCTTACGAAGGGTTCATTCAACCACATTCAGTTTTGAGTAAATCCCCGGTACAGTTTTCAGGCACTTTTCAAAGGTGCCACGGACTGACATCGCCTTCCCGCCAGGCCGATATAACTATCAAGAAAATCGACCACTGTGACATTCGAAACACGGCCACATAGCTATAATTCAAATGGTCTTGACTGGATTTGTAAAACCGAAATAATCCTTGTCTTTTTGCATAGAGAGCAAGATAAGTATCTGAGAAAGAATAGATTTATTTAACTAATCTCTATCTATAAAAGGCAGGATGTGTGTGTGTGTAACAAATGCACGGACGCAATTTTCGACGGATTTGCACCACAATTTACATGCACGCGCTCCAAGTAAGTGGGAAGGCCAAGACCGAATTTGCATTTCCCAACTCCCATCGATAGTGGAAATAATCGATTTTTTCATGCTTCTAGGGCAGTTTTCATGTAGTTTGCAGCCATTTTCTACTTAGAGATAGCTGGCTGCCACGAATAGACAGGATGATTCTATTGGCCAGCGTGAGAGCCAACATCTGACTGACACGAATGTTAACTAGCATGCAAAACAAAATCGATAGCTGCATTCGTCACAAGTGGGAAAAATTTAAATCTACATGGTACTTTACTCCAATTGGCACATTCGCTTGCTTAAAGACATTCCGCAGAACTGGTTTGGGTTTGAAAAAGTATTTTTTGTTAACATTCTTTTCTCATTCGGTTTTTCCAGTTACGAGTCCTTTTTTAAAGCTGATCGTTTTGTGTTCATTTTGTTTAGTTATTTTTTCGTAACAGATTTAATGTTTAGTATAGAGCTTAGAAAAAAATTTCGAAATAAGGTATGTAGCAACATCAGCACGGCAAAGGGCACTCCTTTAAAGGCAAGGAAGGGCAAAAATATTTTAAGTCAAGTGATAGCGATTGCTGTATGAGTCGTACGATGTTTGAATCAAGCACGGGCAACGCCGGGTCATGCTGATAGTCTTTATATTAAGACTGAACAAGAGTAGCCGATTTTTCGCTCTTTCTGAAAAATTTTTACTAATTTGCTAGGCATCTTTAAGTGTTAACTAGAATGTTACTTAAAGAATAAATTCTGTATTTATGACAAGTTAATTGTCAGCTTCATTCTGATTCCTTTCCTATTCAAGTTGTAAGGAGAAAATTTCACTCAGAGAGCTTATTCCCCAAAACTATAACTTTGTGGAACAGACACCCGAGTCGATGCTTTGCTGTTCATTTTTATCTTCTTTTTGCCTCGGGCCAACCTTTATATCCTCATATTTTGTACTTATTATATCTCCATAACAGCTACAATCAGTAACCCTCTAACTTGAGTGTCTCTTGGACATTATATTTGGTAAACAATTCTATAAAATATAAAACTTGGAACATGCTTTTTTGTAGAAATTAAATTCAATCCTGTGCGATAATTCAACCATGTAGAATACGCCTTCATCCATAATACGCCGACCTAAAATTGTACTGAAAGTGTGAGAAAATGCTTCTTTTCATGCATAGTACGCACCCCTCCTTAGGTGATCAAACTATAAATCGTACCTCTTCAATGGCATTACGGCCAACGTTTCCTACTCTTATTTAAAAATGGTTTTAAATGTAGAATAATATTATTCTAATTTAGTTTTATGATAATTATTATTTTATTTTAAGTGGATAATACGCAACCCTTATTTTGATTTTTTTTTTAGAAAAAAAGTCGTATTATACATGGGGGATAACGGAAATACGCCTATATACCGTATAATTGGTTGAATACGTGATCAACCTTTTTTCAAGTTCTTTTATTTTGGCTAAACCTTGTACTTGTTGGGGGTAGGTTATTTGAGTATCCGAAGCAATATTTGCTCATGGATTTAGCTGCGGTATTAAAAGAGAGATTTGAAATTCCCAACCTTCATTTCCATCGTTAATATAAGCACTGTTATTAACAAGAGACTCTCATAAAATATCCGCTTGCTGAGGAGATGAAATAAAAAAAGAGAACAAAATGGAGATGAAAAGACTTGCAAGGCGGGGAAGAGTTGTTTATATTCGTGTCATTTTCATTAATCACTCCATAGTAGAAGAAATAGATAAAGATTTATGAATAGAGATGAATATATATCAATTTACTTGCATAGACGCACACAAGCATATATATATATATATATATATATATATATATATATATATATATATATATATAGAGAGAGAGAGAGAGAGAGAGAGAGAGAGAGAGTATATATATATATATATAGAGTATATTTTCAGAAGAGACAAAATGAATGAAAAAAGAAGAGGAAAACTATTCTTAGTTTAGCCGACGATTTCAGTCATTCGACGGACTTTATCAATATAGCGAGATCTATGTATATGCATGAGATTGAAAGTATTTGGGAAAACAAAAATTATTTGAAAGAAAATTGGCGAATTTTTCTTGATCAATTTTCTACAACTTAAGTCTTGGATTTGAAAGGATTAATACTAAAATAAATAGATAATAATCCGTCTAAATTATTTAACAAAATACACACAAACACACACACACATATACACACACGCATATATACAGTGTTGTTCGATAAAAGTGACTCACCTGATTTTTTAGTTAAACATTTTTTCGTCTATTGTTTTTGGGGTCAAACTAATTTTTAATCTTACTAATATGAAGACACCTTCCCGACTACCTAGTAAAAAAGTTTACTCACCCTAAGGTTTTCTATTGGTAATCATATTTTTGGATATCATTGAGATTTAGGGAAAAACTTTGTGCAAAAAAAGTGACTCACTTATTTCCTGCAACTAATAATCAATAGAATCATAACCGAACAGCTTTAAATAAAGAATAATAGAGGTATAATTTATTTATAATAGGTAATAATCTCCAAGCATTGAATTCCATTCGGATATGAAATTCACAATCAGATCCTCTTTCTTGCTCAACTGCTTTCTCAAGAGCCTCTACTTTATAGTGCTCCATAAGTTTTTTTATGGGGTTGAGGTCGGGAGATTGGGGCGGCCATGTCATAACAATCACCTGCCTCTGATCAAATTATTCCTTTATCAATTTTGATTTGTGACAGGGTGCATTATCCTGCATGAAAATGAGCTTGGTGGGGTCGATTTGCGCCCTTTCAGCAGAAGGGAGCAGACAAGACTCTAAAATTCTCTTGTACTGCTCGCTCCTGAGCATATATATACATATATATATATATATATATATATATATATATATATATATATATATATGAGAAAATGATATATATACCTTTGTTATATAGCAGAACAATGATTGCTAAACGGGAAATAGAAATTATTGCTGAAAAGTCGGCATATTTTAATGATTTTAGATGTTAGTAGGGAGAGTTTTATTGTTGACTGAATGAGGTTTTTAAAAAGATTTAAGCGTTTCTTAACAGGAACTATGGTCTAATGTGATGCATCATCTAAACTAACCATGAGTTTATCTGTCATCCTTATCGCCCTTATTTTTTCGACAAGATGTCCTGGATTTTTAATGCGATATGGAATGATTTTTCCAAGGAGAGGTGAAAAACAGTGATGATAAACATAAGTAAAAAGAAAAAGAAGATTTAAGCAATCGACTAGACTATATGCCTGAACACATATTAAGAAAAACATTAAGTTTAAAACGACAGCGTTCATTCTACTATTTAAAACGCCAGCGCATGCGTAGTTACATCAACGTAAACATCACTTTAATCCGAGAATGCTTTAACAGATGAAACACGACTCACGAAAAATGTTCTCTACTTTGACATAAAACTTTGGCAATATATATATGCGTATGTGTGTGTGTTATGGAGGGTCACGAATGTCCACCTCCTGAAGGGACACGGCATATTAAGAAGGGCATTTTCACACCCATTAACACAATCTACTAGAATTAAACCAGAAAATACCACCAGGGTAACGTCGTACGCATAAAAAAAAACATTGTAAATTCATTTAAATTGATAAAGACACACCATTGTAATTCTCATTCATTTTTTTGACGTGTTCCTTCAAGATGTTGTGGATCATGGTTCTCTATAACTTCTTGTCTCTTGTAGATCTTAATATTTTTTCGTTTTGTTTCCTCTGCTAAACCCTGTTCTGCCATCCATTTCCTCGATCTCTTTGGGTAAATTATCGTTTGTTTCTTTCTGTCTGTCCTGTGAGTATCAAATTTTCCAATCACTTTTTCCTTATTATGTTCCCTAGATATTTCAAGATGCAGAATTCTTTCAAGATATTTGTCTCTTCCTGGTGTTAAGGACAAAGGTTCTTTTTTCGTTTGCATTTTCTCTATACCTTCACATGTCCATAGTCTCTGACCTCTGGTATTCTCAGCATCGACGTAGAGAACTACATGTCTGTCACTTCAAGTCTTTTCTTCATTTGTGATGACATTGTCCAACATTCACTGCCATATAGGAGGTTCGATATTATGTAACGTTTCAGCACACTTTTCTTTGTTTCTAACGAAATCGTACCGTTTCGTAATAATTTCCTTGGCATTTGGAAAGTATACATTGCTATTCCAGTAGCGTACACCAGTCCTCTGTTAAAACATATCCAAGGTATTTAAATTATTTTACTGGTTTGATTTTTATCTCTGCAATGTATGTAATCTAAAAATATATTACTATCAATTAATGTTACTAAGATAATACTTATAAAATTGAACAAAAATTATTGTTTTTACCCAAACATTTTTTCTCTTTTTCAGTACGGATATACAATATCAGATTTTAAACAAAAAACAAAAGGTAAGTTCATTAAAGTTTCTTATCTGTAATAAATATTTTGGGCTTATTGTTTGTAGATAGGTTTTCAACTGTGGTGACCGATTTTAATCGAACGCTGACATTTGAAACAGCACAGATGAGTATTGTCAACTTATGAAAGCTGAAGCAAACAAATATATGAAAATTATAAACAACCTCCTGTGACAACAAAGAATATGATTTTAAATAAGTCAATTAGGACAACCGATTTATTTCTGCAAGCAAAACGAAATCAGCAGGCTATTTATAATTTCAACTGACTTTGCATCATGAGATTCCTTAAAATAATTTAAGCAAGCGAAGATGTTTTGATTTTTAAATTGTTCCCCATTTCATCTCACCAAAAATCAGCAAACACCTGCTTCTGATGCTATCGGGTATGTTTCTATTCTTTGAGTCATATTTTTCATGATGGTGTCCAAGACTCTTGGTGAGATTCAGTGAGTTATGCTTTCTTTGCCCCTAACATATCAATTTTTTTTGTATACATATATATATATGTGTGTGTGTGTGTGTGTGTGTGTGTGTGTGTGTGTGTGTGTGTGTGTGTGTGTGTGTGTGTCTATGTATGTATATATATATGCACACACATATTCCAATCATTGTTCAGCTGCGCACGACAGGAAAAACCGAGAAGGACATGTTGAAAATTGTTAATATTTTCAGTTTTTTTATGAAAAGTTGTAAGCAAATTTTGTTTTCTGAAGAATCAAGATCAAAAAATAAGAAAGAAGATATTGATTTTGTTAGAGGATTGTTGGTTATATTAGTTAATGAACACTGGTGAAAATATTTTAAGAAAATGAAAGAAATACGCACTTAATCGATTATTAAATAATTATATACGTCCAATTGTATCATTTTATGAATTCAGATGAAGTGTATTAAACAACTGATAATTTATGAGTGGTTAAATTACTGTTAAGTCCTTCATTGCTGAGAAAAATATGAACAAACGGATATAAAAAAAACCTAAAGAAATTTAATAATAAGAAGAAACAATTCTGATAAAGGGTTAATATTGTATTTTAATGCTTTTAACCCCATACATATCAAAAGAAAGAACGGAACAATTATTGCTTTTACTGGTATGCATGAGGCACCATAATAATTATTATTATTTTTTTATAAAGTCGCATAAAATATATTAGAGATATTAACGGAAGACTGTTCTTTGAATCACTTGAAGGAAAAAGGTGTTACGACGAAGAGCAGTTGCAAAATATTGCTAAATGTTTTTTCTTTGTACTTCCTTCGGCAGTACATATAATAAAATTGGAACGATATAGAGAAGATTAGCATGGCCGCCGTGCAAGGATGACACGTAAATTCGTGAAACGTTCCATATTTTTTTTTGGGGGGGGGCACCTCGAGGCGGTGTATTGGTTTACTCGCCGCATACTTTCGGCCTTGTGCTACATCAAAGCTACGCTTAGAAAATAATTTTGGACACCTCGACGTGGTGTTATGGTTATTTAGAAGAATTACGACGGAGTAGTGAGTTCGATCCTCACTGAGTGCCCGATACCTTCTGCCGCATCTAAGCTACGGTTTGAAAATCATTATAAGACATATTTCTTGTATATAATGCTGCCTCCGGTGGTGGCAGAAAGACGTGAGTACACCGATTTATTTTAATCTTAACATTTTACCGAATAAAGATTGATGTATGTGAATAATATTAATTAATACATTAAGTGCGTTGACACAGGTGGAAATTGTTGTGCATTTTAAATACTTTGTGTTTCTCATTAGACCAGGAATTCATATTTATATTTATAGACATAGTTACACGCGCCCCACCTCACACACACACACACAAATATATATATATATATATATATATATATATATATATATATAAAACCTACTTAATTATATTAAAATTCCTGAGGTTTCTTTCTAAGTTCATAATTTGGAAGTAGGTTGTACATATTAGGAAAAACTATGCAATGTTTTGCGTTTTTTTGTTTTTTTGTTTTTTGTAGCATTTCCACCATTAGGGCTTCATTGAAGTAAATGATATTTGGGTTTATGAGATTACGTCTGCAAATAAAAGAGAGGGGACACTGATATTTTAAATATAATTTGTTTGTTAAATACGAACTCGGATATGTAGCTAAACCGATATTATTCAGTCTAATTTTCTGTTTGCTTATGTTTTTATAAATGTTCTTATTCAATATTCGACATTGTAATTACAAAAATTAAATTTGAAAATAAAATTTCAATACCCTCTCTCGTTCATGTGTATTTTGTTTTAATAAATTAAAAAATGAAATATCATTTTCCCATATATATATATATATATATATATATATATATATATGTATATATATATATATGTCATTCACAGACAGTACTGTTTCGCTGTATCACAGCTCCTCAGTGTGACTAGACTTCCGAATGCCTCAAGCCAGGATCAACTAATTTGGTGTCAGCCAGAGCTATCTTCAATCGGTAGAGTTACACAACTAAATCTAGCGTATTGTTTTTACAAATGTAAACAAATGTCAATCAGCCAAAGTGCTCCATTCATTTTACTGAAGAGCTTTGCATTAGTGCAGGTGGCTGTTGTTTATAGAATTAGCTTATCACTCAACAGTGCTCAATTGAAATGTATATATATATATATATATATATATGTGTGTGTGTGTGTGCAGATATAGAGGGAGATATGAGTTACCTTGTTTATTATAGTAAAATTCCTGTGCAAGTTCAAATTTTGACAAGTAGAAATATATATATATTTTAACGGCAATTGTGCAGCTAATTTTAGTGTGGACCAGTTTTCCATCCTGAGTAGATCCCGCTATAATAACCACATTAAAATATTGGAGGCCATATATATTTTATATATAAAACCGTCACTTTGCACACAGAAGGACTTTGTCCTTGGCCTCCAATTGATTTCCATTTAAATTTTTTCTTACACATTCTCCATTCCTTTGATTGATCATATATGCCTATTTATTAACCTCGATTTAACTCCTAAATTTTCGCTTGAGGATGAAACGGGACTCGATACCTTAATTCAACTTAATTTCAATAATTTTATTGAGGGTTTCGGCTCTCGTTTTTGAAACATAAGAACTCTTATGTAGCGAAGGAATCACAATTAAAAAAATAATAATATATGCTCTACTTCTGTATGGAGCAGTGTCTTTTTAAAAATAAAAACAAAAATACTAAAGAACTCTGGATTATATACCTAACGTGTTCTTTCCTATTTTCTGCATACCTGCACACACACACACACACACACACACACACACACACACACACACACACACACACACACACATATATATATATATATATATATATATATATATATATATATATATATATATATATACATACATATATATATATATATATATACATACATATATATATATATATATATACATATATATATATATATATATATATATACATATATATATATATATATATAATTATACATATATATAATAATATACATATTATATATCTATAATATATATATATATATATATATATATATATATATATACATATATATATATACATATATATATATACATATATATATATATATATACATATATATAAATACTATAATATTATATACATATATATATATACATATATATATATATATATATATATATATATATATATATATATATATATATATATATATATATATATAAGTATTACCCGGACTAAGGATTGAGCTATCAATTATTATTTCAGCAAATGCCGTAACCATTACTTTCAGGCTTTAAGACATTGCCAAGTAAGTGTTAAAAATCAACAGTAATAGATAGTTGTACATTTCTTCACTTATTTCTTCGTTAGATAAAAAAGGTAGGTGTTGAGTTTGTTTCTAACTTGCGCCTGAGGTATTTACAGTACCTCCGCTTTCCGAGTTGAAACGTGAGTCAAAAATTAACTTCTAAATAGAAATATTTCAATATAGCATCTTATACGTTTATTACAGTTACTGAAAATTCCTAACAGTAAAGTTTTTTAGCAAGTGGTTCTTTTTTTTTTTTACTTTCTTTTATAATCGATTTCACCCTAAGCAAGGCAATAGAGCCACCAAGGCACAATGGGTTACTGGGCGTAAAAGAATTAGAAACAGATTCATTACTAATGAGCACGAACAAAGAGGTGTAATCTCCAGAACGGTATATAGCGGTTGACATTGCACTTAAATTATCGGAGATTAAATTTGGTTGAAGAGCATGGAGTCTGAAGGGAGTTCCATAAGCGAGATGTGCTAGAAAAGAAACTGTTAGACTTCACGGTTACATCTAGCCAGCTCATGTGTAAATTGATATTTCATCTCTTTCAGTCGGAATTACAGGTTACTTGTGGATAAAATGGAAACAGTGGACGAAGTTTGTATTTAAGTTATGACTCTTTACGTTGAATTCGTACTCAAACCCGTAAGAAATGCATCGATCACTTTCAACCTATGTTCTAGCTAACTACATTGTCAAATGCTTCGGCATTGTCATGCACAGATTGGATAATGTGACCGAACGATCATTGGGCATTTTATTTACTAAGAACTCCGTTATCTGACCAGCGAATCACTCGATGGTAACTTCGTGACCAAAGCGATTGACTTAGATATTGTAAAGGAGTTTGAAAAGATATGGCATATTGGTTGCTATACAAACCTTGCTCCTCTGGCATATTGGAAGAATTTACGCAAACATGTCTTATCTCTCATCAGCTAGTGTCATGAACTTTAGTTTGCACGTCCAGTCCTCTGAAACTCATGAGATCAATACCGGCGTCTTCCAAAGAACTTCCTAGGCATATTCTCGGGTCATTAATAAACGTCAATAAAGAATATACGAGTTTTGGGGCGCAATTTCACAATTCAAAATGATATGAGTTTTGTAGCTGATCTCTTTTCTAAGATAGCTCTAACAGCTGTATGGAGACAACTGCTTTTAACATAAAAAATGTATCTAACATCGTATCTAACTCCTGTTATGTAAGATTGACACCAGATCAAAAATGGATTATCTCTGTCATATCTGGGCTGGAAATGCGCAAAACTCACTTTCCAGCATTGATAGATTTCTAAAAACGTTTATTCGATCACGTGGCGCAAGTCGTATTCTTCACTATTCTACGATTTTCGACAGGTGCGGGTTTACAAGGCTATCGCTACTCTATCTCTATTCTCTATTTCCATGTCAAATACTAAGATCAGTTCCATTCTTTTGTCAAACCATGTCAGATAATTACAGCTATATTACGCCTTGTTGTCATGATAGATTCGAATCACCCACACTTCCTCCGTATTCCTTGTGTAAGTTCTGGTCAGAATGTTTCTCCTCAAGATCTGCCACTTGGTGAAGCAGACTCCCGAGGTGATGCTTCCCTGAATACGACAAGCTTAACTTCCCGTTATGTCTAGAGTCTTCCGCTATGTAATCTCCTTATAATTATAATGTTCACTTCCTATAACTTCCTCTTTCATTCCTATAACATACATTCATAATTACAATTTTAACAGTAAACATGTTACTTTGAGTGGCTCTTCAGCCCTGTACTAGGTGGACATTAGTATAAAAAGACAGGTAATAGCCACATGTATCTTGTAATATCTTTCTAGGCTAAATATATTTAGGGAAATACTAGTTTTTAAGTAAAACATTTTACATTATCAATCATGGAAATAGTTTCGCAGAAGTAGCTCATACTATAAAAAAACTTAAGTGGCTATTTGGGACATGGTACAGATCTTTATCGTTCGTGAATTAAAATCAGTACGGATAATATGATAGCCGCCTTCTCGCTTCCGAAAACACCCATCTGCGAGGGTGCCCCTCCAAATGTCTGTTGCAGACGCTTGCTCATGACTGATTACGATAGTCAAACACACTCACAGTGCCCATCGATGTTTTTTACTGGGATATAGCGTATAATCTACCGTAGCAGATCCTTTGTACTTATTCAGAAACATTCAGAGTCAATGGCTTCCATCTGAACTGAAAGAAATATTGTTCAAATTTGAAAAAGTTCTCATGTTCTTCAACACAAGAAAAGTCTTTTGGACATGATAATTAGTCGCTAAGAAAAACGTATCTAATAGCCATATCGAAAATAACGACCATGTTTGCCTTAAATATGTAAAACTCAAGGGAATCAAGTTTATTTTCCTTATGTTTTTGTAAGACTTAAAGCTTATTTCAAATAATGTAAGTTAAACAACTAGGAACTAATTTCTACTCGGAACTAATTCATCTGTGAAGTTTTCAAATGAAATTAAAATTTAATTTAATGATTTCCTTAATTTTTGATCAATACCGGATTCTTTTGAATGAGAGATTTTACAAAAAACGCAGCTAAGCAATCTACCTTTTTTACTAGAAAGAACATTGCATTTTTATTGGATCAGATTTAAATGAATAAAAGTAAATAAAAAGTAACACTTTATTCAATTTGCAACAAAAAAGAATGAAAGTTGCAGAAAAGATGAATTCTCAGTTATCATATCTGCTAAGGATTTTTAATGCTAAATTAAAAAAAAGTTAACGTCAACTCATTGCATTTTGTTTAGGATTTCACAGAGGTTGATTACTTTGATTTGAATCGAATTAAAATTTGTTTCGAGTTGAAATGAATTCCGAGTTGAATTTAGTTCCGAGTTGAAATTAGTTCTGTCACTCGTTTCTTTGTAGGAGACATGGGTAGAAAGAATAGATATTTATATCAGGAAAGGATTCAACCGGTGATTTTTCTATAATCTTGCAAAGTATATGTAACAAACAATAATTGATTTCCGCTTAAACGTTATCCGTATACGACATAATCTTCATACAGACAAACCTCTCAGCTATGGATTTCGGATGAAAAGGACAATATCTGCAAGCGAAATAAAAAAATAAATGAATCAAAAAAAAATATAAATAAATCCCAAAGCGTCAGCGATGTATTTGAAAATTTTCGGGCTTAGCGTACCAAGTCGTCTTACTTCTCAAAATGACAACTTGGATGCGGACCTTTCAATTGTAAACAAAGACGGGTGTACGGTATATAAAGTACGATATATTAGCGCGTGTGTGAGAAAGTAACTGTGAGAACTATATTATTTTGATTTTCTTTTATTAATATATCTTTAATAAGATTTTCTTATGCCATATATACATGTTTATAGTATTTACCTTATGATCATAATTACTAGTAGTTACTATAGTGATTTTATAACTCAAAAATAATCCCTTCCCATCTACGGACAATCGACTTTATTCGGACCACTCCTTGCTCCAGTTAGGCCGTTGATGAGAGGTTTGACTGTACCTTCCATTTTCAGCGTCTCCTTTATTTTACCTCCACGTGTACAAGGAAACATTCGACAAAGAATTAAAAGTCAAACGAGAATCATATTTTTATGATATAATGCGTGAGTTAACCGAATGATAAAAATTTTATTGAAAACGGAAACGAATATATTGACTGTTGAGTTATTGCTTAATGAATCAGTATGAAATTTTATGAAATATATACAAGCATCAGTCTATATTTCTGAGATGAGGTATTATGTACACTATTTACATTATTCGCCATATTTATTACAACGGCCTTCTTCAGGTGGTTGGAATGTCGAACTGAACCCTTTATTTCGCTCACTGGGGTAGACTGTTCTATTTCCACGTACAATGTTTTTAATGGATATCAGTTATCAAATATCTTCGGTTAATTGCCTTCTCCAAGTTATCCACTGCCTTAACTGGGTATTGAACTCACACTCTTTGGCCCCTGTCACTGAATCTAACTAACTTATCCACTGTGCCATGTGTACTTGAGGACATTTGTATATCAATTTCTGGGTATTATAAACCTAATGTCTTCATTTTTGTTGTTGTTATCACATAGAGGAGAACATGACTAAAGACTGTGTGTACGCCATCCCGTGCAGCTGCGGAAAGAAATATAAAGGGGAGACAGGCCGCCCCCTTAAGGGTAAGGCTTCAAGAACACCAGAAAGCTGTAACACTAGGGGAATTGGAAAAATCAGGCGTGTCTGACCACATATGGAGAGAAAACGGAGATCACCGCCCTCCGTAGGATCAGGTTGAGATCATAGACAAAGAACACCATTGGAAAATTCGTAAACTTAAGGAATCAGCACATATGCTAGGCCATAAAAATCTCCTGAGCCGACCAAGCATAGACAAAAATACATTGTAACCATTAATAAGTAGTGCCAGAGAAATGCGTTAATAACAAAAATTGCAATATGAGTTCTGGTAAAAACATATTTGCTAACAGCAAAAATTGCAATATGAGCACTAGTAAAAATGATGGCTGAAGACATTAGGTTTATAAT
>OZ038481.1:127172598-127177598 GCA_964036315.1 Acanthosepion esculentum | reverse complement strand
AAAAATAGTTACAAAAATAAAACTTCTTGATTGCTTTCCTGACGGTGCAGATTGAGACTGTATGATTCATGGTAAAAACGATCCTTTTTAATCCAAAACACATGCACAAAACATAATGAAAATTCGCGAACATTTCGTATAACGTTGGATGACAGTAAATTATTACGGTTTTTCTGATTGGCTCTTCAAAATAAGACAACCAATAGGAAAACGCAACGCTTGTGTTTACTCCCCGCCCAACCGGTGGCTGTGCATTAAGTCATTTTTCTCTACCATCGGTAAAGCGATGGTTAGGGCTCAAAGGGTTAATGTTCGTTCGAATTTCTGTTTCAGATTTTCCACCCTCAGTGAAAACATTTCAAAGTTCTTTTACTTCAAACTCAGCATGGTTAAAACTGCAATTATTCTTTTCTTTACGTGCCGTGTCCCCTCAGAACGTTGGCGATATGGCTCTTCACAATTTCCCGGGCTTTGTAGCGTTTTTTATTTTAATTTTCCTAAGCCTGTTCCGGTTTCCATTTACTGAAGCTCAGTAAGTATGTTATGTGTTGTTTTCTATCAGAAAGCCTTCTATCTGTCTTGTGAGTATCAGGTTTCCCAAGCCGCCTTTTCTCATTATGTGCCATATAAATTTAAATTATCTGATATTAATTATAAGTCATCATTTCGGTTCTATTTTCAATAAAACGTCATCCTTGCTCATATATTCGGTTCATGGTATATTCAGCATCATTCTGTAGAACCATATTTCTTTTGTTTCATGTCTTTTTCTTCATCTTCCAAGAGATTGTCCAGCATTCACTGATATTATTATGTTGATATTCATAGATATTACGTAACAGTTCAATATAAGATCTTAAAATCTATCATATCAATCGGTTACTAGTAAAATCGATTATTTTATATGCCATTGAGGTACGCTACCATTATTTCTTTTTTGTTAAAAAGTATACTTTCATAATTTTGACTTTTAAATTTATTTGATGATTACTATCCCAGATACGACGTTTCCTTTTCCGTTAGAAAGTATCAAGTCATACTTCATATCGTTGCAGAATGATATCACGTCAACGTTAAACACTAATACATCTTCCCTCAAGAGTGTTAAATCCTGTGGCTAACGTTCCAAACGAAAGTCATTCACACATGTTTAGTGAAAGTAACACCCACTTTTTTTTCTTCTGATTAGTGGATTTGTTTGTGGTTTTAAACCTGAAATTGATATAAAAAAAGGACTCGTCTACCAAAGAAATATCACAGGCAACCATTGGCCAGATCCGGTGAAGGATGGACCGTATTTATTGTGGCACTCGTAACACAATTAGCATTTAAAACAGCCTTAATGAATGTCTAATGTTAATCTGGCCCATTTGACTAATAAACGAGTAATTTCGATGAGTTTGTGGATAATTAGGTTAGATGTGAGAATTAAGAACAACAAGGACAATTTACTAACTTAGAACCGCTAATTACGAGATTTGAATACTTTTTGAGCAGTGAACCCAGCATATACATTCCTGGGCATTATTTTGCATCGCGCGATCAAGATAGCCTGACGGGGCCCAATCCTCTCCAGACCGGTTTTGAATTTGAGTTTCCTTCTCCTAGATCGGTTACAACTAAGTCTGTTCTGCTATTTATATAGCTGAGTGATGCGATGGAGTAGGGGATCCATACTATTCCCAAGTGTATTAGCAATGGATCAGACTTAAATTCGAACTCGGCTCTCCGATTCCGCAATCCGAGCGGCTATCCATTACTTCTAATTATGATGCATAAACAAGTATTAATACGCAGTCATATAAGATTCACTAAAGTGCTAAAAGTTTTATGCATCGAGAAAAATTTGGTGAGTGGGTGTGGTCAAATTACAGTGTTTCAAGAAAGTTCGTGTGCACTTTAAAAAATTTATAACTTTATTTGTATTTGCGATACAAATAATCTGTAAAAAATGTTATAAAGTTCAATGTACCTATTTTTAAGTATAGCTAAAATAACTAATGTGATTTCAGGCATTACTGTAAATCAGTTGGTAAATGTTTTCCGTGAACTGCAAAATCGTATTACCCTTTGTATTGCTAATGATGGAGGACATGTGGAAACTTAAATAAAATTTCAATAAAACCTTAAAAAATATAGATTTACTTCTTTCTAATCCTTTTCATAAATTATTTCTATCGCAAATACAAATAAGATTATATTTTTTTTAAAGTGCACACGAACTTTATGGACACCCTGTATTTCAGCACCCATTTGGAGATGTTCTTTTGGAGGTTTACTTTTCTTCTTCTATGAGCTATGTCTCTTCAGTACATGGGTGATCATTGCTCCCCACAACTTCCTATCCTTTGTAGATTTTAGTAGGGTTTTCTCCTTTTTCTAGCTTCGCCAAATCACTGTTCTCTGTACACTTTACCTCTTTATGTAGGTCACTTGCTGTTTCCTCTGTTTCTCTTCAATATCTCCAGTCAGTCTAAAATTCTCAAAGGACACGTTCCTCACTACATTTCAATTTCTCTTTCTGATTGTAAGTATATGTATTTTGTTTCCATTTCCCTTTAAAAAATTCTGGTTGCTCACAAGTTCAGTACATTGTATACACATCATCTTTCCGTAGAACAACATTTCAGTTGATTCACTTCTCTTCATCTATAAAATATTCACTGGCGTATAGGAAGACTGATAGAGTTTTAAGCTTCATGTTTGTTTCTAATTATATTTTCCTGTTTCTTAATAGTATGCTTTGCTTTTGGAAGGCACCTTTCGCTATTCTAACTAAACTTTGAATTTTGGTGTCACATTTTCGTTGTTAAAACGCTTCACAGATAATTAAATTTTTATACTCGATTTTTCATCTCTAATTTGCAGTTCGAATTTTAAGCAGTTCCTTTTCTGACAACCATACCTTGTGTTCTTTTACAATTGATGATTATTCCCTTCTTCTCTCTTTCAATTATTACCTTCTCTAAGAGTTTATGCCAATGCTGTTATATTCATGCTATCAACTTTGTGTCATTCAACTTGAAGGTTTGTGTATATTTTTACCATAGATGTTTCATTTTTGGGGATTGAACACACATTTTCAATATGAACACTATCATGCTGTATCTATTGGTCAGCTTTGTGTCTCTTACTAGTTCCAGACATTCCGTCTTAACTGCTTAGTTTATGTTAACTAGTCTGTTATATTCAAATATAGCGTTTTCACGTGTTTCCTGTGTTTTGTATGTTTACTTTTTTTTCTTAATGCTACGATATGTACTTCCACAGTTAGATCTTTTAAAACTTTCTTTTTGTTGTTTTTTTCTGTTCAAAATATTTACTTTCAATCTATTTATTTGAGTTTCACGTATACAGCCAAAGACGATGATTATATTATGAGAAAATCTGGATTACATTTTTCGGATGACGACTTTTAATCCCTACCGAGAAAAATTATTCCTGCCCGTTAATTTAAGCAGTGAACACGCTACAACAAACAGTTTTATAACCGAAAATTGCAATATACATATATATATACATATATATATACATATATATATATATATATATATATATATATATATATATATATATATATATATATATACATGTTTCATGCATATATATATTTTTTTTCATATATATATATATATATATATATATATATATATATATATATATATATTTATATATATTTTTTTTTTCATGCATATATATATATATATATATATATATATATATAAATATATATATATATGCATGTTTCATTAAAAACGACAGACAAGGTAATAAGGTTAAGCATTTTATTTAATTTTTCTTGTGTGCGAACAAGAGCTTTCTTTTCTGGACAAAGGTTGTGTAAAGAACGAACATTATCTATGAGTTCAAATGCCCCGTTAGGAAATGTGTTCCTGATCAAACCGGACTCATAAATAATTACATCGGTTACACAACTACATGCTTATCCAGACTTATTACGTTACACCTATCTGATCGCAGATCCATTAGAACCCATTTAAACACACACACAAACTTACCAGAACCCATTAGAAACATACTAGTAGAAAATACAAATATATTACCTGCATTCACCTGGAAAAAAAAGATTAAAAATAATGGCAGCTTTAATAATAAAAAAGAAAAAGCCAACTCTTAACAATATTAACTCCGAACAATCCCACAATGTGCTAACCGTATTCGAATATTAAAAAAATCCCTACTACGAACTATGACATACACATAATGCACACACTCAATTAAGCTGAAAAATCGAATCATCCTTGACAATGGCTAAAGTTATAGCCGAAAGCGCTCGGAAATATAAAGCATTTGGACAGTTTTTACAAAGTCTTTGTCAAGAAAAAAAGCTCTTGTTCACACACAAGAAAAATTAAATAAATAGCTTAAATGTCATAACTTGTCTGTCGTTTTTAATGAAATATGCATAAACGAAGGATTTCTGCCTAAATATACAACTATATATATATATATATATATATATATATATATATATATATATATATATATATATATATATATATATATATATATATAGCCATTCTAGACATCGCTTTTATTCCAGCCATCCTCCCTTCGGAAACAAATTGGGAAAACTGTTGCTCGTGGGCCACATGAGGTCCTCTTGGCACGCTTAATTACATGAGAAAAATAACATTTAATAACACTGTTTGATTCGCGTCATTCTCACTTATTCAGTTACATTCACTCTCACTCAAAGAGGCGAGTCAAAGGCGAATAAGTATTAAATGACCGACTAACCTCCTTTACTTATTAATATCGGTTGAGTTGTGGATAATTTGAATAAACCACAAGCATAATAATGATTAAATACCATCGTTCTTGAATGTTCTAACCTTTTGCTAATGGTGGCATCTTCTGCATTTTAAAACGTTGGGGATATTCATTAAGGAAACCCATACGTGTAAAAATCGAAACGAGAAATTACATTAGTTTTTATCTCTAGCGAAGAAATCTATATTTATCTTTTAAAAATCTAT
>OZ038481.1:127120098-127167598 GCA_964036315.1 Acanthosepion esculentum | reverse complement strand
CGTAAAAAATCACGTTTAATATTTAAAAAGATAACATGCCATTTTTTACATAAATCCATAATTCTTCCTTCTTTTAACAGTCTAATTTCTTGCTATTAAGAATATTCAACTTTCACTTTTCTCTTTTCTCACACAATTCTTTCTAATATTCAAATCAGAAAGCTGCGATGGTCAACTTTCAACATGTAGGTCGTCATATTTTAATTAACTTATAACCCAGTTTACAAAATGGCAATGACATGATCCTTTTCATCAGTTGGGGCCGACTGTGAAAAGTGGGATTGTGTAGCCTTCGAGAGTCTGGGAGATCATTTCAGTGATTTGACGTTTCGTTAGTTCTTCTCGTTTGACGCCAGTGGAAAACTGCAAACATCTACACATGTGGAAAATTTTCTTTGCGGGCAACTGATCGATACGAACGACGCATTTTAAAGGTAGCATTGGCTTACCTAACGTCGTCTTCAGCACAGATCACAGCAAATGTTTCTTAAGGGTATCATCACTAATCGTTGAGAGCTGTTTACTTTACTCGAAATAGTCGGTGAATTACAATTGGCGCGCAATTTCTCACTGCTGCAAATTCTGTCATTGATCGTTGCACGTAAGTCCTACTCATGACTAATAATCTCTGTTATTTAAATCTGTTACACCACAAACTAACATTAACAGAGTATAAACTGAATTTGATATACCACCGATATAAGATCGAAATGTTTATTTTTGCACGATGTATATGAATTTACTTATTAATCAATATAAATCATTAACTCTGCACTCTTATTATTGAGTCTGATAAATGTTTTAACAAAAGACAATAGTGCGACACTGATATCGAAGGGCTGATCAACGTACTATGAACCAGAACAGTTTGGCTAAAAACAAAGAAAAGACTACTGGACTGTTACGTAATAGCAGTCCTCTTATAGCAGTGAAAACTAAACCTTATTTGACTAACGTTTTACGCTAACATGATCTGGAAATATTATAATGACTAATGACTTGACTGCATGAATCAATTGCTAGGTCTGTTGCTAAGAAACTTGGTTGACTGTGTCATACTAGACAAGGTTTCTTACATATTTATAAGTCTGCCATTCGTCCTTGCTTTGAATATTGCCGCCAAATTTGATTTGATGCTCCTGCTATACCTTTAGAGATTATTAATAAAATCCAAAGTAGATTCCGCAATGTCACTAACCCTGACCTGGCATCTCGGCTTCAGTCACTTTCCCAACGCCGTAACGTAGCTTCTCTGTGCCTTTTCTATAAATACTTACCACTATGGCACCCAGTCCTTATAAGTTTAAGTGCAACACTAGATTGGCGACAAGGTCTTATCATTTTAGAGTTGGAATGGCTAGATGTATACGTAAGTTCGATATTAAAAGTTCCTTGTAGATCACATCCCACTTGTAGACCTCTCTTCCTGCTTCTTCTTTCCCAGCCAATTTTGGTCTTCAAAAATTTCAATGAATGGCTGTACAAGTTTTAGGAGAGATAAAAAGACAATATTTATTAAGCACCACAAATGAGGGAAATTGTGGAGATCCATGACCGCAAATGTCCCGAGGGGACTCGCCACAGGAAAGAAGAAGACTATTGTATATTATTTACATTCGGGCATATATCCTTATTTAATTTTTATCTATCCACTGTGCCCAGGGATATTCTCCAGGTGATTGGGTGTCTCTCAAAACATTTATGAATAGAAACATTTATTTACTATCTCTCTATATTTCTGAGATGAGGTATTATGTACACTGTTTACATTATTCGGACTATTGTCCTCATCTTTGTCGCCATATTTATTACACGTTTCTGCCGTTGTACGCTCCGGCTTTCTTCAGGTGGTTGGAATGTCGAACTGAACCCATTAATTCGCTCACTAGAGTAGACTGTTCTAGTTCCACGTGCCATGTTTAATGGATGTCAGTTATCAGTTATCTGCTTAAGGACACATGGCACAGTGGATAAAGGCGTTGGTTAGATCCAGTGACAGGACCAAAAGTGTGTGATTTCAATACCCGGTTAAGACAGTGGAGAACTTGGAGAGGGGAATTACCAGTAGATATATATTATACTTTGGCGTGACGTTGCGAAATTTATTTGATAAATTAGAATAAATGGATGTAGGAACAAGAGCAACCCTGATAAAAAGGGGACCGTATATGTGTAAAGCAATAAAAGAAAGGAAGCTGTCGAGGACCATGATCGTACGTATCCGTTGTATGCTCCGGCCTTCTTCAGGGGGTTGAAGTGTCGAACTGAACCCTTTATTTCTTTCACTTGGGTAGACTGTTCTAGTTCCACGTGCCATGTATTTAATGGATGTCAGTTATCTCCTGTTAATTCCCCTCTCCAAGTTCTCCATTTAACAGGGTATTGAACTCACACTGTTTGGGTCCTGTCACTGGATCTAACCAACGCCTTTATCCACTGTGCCATGTGTCCTCAAGGTAAAATGGCAAAGTGGATAATGGAAGATTATTTTCTTTCTGCTCGTCATATCTCGAAATTTCTCTGTTTAGTATTGTTGAGTAATTACTGAGTGTGTTTCCACTAAGTCTTTATCTTTATTAACGGGCCCAGGATTAATCTGACTATTAATATGTCATTTAAATTCATGAACCATGCTCTTCACCCTTTAGCATATGATACCGTCAGATTATATTGGATCGATTGCTAGCTTTACCTCTAGGAAAGTTGGTTCACCTTATCGTGCCAGACAATTTCTCTCGTCAGAATGCCTCTGGCAGATATATAACTTTATCATTTCTCCGTGCATTAAATACCGCGCCCATATTAAGTACGTTTATCCGACAATATATCTCAAGATTCTTGACAAAACTCAAGGCACTGAAATATAATCGTTCATCACCTGACATCTCGACTTCAGCCAATTTCCAACCAACGTGACGTGGTTTCCCTGTGTCTTTTCTGCAACTATTTTCATGACAGTTCTTCTGATGAGCTTTTCACCCTAATGATTTGACTGTAGGAATTTAATCGTTCTACTCGATTGGCAATTAGGTCTCACCTTTATACAGTTGAACTAGCTAGATGCAACCGTCAGTTCTTTCCTAACAGTTGCTTTTCTAGTCTGTGGACATCCTTTCCGATGTTCTGTTTCCTTGTCACCTACAATAGTCATCGTCTGTCTTCCTGAAACCTGTCCACTTATTGTCCTATTCTTCATATGTCCTCAATGTTTTAATTCTTTTTCACTGACGGCAACCTTTTGTGTTCTAGTGGTATTATCGTTTTTCTTAACTTGAAACGACTACAAAGAAAAACAAAATCTTAACAGGAGAATTAACAGCGCAGAATTTACGCAAATTTAAAAGAAAAAAATAGATTCGATTTTGCATTTCCACGTATGCCCATATATTGTGATACCAATACTACACAAGTAAAAGTTTTAAACATTTAATCCCTTAGGACAGGGGTCGGCAATTTTTTGCTGCCTATGTGTCGACTGTCGGGTTTTAAAATTATTCAGTGTGCCAGCAGCATATGTGTTTTTATATAAGTCAAGCTCAAACTCAATATAAATTTTCTTGATAAAAAATGCTGAAAAAAGAAAAGAAATTGTAATGGAAGTACAAAAAGATCGGCTTGATGTAAAGAGAAATAAAACTAAGGCAAATGACTGTTAAAATCAAAGAAAGAAAGAAAGAGAGAAAGAAAGAAAATGAAGGCAAAATAAAGAAAGAAAGAAAGAAAGAAAATGAAGGCAAAATAAAGAAAGAAAGAAAGAAAATATAAACAAACAAAGAAAGTGAAATAAATAGATAAAATGAAGGTAAAATAAAGAAAGAAAGAAAAATGAGGGTGAAGAA
Source organism: Acanthosepion esculentum (assembly GCA_964036315.1). NCBI lineage: Eukaryota > Metazoa > Mollusca > Cephalopoda > Sepiida > Sepiidae > Acanthosepion > Acanthosepion esculentum. The sequence goes on along the minus strand of OZ038481.1, from coordinate 127,163,759 downwards.
AGAAAAATGAAGGTGAAGAAAGAAAGAAAGAAAAATGAAGGTCAAATGAAGGTGAAATAAAGATAGAAAGAATGAAAGAAGGCGAAATAAATAAAGAAGATAATGAAGGCAAAATCAAGAAAGGAAGAAAGAAACAAACAAACAAACAAACAAGAAGGCGAAATAAATAAAGAAAATGAAGGCAAAAAAGAACGAAAATGACAAATTAAAAAAATGTAGAGATGCTGAAAAAACACATAGACGAAGTTTAATCGGTGTGAATTAATAAGGAAAGGAGAAAGGGAATAATTTTTTTGCAAAGGCAATGAACATTTAGCAAAAATGGCTGACACGTTCAAAATTACCTGAAAAAGAAAGGAAAAAAAATTAAGCTTTTATAATAGAACTGACACGCAATATAAGGACATGGTTTCCCCATTCTGAGACCTATTTAGAACTAATTTGAAAATTGTGTGAACTTTTGTAATTTATATATTACTTTCGTCCTCATCGCATCGGATATATATATATATATATATATATATATATATATATATATATATATATATATATATATATATATATATATATATATATATATAACATTATACGATATATTATATTATACACCAGGAGTCGGCAACCTACGACACGCGTGCCATACATACCACGCAATGAGGTTTCCAAATGGCACGCAGCCGCAAATGACATGATAAAGTTCGAACCAATAACTACTACATTGCAAGAAGATATTTACCTTTTTGAAATTTATATATATATATATATATATATATATATATATATATATATATAATTATTTATTTGAATATTACAACATAAATATGTTATAAAATCACGACAAAAATAGCCATTTTGTTTCAACACTTCTGGTGTCTTGTCAAGTGATAATATAGAATATAGAATAAATGGTTTTAAAAGTTTCAAATTAATTAACGATCCTTAGCTATATATATATTATAATTATTTTTAAAAAAATATGATTCCTTCAATACATAAGAGTTCTCATGTTTCAAAAACGAAAGCCGAAACCCTCAATATAATAATTAAAATTAAATTGAATTAAGGTACCAAGCCCTGTTTCATCCACAAGTGAAAATTTAGGAATAACCAGTCTTTATAAGCATATTCGCTCGCAAAATTAATTACTATGGAAAGGGCTGGTTAGGTGGTCTAACAGTTAATTCTTATCCACATATAAGTCTCCTTCGAAAACGTAAAGCCGAATTAGGGCGGGGTATCTATTTCAAAGCGGATGATGGCATTCCTGTACGCACATTGTCTGGTCAGTTACAGCGAAAGATAGCGTTTGGCACCACGGTATGTCGTGAAGTGTCCAGAGAATTTTGTTTTATTTTATTTTATCTATTTTTTTATTTTTTTTATCCAAATGGCTGTTTCATATATATACGCGCTGAACTGAACTACAATTTGTTTCTTTGACGACTTCATCAAGGTTTTTTTTTGTATGGAGCACTGTTTTCTAAAATTAAAACAAAAATACTAAAGAACTCCGGATTATTTACCTAACGTGTTCTTTCCCATTTTTCTACATAACTGCACACACCCACACCCACCCACCCCACACACACACACACACACATATATATATATATATATATATATATATATATATATATATATATATATATATATATATATGGCCTGACGATTGCATCTATATATATATATATATATATATATATATATATATATATATATATATATATGAAGAAATATATAATGCATTTGTGTCAGTATCTAAGGGTTGTCTGCAGAAATGTGTCTGTACGAATGAATAAGTTAATGGATCGATTGTGGTAACGATGGGTACATTGCTGACTGTACGTAGCTGAATCTATCGAAGTTAATGATTTATGCTCAAGTATTTCAGTAAATGGTAGACCGAAACAGCATTTTGAATCTACTAACCAGACAGAGAAAGTAATAAAATCAGTAATCAATAAATCAATGGTAGAATCACGGCTAAAAGTAAGCGAATCAATCATTCCTCACAGTTTTAGCTGCAAGATACTCAGTTTTAGGTGCGAAGCATTTTATTCGATAATTTTATTTCTTTGCTTTTTTATAGCACAAATGTTCGTCTTAGTTGGTTCTGTTTTGGTGTATACTGTCTTGGATTCTCGACTGATGCCAGAATAAGTTTAGATTAACTAATATCTTTTTTCTCGAATACAGATATTTCGAATTTAGCTAAATCCCAAAGTAGTGTCGAATGGAGAAAAATATTTTCTCCAGTTTATAAATGGAATGCCAGATTTGAAAATCAATAAGATCGAACATTCGAAAATCAGAATTTGAAATGAGGAACGACCAATAGAATCTGCATAAAATAGGCAAATCATTCAAAGAGTTAACACACTTTTGATTACTTATCTGATTGTACATCGTGTCAAAAATGGTTCTAAGCTGAAATAAAAACGTAGAAACAATTTCCCTTATATCTAGTGAGAAACTGGGAACTACAAATAACTTAAATTGCAAAATATAACACGAGGCCTTACTCGAAATCAGGAAGTGAACATGTGTTACCACACTCCTTCCCTGTCTATTGAACTGGAGTCATGGTTTATCACTGTTTCCTGCTTAGGATTGGGTTTCATTTCCCGGAAACCCTTGGCGTCTTAGTGGTGTTATCGCCTATGTATTTATATTTAATTTCAAATTTTATTATGTTGTGCGTGGTAAGTGAAAATATTTTCAGTTTCAATTCCCCATTATAGGCATTAGTATATCATCTATTTAATAAAACCTTCACATAAAGAAAGGACAAAATATTGCTGAAAATAATGAATGATAAATATGCATTTTGCTCAAGATTTTATATTCTGTTATGTCAGAAAAGAAATCATATATAAATGGGTATATACCTATCAATATTTGTCTTATAAAAATGCATTATTTTTTACATACGAAAATAATATTCATTTTATAAATAACGTTCCTAGATTACTCACTCGGAAAATATAATCAATACAAGGGAAAATTACTTAAATATTGGCGTCATTTTTACAATGGCAGTAAACTAGTAATCATCAAAATCATCACCATCATTAATCACAAGAACGGGTGTAGTTGTGCTGCTGATTACCTGAGCAGTCCCTTCCAAATGACTGTGTTGAGAGCCGCGGTGTTATTCATTTATGTATAGCGAAACTGAGGTAAGAGGAACTCACTGTGTCCTTCCCACTCTGTGTCAAACAAAAGCAGATGCTGTTAGGCAGATTAAGCTAATACAGGGTGACCCAAAAAACGGGATCTTTTTAACAATCCAATAAAACCAAGAGTGGTGGAAGAAAAATATTTAATTCATAGTAATTGAAACCTTAAAACATGCCATTTAAGAAACAATGATGGAATTTTCATTTTTTTAAATTACGTCCTGTAGATGGCGTCCTCCTGTACGAATGTATTCTTGAAATCTGCTGTTGAGATTCCACATTGACTGTTGCAAAATCTCTGCTGGGGTACTGTGAATTTCATTCTCGTTACTAAAATGGCGAAATGTTTACTTGCTCAAGGTCAGTGTCTCGCAGTGTTGCCACTTGCTCATATCTGGCAATACGTACTTCAAAACTCCCCGTTTTTTGGTGATCACCCTATATTAACCAATTCAAATACCTCGGTGTGTGGATCAGATAGTACAAAGTTAGTATAGGAGATAAGGAAAGTTTCTCCGAACACAGCAAATTGCTACAGACTCAAAACTTTAACAAAAAAACCTCAAATCATGTTCATGATATTTCCTGTGGCTGTCAAGCATGGCGCTAAACTTGTTCGGAAATGTCAGCAGTATTCATACACTTTCTCAGATTAATTGTTAGATATGGTTAAGAGTGAATTCGGATATTGTGGACTGGCGCTACAGAATCACAAAGAAGGTACTTTACAAAATTAGAGAAACCACATAACCTGAGTAATTTCAACAGCGACAACACAAAAATTGATATGACGTGTAACACGATGTGAAAATGTTGATATAATCAAGAAGATGACGAATTACTCCAGGCAAAAGGTTAGGAATGAAGTCGCTATTATTAGTGGAAAGACCAATAACTGCAAGTGGACTTGGGAAAACCATTTTTCTAAAATATTGTTTTCATAGAAATATTTTATAAATTTCAACCGACACCAGTACCGGCTGCTTGGTCATTGAATGTCATGTTTCCTTAAAAGGAAACGGCTATATTAACTTTACCATTACCAATAGAACTGCAAATGAAAAACTAAGTTTCTCGAACTTCCCAAGCAAACGAAAAAGCTGCAGGACTTTAAAATGACAAACTATCATTTCTCTTTCTAGTAATTATTAGAGTTTCTTTACAAATTTTTGCTTTAAGTCAATAGTGAAATTTAACATTTTCATTACGTCACAATTTTCCGTTTAGTTACAGGCGTTATCTACAGTGTTGTTCGATAAAAGTGACTCACCTGAATTTTTACTTAAAACTTTTTTCGTCTACTGTTTTTCGAGTCAAACTAATTTTTAATCTTACTAATATAAAAACCCCCTTCCCGATCACCTAGTAAAAGGTTTACAGACCCTATGGTATTCTATTGATAATTATAATTTTGGATATAAATGAGATTTAGGGAAAAACTCTGTGCAGAAAAAGTGACTCACATATTTTCTGCAACTAGTAATCAATAGAAATATAACCGAACAGCTTTAAATAAAGAATAATAGAGGTATAATTTATTTATAATAGGTAACATAGTTCGAAATATTTAATAATCTATGGGTCCTCCTTTATTTTGAATAACCTTTTCAACCCTTTTTGGCATTGACTTGATTAGGTTCTGTCAAATCTCATCTCCAAGCATTGAATTCCATTCGGATATGAAATTCACAATCAAATCCTCTTTGTTGCTCAACTGCTTTCTCGAGAGCCTGTACTTTATAATGCTCCATGAGTTTTCTATGGGGTTGAGGCAAGGAGATTGGGGCAGCCATGTCAAAACACTCACCTGCCTCTCATCAAAGTATTCCTTCATCAATTTTGATTTGTGACAGGGAGCATTATCCTGCATAAAAATGAGCTTGGTGGGGTCGATTTTCACCCTTTCAGCAGAAAGGAAGCAGACAAGACTCTAAAATACTCTTGTACTGCTCGCTACTGAGGGTTATATATATATATATATATATATATATATATATATATATATATATATATATATATATATGTATTAACTGAAATTTGGAGTGGGTAGTGACCGAGCACAACCGCCAGTTTCATGTGCTTTAACGCAATCATAAGGCAGCTCTATGTGCAGTCTTAGGCAGATTGTTTTGGGAGCTGCTTACTCTTACACACACGCACACACACACACACACACACACACACACACACACATATATATATATATATATATATATATATACTGTAATGATACATTAATTATGATATCATATATATATGCATATATATATACTTTGATGATATATCATGATATTATATATATATATATATATATATATATATATATATATATATATATATATATATATATATACTTAAGAAACTTTATAATCAGGATATATGTATACATATATACAGTAAATTTATAAAATATAATGTAATTTTTACGAAAGTTCGGTAAATTTGATAGATTATCAGTAATCAAATATTAATTTAGGTTCACCATCAATGATTGAATAAATTGTGTTATAAGAACCGTATGGATGCATTAATACTAATTTTATTATTGAAATATTGCACAATATCTACTATAGACCTTCCTCTGCACTAAACCTTTGCCTATAGAAATGTATTATCAATCTCCAAAAAACTGTTGCCATTAGTCAGAATTAAGGGAAGTATTACTGATAAAACTGACCTTATTACATGCATAGTGGTAAGAAATTAATGGTTGTTTTACGACAGATATTCATTGCAAATAAATTTATCATGGAATTCCACCGCAAAGAAATTCGATTAAAATGCACCTTAAACGAGCCCCCAAATGATTATTAGTTTTCATTAATTAGTGGTGAGCTATTATAAGGCAAACGCTTTCCTGATAAACTATGTTGGTAATGCAATGAATAACAGAAACAAAAGATTGTTAATGGTCAAGAATTAATGAGAACATTATCAACACCTCACGCCTATTTTCGGCCTAATAATTGTAGCACAAAAATCAATGATCAAAATATAAATATCTTTAAGTCTGTCAGCTTAAACTCTCGAAATGTGTTTTTTTTTCATTTTGTTTGCAATCTATTGCGCTGAAAAGTGTTATTTAGTAATAATGACGACCCAATCTGATTTTAGCTTAAGGGAAGATGTTGAAATTGCAGTCTTTCAAGAATTGATGGCTCTTGAAAATTACTTTATTTCGCCTAAAGGTAAGAACCGAACCTCAGAAATCAGCTCTAATTTCAGTTAAAATCTCAGCTTTAATATAAAATTTAAAAATAATTTAATCAAATAATCGGAGAATTCGTGATTTCTGCTTAATACAAACCTATCTGTCTGACAATCGAGATCCTTGGCTATCGATCGACTGGAAGGTAACGGGAGGCTTGTGGCTTTTTTTCATCTTATATTCCTCGTGAAGTCGACACAAATCTGCTTAACAATCGTTTACGCAATCGGTCTACACAATCGGTTGAATCGGATCTTATATTTCGACTGAGCCAAGATGATGATGCTTACTTCTTCCAGATTCAAAATACGGAAAGAAAAAGAAATATCCTTTGATTTTACAAAAAGAATAACAATATTTTTAAATTATTCTTTTTCTCTTCATTTTATTTTATTTATATCACTCGGTTCAAACGTATTCCCTCCGCTTGGAATTCATCCCTAATGTTTTCTGTGCATTCCATGAAGGGTCATTTCGCTATGAGACAAAAATTTACAAGCTAATTTCGCAAATGTATATTCGATTTCCACTGTCGCATACTTTTGTTTCGATTCCTTATTACGCTAAAAATAACAATATTTTAGTATTAGTAAGAAAGCGAATCTCAAACCGTTAGTAGAGTAATGAGCGTGGCCATATTCAAATAAATCGGTAGGAGAAAATAATGGATTACGAGAAAGGAAAATAACATTAGAAAGGAAGAAAATAGAGTTGAATTACCCTGAAATTTTTAGTATCTTACATGGCAGACAAATTCTACATGTTTTGAAAGGAACGTTGGTTAATCGTGTCGTGTCAGAAACCTTTCTCGTTTGAATCCATCTTTTCACATTTAGAAATTTACCATTCGTCCGTCTATTGGATACTGTTGCCATATCTAGTTCGATGCTCCTACTGTGCAACACGGTATTCTTGACGAGATCAAGAGAAGATCCATCTTTGGTCTGATCTAGCTCTTTTAAAGACAGAGTGTTGTAGCTTCTTGCGTGAACAATTACTTGTTTTATTTTGTTTTGTTTTTTTTAATTGTCAAATTCATCATTTTAAAAATATCGTGTTCTGTCGATTTTTACAAATATCGCATCTTCACGTGGCATCATTGAGCCAATAAATCGACTAATCTAATATCAAGAAAAAGGTTCTCAAGTTCGAGAACAAATATAATAATTACATTTCAGAAATAAAAAAACAAAGACACAAGTCCCGAAATATAAATCAGAAAAATGTTAAGAAATATTAAAAAAAGTAAAATAAAAATGTTTAACAAAGAATTTTATTGGTCTGTAAACAAAATTCTCTCTAGCCCCTACCTCCCTCTCTCCATCTCTCTCTCTCTCTCTCTCTCTCTCTCTCTCTCTATATATATATATATATATATATATATATATATATATATATATATATATATATATATATATATATATGCACATTTCATGGAAAACGACAGACAAGGTGCTTTTATTTAGTTTTTTATACAATTTCTCATGCGATCTAATATTTTTTTCTTTTCGGATGATAAATTATATAAAAACTGTCCGAATGTTCTTTTTTATCCGAGCGCTTTCGGCTATACATTTAGCTATCTTCAAGGATTATATTTTAACTGTTAAAATAAGAAATAGTTTGTTGTATGTATGTTTTATAAAATGTTTTCCTTTTTTCATAACACGGTCAAGATATTACGTCCATGTTCAAAGTTAATATTATTAAGTGTTGGTTTGTTTGTTTTATTAATATGGCTTCAATTATTTTTAACCATTTTTGCATGCAGATGATGCTATTATATTAGTGTTGTCGACAGGTATGTTACGAATAGTGTCCGGTAGGTCTCCATTAATATTTAAATGACATCTAATTGAGCTATTGTCAGGAAGGTGTAGGGTTAGTCTGTGTGTCAAACATGTTGTCGTGTGGCCTATATAATTTTTACGAATTTTGATTGATCAAGAATACAATTCCTTAATGAGCATTTAAAATTAAATATATATATATATATATATATATATATATATATATATAAAAGTGAACATGGAAGTCATCTCTTAGAGGCGACAGTCTGTTTCATGTTAGTGCAATCGTCAGGCAACTTTATATATATATATATATATATATATATATATATATATATATATATATATATATATATATATATATACACCCTATACCATTTTTTTATTCCTTTCAACTCAAGCAAGGCAATACAGCTACTAAGGCGTAAGCGATTACTCAGTGTGAAAATATATGCATATATGAATAAAAGAAACAGAAATTGTCATATCTAGCATCGGGTCATGAACCACGAAGAAAATAGTGTAGATTTTTTGCAATGACTCACGACTTTCGTAATGTTAAATAAACATTGACATGAAAAATATATTTGCTATTTATATCTTCAACGAAGCCGAAAACAGGTTGGCAAAATAATAAAACCACCTTTACACATTTTATTCATGCGCACGCTAAAAAGTAATTTTTTTTCATTTTTCTATAGCGCCATGTCCTTTCAATAAGTAAATGATCATGGCCCTACATAGATCCACCTTTTTTCGTCCTCATCTGCGAATTGCCGTAACTTGTTGGGGAACGATTATGTAGTGGTCTTTTGTTGTCTTCAAATTGTAAATTCAGAATAATCGTTTACTTTGTGGACTGGGGTAGGAATTGGCTGGTTAACTTTAATGCCTCAAAAACAAATCTGCTCTCTATTACGCATCACCAAGAACCATCCCTGCTCCCAAATAGAATGTCTGACGTTCAACTCAACAAGAGCACCTCTTTGCGTCTTCTTGGTCTCATATTGACTGCTGACCTGAGCTGGAACAAATACATTGAGTCAATAGCTTCGTCAACCGCAAGGAAATTTGGCTCACTGTGCCGCGCTAGGAAAGTTTTCTCGCCAGAGTCGATTCTTCAAATCTTTAAATCAACCATTCGCCATTGCATGGAGTATTGCTGCCATGTATGGTCTGGAGCCCCTTCTGTTTGTCTCAAGGCCCTTGATAAAATCCAGAGACGGATATGCAATGTAATTGGCCCTGATCTGGCATCTCGTCTGCAGTCGATCTCTCACAGACGTGCCGTCGCCGCCCTCTGTTTTTTTTTTTTTTTTTTTTTTTACAAATACTTGCATGGTAACTGCTCTGATGAGCTGCTTTCGCTGGTTCCCAGGCTTCATGAATTTAAACGTTGAACTAGGCTGGCATCTCGCTCTCACCCTTTCACTGTCGAAACTGTTAAATGTAGCCGTCTCTTCTACTTCAATAGCTTCATGTGTCGTACTTCTCGCCTGTGGAACTCACTCTACTTTTCCTGTTTCCCTGATAGCTGTAATCTCCAACTATTCAAATGCAATGTCAATGGACGTCTCCAGATGTTTGATCTATCTCCTATCTTTTTCTTCATCCTTTCCTCTATCACTCCTATTTGCTCTCGCTCCAACTCTCTGTAACCCCTCGCGTGCTAGTAGCTTCCCGCCTTGCTTGGGATGAAACGCTTAAAAAAAAACTACTAATCAATGGTGTATAGAACTCATAACTGTTGCGTGTGGAAGGGAAACTGGATTCATGCCTTTCCTTATATAAGACTGAGAACACTTGAGACGAGGCCGGGATTTAATCTCAGTTCGACAATTCCAGTGTCTTCGATGATAACCGCTACTCGTCCATATCGAATTCTTCCTTTTCTGTGCCGTGTCCCCTTACGACTTTGGTGATCCTGACTCTCCACAACTTCCTGTTTTTTGTAGCTCTTAATAAATTTTACATTACTAATATTTTCTCCCCTGTTCCGCAATCGATTTATTTAAGCTAACAATCTTATCCGCTATTTTCTTCTGTCTTTGTTACTCACAGTCTTTCCAGTGAGTGTCAGATTTTCCAATCCCACCTTCCTCATTATGTTCCCCAGAAATTTCAAATGTCGCATCCTGATGTTAAATATAAGTTTCCTTTTTGGTTCCATTTTCTCTAAAATCTCATCGTTGCTCACATGTTAGGTCCATGGCATCATCAGCATACATCTGTAGATCCACATACTGAAAATATATTCTTTCTTGCCATTCTGAGATGATAACTCTTCGTTCAAGATGTTTGCTCGCTATATATCTTTATATATATGTTTATCACATTATCAACATCATACTACTTATTGGCAGAGGGCTTTCTACTTCTCCCACTATGAACTAAACGCAAACTATCTCAGCAAATATGAAATCAATTTGTCTATTACATTAACCATGATGATAACAAAATTATTTCAAATTATGAGTCTCTTTTACTGAAATTTCATTTTCTGAAATTCCTAGACAATACATTGAAGCAACATTAATGTATGCACATGTATCAGTAATTATCTCTGTATTTATGTGTACGTGTGTATGTGTGTGTTTGAATTAGATTTTGAATGTATGCGTATTTGTATCTAGTTGTATGTATATCTTTCTGTTACTTTCGGCAAGTGTATGCATATGAGTGTCGGGATTTGTGTGACTGTTTTGTGCTATGATATCGGTCATGTCCTGGCATCTCTCGACTTCAGACTTTTCTCCAACGCCATAATGTAGCTTCTCTGTACATTTTCGATAAATATTTTCATGGTAACTGTCTTTAGGATCTTTCCTATTTGGTACCTCAATTTTACAAATTTAAGCGCAGTACTAGATTGACAGGTAGGACTCATCATTTTACAATTGATATTGGTAGATATAACAAAATGTTTTATGCTAACAGTTTCATCTCGCGTGCAGAAATCTCTTCCGGCTTCTTGTTTTCTAGCCAATATCAAGTTTTTTAATGCAATGCCAATCGTTATTTTCTATCTTCTTAATTCTATCGCTTAGCGAATATATATATATATATATATATATATATATATATATATATATATATATATATATATATATATATATTAGCAATAAAAGTTTTTGACGAGATGGTGTTTGTCTTTCTACTTCATTTTTAATACTGTCAATTATCTCTACCAGCTTTTGACTTTGCGAATAATAATAACTAGCTTAAAAGCATTCAAGCTAGCTCCTGCGGGTGTCCCTTGATTTGGCCTTTATCACAATAGTTAGGCGCTAGTCAACAATAAACTACAGAAGCACACAAAACTGATTGCTGCATTTAGGTATTGCATTAATATTTAAGCTTGCACTTGAAAGTTCCACGATAATTCTTCTGCTGCAACTTAATCTAAAGGCAGTTTGATGTACGTAGGTCCTTACTTCACGTACAAAGTAGTTTTTAATTTCCTGAATGACTTTCGCTGTATTCCGCAATTAATTACGATTATTCCCAAATTTATTTCCTAGTTATAAAAATCGTTATCGTACAAAAAATTCGTCGCAAAAAAATCACGTAAAAAATATCGCCGAAAGCAATGGCAGTAATGAAGACTTGGGAATCCAAAATTTCAGGATTGCGGGTTGGGATTCGGCCCGGAATATTTTTAATTTGCTCAAAGAGTCGGTGTGATTCCAAAATGATATGATATGTTGGGCTACGGCCTCTTGCAGTAAATTTGAAAAGGTGTGACAGACTCACATTCATTATATAGAAAAAAGTGGGTCCTCGTGTCCTGTTCAAAAGTAAAAAAAATGTATGCGTTACATAGAAAAGAAATATACATTTAAAAAACACATACGTGTGTGTGTGTGTGTGTGTGTGTGTGTGTGTGTGTGTCCGCGGGCGTATCCGTGTGTGAGAGATAGAGAACGAGAGAGATAATTTTGTAATTTTCAAGGTTTTCATCTTCCCGTTAACGTGATGTTCTTTTCCTTTTTTTTAATTTATGAAATATATTTAGTAAATATGTTTCTAAATTTGATAAAAAAAAAATCTCGTTATATATGTGTGTCGGTGTAAATATATTCGTCGGTGTGTTCGTGTATTTGATTCAATTGTATTTTTTATAAAAAAAAAACGAAAAAAAAAACACAAAGAAACAAAACCTAAATTCTTTTCTTCATATCAGCCCACTATCAGTATTTATTGCACGTTATCACACTTGCCCTTTGGACTAAAGCAAATAAGAAGAACAAAAAATAACTTTACACTTTGAACCTGTTTATCAGCCACCCGAAGTCGGTGATAACTTGTTCCTTGCACTTCCTTTCCGTGGACGTCATTCAAGATATTAAGAGAGACGGTGAGCTGAATGTTCAACAAATGGATAATTACATTGCTTGACTTTTTGAAGTACTTCCTCACAAATTAATGCGGTAAAATTAACGCTGACTAATGAATTAAGCCAAGGAATACAAATTCAGGATGCTCCTTTTGTTGTTATGCCTATTTTGTAGGCTTCTAATGTATAATACGCATATGCCAATTGTCAGACAATGTTAGCGGCAGCATATAGGAAAAAAAAACAGTTACATTTTTTGGCTAGCAGAAATATCTTCAGGATTAAACCCAGAATATATTTAAGTTTTGGTCTGATAATCCTGGTATATTTGAGTTACTTTCACAACAAAAACAAACCAACAAAAAAGATGGGAAACTAGTAATTGCGTTTCGCAGATAAATTGCTAAAAAATGACTGAAAATATAAAGTTAATGGATCTTGTGGACTGACTATAAAATCACAAGGTATTGTACCAAATAAAAGAAACCACATCACTTGTAGACTTTCAACTGCACCGGAAACTAAAATTGATATAAGAGGTAACTCGATTTGAAAGTACTGACAAACCTCTCATCACCCCCACCCCACCACCACCACCATCAACGGACAAAATGCAACGGTCAAATGCAATGTCGAATGCAACGGACAAAATCTGCAGGAAAAATAATTTTAAAAAATCTGCAGGAAAAAAAACTTCCAAATCGATACCGATGCATTTCAAAATTTTCGGGTTTAGCGGAACGAGTCGAATTAGGTCTCGAAGTTACAGATTGGCGGAGGAGGCGGGCTTTTCAATTGTAATCAAAGACAGGTGTACAGTATATAAAGTACGATACATTAACACATGCGTGAGTGAGTAGCTGTGAGAAATCTCATATTTTTTGTTGTTTTGATTAACATATCTAAATTAAGTATATATTTATTTATGCCATATATACATGTTTATAGTATTTACATTATGATCATAACTAGTTTTAGCTATTATAGCAGTTTAATAACTCAAAAATAATCCCTTCCCATCTACGGACAATGTAAGGGACCACTATTAGTTCGTTAAAGAGAGGTTTTTCTGTAATAACATAATCACGATGATGATATTATACATTACTTCAAATATGTTAGGGAAGAAGCCCCTATCAATTCTGGGCATGACAGATCTATGTGGTAATTTATTATAGTCAAGCTACACAGAAAGATGGTGAGCATTTTGAGAGTACCATGGATTGTATATGTGAGCAACGTGAGAGTTGGAGAGAAAATGGAAAAGAAAGGTACAGGAACGGGACACAAGGGATACGTAGCATCAAAAGGAAACAGCTGAAATGTCAGGGACACATAATTTTGTTATGAAGACCTATATAGGAACACAACACATACCCTACCTAACGAACTTGTGTAAATGCTTGGAAAAACAGGGATTAGGAAATACAGCAAAAAGAAAAAAAACAATGGATTAAAAAGGACAAGAAGTTGTTGAGACACACAATCGTCTACGTCCTGAAGGAACAAGACACATAGATGAAGAAGATACCTTTATGTTTAATTTAAGAAGATAGATTAAAACCCTTATTCTTGATATTACAATTTTATTTTCAGTTCGTTTCTACTATTGTTCCATATCACACACACACACACACACACACACACACACACACACACACACACACACACATATATATATATATAAATATATATATATATATATATATATAGAGAGAGAGAGAGAGACGACAGACAGACAGACGAAACTAATACTAATAAAATATTTGTCACGTATCTAATAGATCTTACCTTCAACATTCCGACTCTAGAGTTTCGTAGAGAGACCCAACGTTTGCATGCTTGTGTCTGTTCCCACGCGTGCGCCCAGGTACCCGTCTGCACGTATATATATATATATATATATATATATATATATATATATATATATATATATCCAGGGTTGGTATATATGGAATAAAATTCCGTTAACCAAAAACACTGTCTATATTTCTGAGATGAGGTATTATGTACATTATTTACATTATTCGGACTATTGTCCTCATCTTTGTCGCCATATATATTACAACGTTTCGGCCGTTAAACATGGCTCGTGGAACTAGAACAATCTATCCCAGTGAGCGAAATAAAGGGTTCAGTTCGACATTCCAACCAACTGAAGAAGGCCGGAGTGTACAACGGCGGAAACGTTGTAATAAATATGGCGACAAAGATGAGGATAATAGTCCGAATAATGTAAATAATGTACCAAAAACACTATTCTTAAAAGAGTGCTCAATACAAATTGCATCAAATAATATTTATTCAAAAATTAAATTATTTTTTCAGCACGCCTTTTAAATTGCTCGGATTGATTGCAAAATAATGGGGTTTTATGTATTAAAAGAAGAAGAGAAAAACTTTTTTGCGAACGCGTTTCGTTCCTTCCTTAAAGAAGGCGTTGATATAAATGTTTGCTTCTTGACTTTTATTTCTTTATTTGCGACTATATCTAAATTTCTAAATGCACACGCGCATAAGCATATGCAATTGCTCGTCTGTTTGATTCATTTATATTTGGATTACTAAGAACGAAAAATAAAGATTTCACTGTTGAAATAATGAAACTATGAAAGCTCTCACCCGGCCGTGGTCTAATAAAAAACAGCTGCAAAAATAACTACTTAAACGTATTATCGGTCAACGGACGAGGAAATAGGCGTCGGGTGGGTGCGAAATACCCTTGAACTCTCATTATAGCAGCGGTCAGCACAATTGGTTGGTCATGTGAGATACCCTAATGACCCGAAAATGGCTTACCTATTTTTAAACTAAGCTTTCTCACCCACTCTCTCTTTATCTCGAGAACTATGTCATTATTTATCTTTCCCTGAGAACAAAACACTCACGCACGTAAAATGCATATGGACGAGTACATCCTTTATCCTCTTGTATATTTTATTATATGCCTATAGAAACTATTTACTTATTATTTTGAGAATAGGTGTTTTTACTAAGCTGTAATACGTGTCGAGTCATTGGTATAAACGATTTATTTATTATTTTGAGAATAGGTGTTTTTACTAAGCTGTAATACGTGTCGAGTCATTGGTATAAACGATTTACTTATTATTTTGAGAATAGGTGTTTTTACTAAGCTGTAATACGTGTCGAGTCATTGGTATAAACGATTTACTTATTATTTTGAGAATAGGTGTTTTTACTAAGCTGTAATACGTGTCGAGTCATTGGTATAAACGATTTACTTATTATTTTGAGAATAGGTGTTTTTACTAAGCTGTAATACGTGTCGAGTCATTGGTATAAACGATTTACTTATTATTTTGAGAATAGGTGTTTTTACTAAGCTGTAATACGTGTCGAGTCATTGGTATAAACGATTTACTTATTATTTTGAGAATAGGTGTTTTTACTAAGCTGTAATACGTGTCGAGTCATTGGTATAAACGATTTATTTATTATTTTGAGAATAGGTGTTTTTACTAAGCTGTAATACGTGTCGAGTCATTGGTATAAACGATTTATTTATTATTTTGAGAATAGGTGTTTTTACTAAGCTGTAATACGTGTCGAGTCATTGGTATAAACGATTAATTTATTATTTTGGGAAGAGGTGTTTTTACTAAGCTTAATACGTGCCGAGTATTTGGTATACCCGATTCAATGCAAGATCTATTTAAATTTTCAATTCTCGTCGTGAGTCCCGTAACCCATTAATACCCTATGAAGATCGCATATACTGCGGCTATAGGTGTGTCACGATAGCCTGAAGAAACGCATCCATTGAGACACGTTTTGAATTTAAAGTATTCTGTTTAAACTGGTTACCATCTCTAGACGATGGATCACACTCAGCCCTGCAGGGAAAAGAACCCAAAGCTGCAGCCCGTGTGATGTTTTTTCCTATCATTCAGCCTTTGTCTTCCAACGTTGGTCACGTTTATCTGTTCTCTATGTGACGAATAGAACGAACGAAACACTACACCGGAGGGATCTAGTGCAGGAAGGAAGCGATGAAAATAGGGAAAGTTAGCTGAAGAATAAATCCCCAACTTCCCATAACCTGCACCTAGGGTGTTTCCTCCTGGTGACTGCGCCACGACACCGCCTACGGCCCAGTGCCATCCAATTTAAATACGTTTGTATTATATAATATTATTAACAATTTAATTCAGTGGTTTTAGATTGCCAACAGTTTCACAATTGATGTACAACAATCAAAAATCATTTTAACTATGTGTGAACTATATCCCCTGTAATAGTACATGGAGTTGTCTTGCTCTCTTATTTTCAATTTTAAATAATTCTTTCGTTCATATATTTTAACGAGATTTTAACTTGACTACAATCCAGATGTAGACGTAAAAATGTTAATTTGACACAAGAAAGACAACTGATACAAGCGTGTTATGATACCATGGTTTTCGGAATTTTCTTTTTAAAAGAATAAAGTTGAAACTGTAACTCGTAGATAAATTCCGAGTGTTATTACCGATGATTGAGAAAAATGGATATCGAATGATTCCAAATTTTTCCGAAATGTTCTGAAATTTCTCACATTTATTACCATTGAGATACGATAGAAAAGATAACAACAAATAGAATATATTACTCATGAACTGACAAAGAAGCAGAAATGGTGTTGCTTATTTACGAGCCAAGGAAGCGAAAAACGCGTTGTAGCTCGTGACGTCACACATGACCACGCGAGAGTGAAAACGAGAAGTATTAAGTATGGGAAGCCATTGGTATAAACCAATGGCTTCTGCTATAGATTATAGGCATTTAAGAATGTTTGTGGAGATTTCATAGTTTATTTTGTTATATGATTAAACTTATCAGACAATACGAAAGGAACTTACTTAAAATAAATAGACAAAACTTGTCTATATTATTTAATGAAACATGAATTAATATATATATATATATATATATATATATATATATATATATATAGTTTTTATGACATAAGAGGTAACATTATGTTTTTAAATTCCCTTAAAAAATCATTTAATAACCAGTTACTTACCATCGTCTGAAGAAGTAAAATCCTAGAATTGAAAAATGAAAGCTTTTGTGTAGCGATTTCAGCATGATTTTATTGTAATATCGTATAATAAAAATAATAATAATATATTTCTCTCCATTGCATTGAGCACTTTTAGAAAAGTAAATGCTATAAACAGTGGAATTTTACTTCATCTCTTCTTTCCCCTCATTTGTATATATATATATATATATATATATATATATATATATATATATATATATATATATATATATATATATATATATATAATGAAACAAAATTGGGTGTTTTTTTTATGAAAGTATTTATTTCTGTGTTTTTGTATATATTTATTTATTTAATATTTCAGACCACCTAGGTCTTTCCTCAGAAATCAAATGAGATACTGTGTTTGTGTGTTTGTTTACAGCGTTTGTTTACAGCGTTTGTCGTGAAGCGTGCATGTCACGTGATGTGCAATGCGACTTTGTTTGAATTTTTGGCGGAAGACTGATGATAGTGTCTTAAATGTTGTTTAAAAGGTTTTTTGACCATAACTCAAGAAATATTTCTTAAAATATTTTAACTGTTGAAATATTTATGTAGATTTAAAATATCCACGTGTTTGTTTACCCCTAGTTTATATGTGTCTAATTTTAGAATTCAGTATTTTTCTTTTTTTCTTCTTCGTATGTGTGTTGTACTTAAATTACTGTGTTTGTGTGTTTGTTTTTAGACTCGGACGACACGTGGTGTGGAACGCGATTGTGTTTGATTCTTTAACGGACATCTGGTGTTTTGGTTATTGTTTAAAAAGGATTTTTTACCATATCTAAAGAAATTTTTTGAAGAAATATTTTAACTATTGAAATATTTATACTGATTTAGAATACCCAAGTCTTTGTTTAACCCTAGTTTATATGTGTTTAATTTTAAAATCCAGTATTTCTCCTTTTTTCTCTTTTTGGCCTCTCATTATGCTATATATATATATATATATATATATATATATATATATATATATATATATATATATATATATATATATGTGTGTGTGTGTGTGTGTGTGTGTGTGTGTGTGTGTGTGTGTGTGTGTGTGTGTGCAGGGTTCGATGTGTAAATAGTCGCCATTTTATTTTTAATTTTGTGCATACGCTTTGATTGTTTTTGATTTTGTCGACTGCACAATATATTAAGGTCCTTTGGGCACTGTTCGTGAAAAAAAGAGCATTATGACGCAATTCACTCCACCAGAAATTTCGATGCTGTACTTCTTGACATTCGCGCCGGTAGCTCCCATACGAACCTTTCAGAGTGTTTGGGTGTCAATCTCAAAAACAGTGCGGAAGAGTCGGAATGATTTGCATTAGTCTACTGGTGATTACAAAGTTATTTGAAGTGATCTCTAGTGATGACGAAGGTATGCGTACTTTCATTTTCCCACAGGGCCTTAGACTCAACACAGAGACCTACTTCAAGAGACTTGAGAAGGTAGGGTTGCTCTGGGTCAAGAGGGTGGCTCCGGACGACCCTATGTCTGGCACCATGCCACACAAGCTGGAAAACTCAGTCATATTCTGCGACCACCTCACCCCTTACATCTGTCCACCTAACTTCTCAGACTACAATCCCATTGATTATTATGTGTGGGTCGCAGCTGAGCTAAAAAAAAACAAAATTTTCCTTGTAACACCAAAGATGAACGGAAGGCAAATGGCAGTATTCACCACCTTACACAAGGAGACTGTCCAGTAGATTTGCAGGAGATTCAGAAGTTGACCGGAGGTCATATTTGAAACCAATGGCGATTTTATTGAATAAATATACTATTTAATATTTCAGTATATTATTGTGTAGTTTTGGTAAATATATCTGTTAAAACGAGATGTCCGTCATTTTAATTTTTGTGTAATTTAGGTGACAATTTATCCATCTCCCCCTGTATATCAAGTAGCGCACTGAATGCATTTTAAAACGCAATTGTTCTTTGTATTTAAGCATCCTTAATATATATATATATATATATATATATATATATATATATATATATATATATATATATATATAAATAAAGATATTTTTGAAGGTACAAAATTTTATCACAGCAATAAACGTATGAAGCTTGATATTACTAGACATTAAAAACGGGCGAAGCAACCGGTTTCGCTCCCGCTCATCAGGCTTACAACGGAAGATTTAATTTAAATTAAAAACACAGAAAATGTACAATGAAAAGGAAATGTGAAAGAGGAGGGGAAAAATTATGAGTAAAAGGAGCTAGAGGCAAATGACAGCGAGCCCCAACAAACACTCACGGAAGGCTTGCGGGACCCGATGTAAAGTGCCTCCAGCACCTTTAGGTGAAATAACGAGTGCCACCGGGACAATACGGTGAACCGGTCAACACTAAAATTAGCTGCACAAAATCTGCTCTTTAATAGGTGCTCACATATGTCGGACCCGTAGGTGTTTGGGACGAGTCCATTCAACGGCAAAGTGTGGTTCCTGATTTTGCTAGGAACGTGCTGTTAAATTCTCATATATATATATATATATATATATATATATATATATATATATATATATATATATATATATATATATATATATATATATATTATTATTTTTATTATAAGAGATTATAATAAAAACATGGACATAAATATGCTGGTATATAATCCAAGTGGATCCTAATAATATAAAATATTAAAACTGATCCACAAAAAGAGCTTAATGTATTTATTATAACAGAGCATATAAATCACACAACAAAATCCAAAATTACCTCATATGCGGGGGTGGGAATAGATCTATTTAGGCCAACGTGAAGCACGTCGGTCTTATTCAACCCCGATAGATAGACCGTGCTCGTAACGGAATTAGAGATTTAAAATTAACTTTTAAATTTTAGATCGGTATACGATCACAGTCTATCTGTCGGTGTTCAATAAGACCGACGAATTCGCGATGGCTGAAATAGATCTAACCCCCCTCCCAATATGAGGTAATTTTGCATTTTTCTTTTTGTAATATATATTCAGGTGTGTTTTGCGTGTGTGTACAGACAGGCTCAGTAGATTTTAGAACAGCTGCCGATTATTTTATTTTGTATCTCTCTAGACTTATTTTGCATTTGCGCTAGAGTCCATAAAAGAAATGCCAAACTAGACACTCGTTTTTATTTACTAGATTCGGAAGATTAGTCACCGTTGTGGCTTCTATGGCGTAGTTGCTCGACCTACGCCCAACCGGTTTTGAATGCACAGTTCTCCCTCCCCAATAATCGTTTCTGTCCGAGAAAGTTGCGAAAAAAATCTCTTCTCCCTCGTTAGTGCAGCGACAAGAAATGCAGTCTTACCTTTCCTACCGTATATGTGCGAAAGCGTAAAGAACTGTCGGAGTTTGAACTCAACTCGCCAATCCCATTTTTTGCTCGGATATATACGTATTTTTCTTTTACTTAAAGTTGTAATCTGCAAAATAAATCACACTCATGGATGTTTTCATTTGTCTAAGGGAGAAATAAAATATTAAATGCTTCTTTTTATTTTTTTATTTTTTTTTGTTAATTAAATTTACCCAATTGCTTCAATTCTTTATTTTCACACTTGATTGATTTTCTTGTGATTGTGAAAATGGCAGAAATGTGCATATAGTGAATAAAAAGGAGTGTCCAGTTTGGCGTTTCTTTCATGGAATCTAGCGCAAATACAAGCTGTTTTTATCATTCGTATCTTTTGCCGAATAAATGAGTACATATTGAAGAGTAAAATCTTGAAAATGTGGCATTAGTTTGGAGTGCTATTCCATACTTTTAATTCTGAAATATCTATTGTTAACATGGCTCAATATCTTTGGAAGGGAAACATGAATAAGAATTTCTTGTGCCAAGATTTTGGGTAAGAAGTGACTGAATCCCTTGACAGTGTATCGAATGATACATTTTGGAACATCCTTAGATTATTATAATTCATAAAGCTATTGCAGAACTTAATCTGAATTTCAGAACATCGAATTTTAGTTTAATGCGGGGCATAGTGAAAATATTGTTCGGTGATTGGGTTACACCTTGTTTTTAAGTTTTGAGGGCCTGTTTGGATTGCAGAATCAGTATTACATGGACATCGTGTAATTTTATAAGTTACTAATTTACAGTCAGATTGAGAGTGACAATATAAAACGAATAACCATGAAAGGAGAACGAGCTGTTACTAATCCATGATGAGAACATTTTCATTTTTGTCTAGTGACAAAAGTCAGTGTTCATGTTTTCTTTGCGTAAGTCTTATGCTGTGCTAAAACAAGCTCAGTCTCTTCAATAAGACTGAACTCTCGAGTTGCGTATTCGAGACAAAAATGACGGACCATTTGAACACAAAGATCATTTTCTTGTTTGACAGAATACGTGAGTATATTTTTCTAGTTTGGTACAATTTGTTGCGTTTATCTGGGTAGTTCCACTACTTTTCGATAACTTGGTTTAAAATATTTTTTTATTAAAAAAAAATGGTTTCTTGAAGCTTTCATTTTAGCTTTAATTGAAAGCGAAATGATAAAATTTACTGTTTCCAATAAGCAATGTACGCTGGTATATTTCAAACATTTATTATATTGATTAGAATCGATTTTTATGTAGCTGATTATTGCCATTTTTCCTAGTATTTCAGCGCAGTGTATTAAAAATCTTCCAAATGTATTAAAAATCTTCCAAAATTAAAATATAATTTTCTAAAACTTTATTCGAGAAATATTAGCTGATTTACAGTATAAATAATTTGATTTGAAAATAATATTATTTAATTTAAGTTTTAAAATATCAAACAAATGGATTTTTAAAACAAAAAATAGCATTTATTACGTACCGCTCAGCAAGCATATCGCAAATGCTGATAAAGGTTTAACATATTGTTTGTTGTTCTATGGAGGCTTTATGTGCTAAAACATAATTTAAGAAAATAAAGGGTGAGCCCCTCTTTATATAAGTTTTAAGTTGTCAGTAATTTTAAAGATTTTGCAAAATATTATCCGTAACCTAATTTTAGGAATGCGGTCTTTAAATTTGCTCTAGACATCGCTCTTATTTTTTGATAATGTCGTGTATGGCCGGCCATACATCTAAAAATGGGTACGTTACGGATTATACATAAATATATATATATATATTTTTTTAAAAACTTAGTACAAAATGAATTGTATTAAGCTTTCAATTTTTGTTTAGTAAATATAGTTTCACTTAATAACAATATCTGCTAGCAAGATGAAATTTAGACAGAATTTTAAAAGATGTATATATTCTAAATTATTATAATTAAAATTTTTTAAAAATGTAAACAATTCATAATTCATCGAATTTTTTTTTACTTCAAACAATAATCTTCTTAATAAATCTTATTTATAAAAGTAACTAAAAGCTTTTCTAATTATGTAATGTCGTAGTTTTATTTAATTTTTTTATTTTACGATTCGGAGCAGATTTTCGGGAAATAAGTAGTAGTTTGAAAAAAATGTTATTTAAGGGTTGTTGCTTTTAACAAATAAAAATAATTTTGTTTAAAAATTTAGTTTCTTGAAATTTCAGGAAATTAAGTAAGTGAGGGGTTAACATATGTAAAAAAACATTTTTACCAAGACTTTCTTAAAAATTTCAAAAATAATTTCATTCATTTGTCAATAAACCTTGAAAATTTCATTAACATACGACTGTTATTTGGGTTTTGCAAGAATTCCTCAATCAATGTGCTTTTCACCCGAAAACAGGAACTAAAACACTAATCGTATATTTTTACGTCGACCGCTAACACAAAAAAAATAAATTTTTAACCAAAATTTCGAACATGCTGGAAAAGTTGTAAAAATTAATAAAATATTACGAAAATAATTTGATCTCTTCTCTTAATAATAACATAAACATTTTTACGATGAAACTCCTTTTATTAAGTTTGGGACTTTCTTTCATCATGCTATGCTGCTTTTTCAGCGAAAAATTTGAGGTACCTATCAGATACAGAACGGTGAAGATTTCATTTAATTGTTACGCTTAATTAAATGGATAACAAAAACATAGGGCTATTGGTTGTTTGATTTAGTGTATGTCATCTCCTGTTAGATTGTGTAACGTCGATTGTTCACTACTCGGGCGTAACAGTTAAATATATTACAAAACACCAAGGTGCTTTAAGTTCAATGGTGATGAAGTCAAGAAACATGTTACGTTACAACTAGAAGTGAAATGCAATGAATATTTAGAGAAAATATGTCATATCAATTTACGATGTTCTTTTTGAAATGAAGTGAGAAACCTATTGAATATACTTACTATGATTTAGTTAGTCTACGGAAATCAGAAATTCTGATGAAAACTTACCATATAAGTATATTGTTTAGCTCTCCCTGAACGCATTGCGGTGTCATATTTCAAGATTTTTCGATATCCAACAGAAATGTTAAAAGTGATGAAGACAAAAACGTTAATAAAATAGATATTTTATTCAATGTTAGTAAATGATTCTTGATTTCTTTTCCCTTCATCAGCCAAAGATGTGCAATGATTTTATTTTTAATTAAAAAAAATAAAAGTAGAAACAGAATTAGAATAGGAATGAATCCAAAATACTAAGGAAAAAACAAAATGAAGTTAAGTTTGTTATAATTCAACAAAATTATATTTAACAATTTCTTTTTCCTCATCTTCATCTAATTCTTCTTCTACTTCATCTTCTTCTTCTTCTTCTTCTTCTTCTTCTTCTTCTTCTTCTTCTTCTTCTTAGTCTTATTTTTGTTCTTCTAAGTATTCTTATCATTTTTCTTTTTCTTCTAATTCTAATTATTCTAATTCTTCTTTTTCTTTTTCATCTTCTTCTTCTTCTTCTTCGTCTAATTCTTCTTATTTTTCTTCTAATTATTCTTCTTCTTTTAATTATTCTTCTTTTTCTTCTAATTTTTCTAATTCTTCTTCTTCTTCTTCTAATTATTTTTCTTCTTCTTTCTCTTCTTCTTCTTCTTCTTCTAATTCTTCTTCTTCTTTTTCTTCTAATTATTCTTCTTCTTTTAATTCTTCTTCTTTTTCTTCTAATTATTCTTCGAATTTTTACTTTATCTTCTTGTTCTAATTCTTCTTGTTTCTTCTAATTATGCTTCTTCTTCTTCTACTTCTAATTCTTCCTCTGTTTCTTCGTATTTCTTTCTTCTTCATTTTGTTCTAATTACTCTTCTTTTTCTTCCAATTATGCTTCTTCTAATTCTCTTTCTACTTCTACTTCTTCCAATCCATACACTTCTGCTTCTTCTTCTTCTTCTTCTTCTTCTTCTTCTTCTTCTTCTTCTTCTTCTTCTTCTTCTTCAAATTCTTCTTTTTTTCTAATTATACTTCTTATTCTTCTGTTTCTTCTTATTTCTTTCTTCATCATTTTGTTCTAATTCCTCTTCTTTTTATTCTAATTATGCTTCTTCTTATTTTTCCTCTACCAATTCTTCCTCTTCTGCTTCTGATAATTCTTCTAATTCTTTTTCTTTTTTTTCTAATTTTTCTACTTCTTTTAATTCTTATTCTTTTTCTTCTAATTCTTCTTCTTTTTCCTCTAATTATTATCCTTCTTTTAATTGTCATTTTTCTTCTAATTCTTCTTCTTTTTCTTCTAATTATTATTCTTCTTTTAATTCTTCTTCTTCTAATTCTTCTTCTTTTTCTTTTAATTATTCTTCTTCTTCTAAGTCTTCTTCTTTTTCTTCTAATTCTTCTTCTTTTTCTCCTAATTGTTATTCCTCTGTTAATTATTATTCTTTTTCTTCTAATTCTTCCTGTTTTTTTTCTAATTGTTATTCTTCTTTTTCTTCTAATTCTTCTTCTGTTCCTTCTAATTATTTTTCTTTTAATTCTTCCTTTTCTTCTACTTCTTCGTCTGCCTTTTCTTCTAATTATTATGCTTCTTCTAATTTTTCTTCTTCTTTTAATTCTTGTTTTTCTTCAAATTCTTCTTCTTCTTCTTCTGTTTCTACTATTTTTTCTTCTTCTTCTTGTTCTAATTCCTCTTCTTTATCTTCTAATTATGCTTCTTCTCATTTTTCTTCTTGTTTTCTTCTTCTTCTTCTTCTTCTTCTTCTTCTTCTTCTTCTTCTTCTTCTTCTTCTTCTTCTAATTCTTCATTTTTTCTTCTAGTTATTATCCTTTATTTAATTCTTCTTTTTCTTCTAATTCTTCTTTTTCTTCTAATTATTATTCTTCTATTAATTTTTCTTCTTCTACTTTTTTCTTTTAATTGTTATTATTCTTTTTCTTATAATGTTTGTTTTTTCTTCTAATTCTTCTTCTTCTAATTCTTCTTCTTCTAATTCTTCTTCTTTTAATTCTTCTTCTTCTAATTCTCCTTCTTTTTCTTCTAATTCTCCTTCTTTTTCTTCCAATTCTTCTTCTTTTAATTCTTCTTCGTTTTCTTCTAATTCTTCTTCTTCTTTATCTTCTAATTATTATTATTCTTTTAATTCTTCTTCTTCTTCTTCTTTTAATTCTTCTTCTAATTCTCTTTCTGTTTCTTCTAATTTTTTTCTTCTTCTTGTTCTAATTCCTCTTCTTTTTCTTCTAATTATGCTTATTATAATTCTCTTTCTTCTTGTTCTTCTCCTTCTCCATCTTCTAATTCTTTTTCTTCTAATTATTCTTCTTTTTCTTCTAATTCTTCTTCTTCTTCTAATTTTTCTTTTTCTTTTAAATCTTCTTTTTCTTCTAATTCTTCTTGTTCTTGTTCTTCTTGTTCTTGTTCTTGTTCTTGTTCTTGTTCTTGTTCTTCTTCTTCTTCTTCTTCTTCTTCTTCTTCTTCTTCTTCTTCTTCTTCTTCTTCTTCTTCTGTTTCTACTAATTTTTCCTCTACTTCTTCTTGTTCTAATTCCTCTTCTTTTTCCTCTAATTATGCTTCTTCTAAATCTACTTCCTTTTCTTCTTCTTCTTTTCTTCTTCTTCTTCTAACACTTCTCCGATTTTTTATCCTTCTTCTTCTACGAATTACTCAAATTCTTCTTTTGGATTTGAACTTAAAAATTAAACCAATGTAAATATCTGGCTGATGAAGGGAATATAAACCCCGAAACACTCACCAACATTCAAGTAAAAATATATACAGAAATATTACATTGAATATTAGCTATTATCAAATGAGACATTGTCAGCAAGAATTATTTTTACGAGCATTGTTTTCAACTTAACTTCATTTTTTATAACTTCATAGACCGTCATTCTACGAAATTTAGTATGCAGCGTGAATCAGAAATATAAAATTAAACTCTCCGCAGTAGTTGAACTTTTATCTATTGTAAGGAAAGAAATACTAATCAAAAATTAATTATTGTTGGCAATTCTTCATCTTATCCGAGACGATATTTCCTTAGGCGATATCAATTAATGTTTCAAGTAGCTAAGTGGAATAACTTTTAACTTTCCAATTATAAGTAATAAATGAAAAAAGATTAATATATGTCCAGACTAAGTAGCTGCAAAATGTGTCTGAAGCTGAATGATTTCAATTAAAGCAACATCATCACTTTGACACTGGATAATCAGGCACGACGGTGGAAAGTGAACCGGACACTACTAAGCAACAATGAAATTACAAAACCCACTGACGACACACTATTTACATTATTCGGACTATTGTCCTCATCTTTGTCGCCATATTTGTTACAATGTTTCGGCCGTTATACGCTCCGGTCTACTTCAGGTAGTTGGAATGTCGACGTGAACTCTTTATTTCGCTCACTGGGGTAGACTGTTCTCGATCCACGTGCCATGTTTAATAGATGTCAGTTATCAGATATAATAAATATGGCGACAATGATGAGAACAATAATCCGAATAATATAAATAGTGTACATAATACCTCATCTCAGAAATATAGACAGATACTGAAAGGCCGAAACTTTGTAATAAATATGGCGACAAAGATGAGGACAATAATCCGAATAATGTAAATAGTGTACATAATACCTCATCTCAGAAATTTAGACAGATACTGAAAGGCCGAAACGTTGTAATAAATATGGCAACAAAGATGAGGACAATAATCCGAATAATGTAAATAATGTACATAATACCTCATCTCAGAAATATAGACAGATACTGAAAAGCCGAAACGTTGTAATAAATATGGCAACAAAGATGAGGACAATAATCCGAATAATGTAAATAGTGTACATAATACCTCATCTCAGAAATATAGACAGATACTGAAAGGCCGAAACGTTGCGATAAACATGGCGACAAACATGAGGACAATAGTACGAATAATGTAAGTAATGTAAATAAGAAACAGTTTGTAATTATTTTTTACATCTGAGTTTTTATTGATCGCCTATACAATTCCTGCTGAAAATAGCAACGTTTCTTTTTTTTTTCTTTTCACTCGAAACAGCTGAGCCGAACCCTCTTCCATGCGCTAAACAAAAGCTATTTAATTAATTACTCGATTGATTTTCCCTTTTGCTTAGGGAATAATAAATACCTTGATAGAATAACATTGTTTTCTATAGAATGATATTGCTGGGATGGTTTATTGCAATCTTTTGTCTGTAGCCATTGCTAATTTGTTTACATTTACTAATTTTGTTCCAAACGGCGTAGATCCACACACAGCATTTCAAGAAAAAAAATCTAGCCCTAATATATTTGCATGATACATAAAAGAAAAGTAATAAACCTATTGTCATTGAACAGGAATCATACATAAAACAATCTGGCTAATTTTGTGCAAAATGTTTTCTTTCCATATCAAAAAAAGGCGCCAAATAGTGGATACTTTCTTAAACGTCTTTTAAAAGCGAAATTAGACATATTACACAGGTTGCTGTTATTGAGCAGCTTTTTAAAAATTACATGTCCCTTCAAGATATGGAACATCGTTACTATACAGAGATGTGTTTTTCTTTATTATATGTGGCTTGTCATTTGTTTTAAATATAGTAGGGCCCATAATGTGGAAGGAGAGCTTATAAAATTCGACATTCAGGGGACAGAATAAAAACATGATGGACAGCTCATGCAAATGGTGGGAAGGTATAATAGCTGGCCACTCTACTAAGGCTGTTAGCCAATACCTAATTTAGGCGCTCACTCAGGCACATTTGCGTCTGCTCAACACCCACAGAGCCCACCGATGCTGAGCAGATCTTAGTTATGGTTTCTGGGAAAAACGTGTTATCTAGTGTGATCAACAATTTGAACAAGGTTTGCACGCTCAAGTCCTCTTCTTGCTAGCATAGCTATCGCCGGCTCACAAGTGTTCCGTCTACCCAATTTCACTCACAAGGCTTGGGTCAACCCATGGTATGATCTTCAGGCCTCGATCCAGTTCGATAACATCAGGAAGTCTCCTTCCTGGCAAATTGACGATGGTGACATTCGAACCCGGGTCTCACGGTCAGAAAGCGAACGTTGTAACGACTCGGCCACTCGGCCATAGTCGATTAGGAAACACAGTAAAAGACAAAGTTTATTAAGAACGACAAATACGAAATTGTGGCGACCTGTGGGCGCCCACGCCTTAAAGCGACACGGCGCACAGAAGAAGAAGCTGAATACATTGGACGGAGCCTGTAAGCAACGATGATCTTTTAAGGAAAATAGAAACAAAATGACGCTTAAAACTATAACCAGAGTGAGGGATTAAAAAGCTGGGCCACATTATGATAAAGAAGGCTTGGAAAAATATTTCACTTCCCAAGTCATATTGAAGGCAGTATGTGCGGAGGGAAATGTGAGTAAAATACCACTGGAGTTAGAGCAGAACAGCGAAT
The DNA here is from genome assembly GCA_964036315.1 of Acanthosepion esculentum. Taxonomy (NCBI): domain Eukaryota; kingdom Metazoa; phylum Mollusca; class Cephalopoda; order Sepiida; family Sepiidae; genus Acanthosepion; species Acanthosepion esculentum. Next base: position 127,134,460 of record OZ038481.1, on the reverse strand, counting down.
TGGAGCGGACAAATAGTAATTAGAACTACGCAAGATAGGAAGATATGGAGAGTAATGATCGCCCACGTACTTATTCGTGTATAAAAAAATAATTTCATTCTCGTAGGTATTATCACTGATTATGCGACAATATTGAAAACAGGATTGTCAGTCTTTACACAGAAATTGACTGTTAGTAAAAGTATAAAGATTCCACCTACGGAGTGGAGCCATTTGCTCATGCGCAAAAGTGTGAATCTTGCTGGACAAAGAAACATAATAATTCAAAACGACTAATCAATGGTTTCCAATTGATGATAGGATTGGAACAATAAAAGAAAATAATGGAAATTGGCTATTTACTCGTATTTGTAATAAATAATGAAAAAGCTTAAAAATATCTTTAGATGGAAAATAATCATAGCACATATCGGCACATTGGCGCCCGCATGCGAACACATACACATATATATATATACACTGAGTTAGAGAGAGAGAGAATTAATTATTTTTTTTTATTTATCTGCTCTATTTTTATTGCATTAAAGTAAGCTTTTAATATATATATATATATATATATATATATATATATATATATATATATATATATTGTTTGGTATGTTACGTGCTGATTTTCTCTGTCTCTCTTGCTTTAATATATCCTGTGAGTGTCAGACTTTTCAAGCCTGCTTTCATCATTATGTACCCTAGACATTTCAACTATCTTCTTCTGGTGGTAATAAAAAGTATCTTTTTGTTAACATATTTTCTAAAACTTCATCGTTGCTCAAATATTCATCCCATGTTATTCTCAGAATCTTTACAGAGATGATCCCGCATTCATTGCTATATTGGTGGAATGATTATGTACCGTTGAGTCGTTTTCTATGTTTCTGATAAGACATTCCTTATTCTTAATACTTTATTTAGCTTTTGAAAGGGTCTTTCGCTATCATAATAACATTTCGGATTTCGTTGTCACACATTCCGACCTTGGTTAAAACATTTCCCAGATTTTTGTATTAGATTTGTGTTTTTTTTTGTTTTTTGTTTTTTTAGCAACCCAATTACATATGCCAAATTGAAACACATCTTGAATAAAACGAGCCAATTCCAAATATCTTTATTTTTTATTTTTTGTTGCAAATTATATTGTATATATGACATTTGCATGAAAACATGCAGGGAATCGTGTCGACAATCCTATGTGGTGTTTTGCAATCAGGAAGAACGAAATAGAAATTTGTGTAAGCAGTCACTAAACAGTTAACAAAAATGTAAATCAAAGTATTTTAACAACAATAAAGAAGTATATATAATTGCAAATAAAATTCAATGCAATTAACTTCCTGTTCTAAAAAATATTCTAAACATAGATTTGTTAAAATAACCGAAGCATGACAGACTGTTAACGAGAAAGTAGAAGGTTTTCTTTTTTAGTTTTTTAAATGCAACTAGAATCTTGTTATTAATGAAGGAAATATATATATATATATATATATATATATATATATATATATATATATATATATATATAAATTAACGGGTAGGGCATGTCTGCAGCTTTCAAAAAAATGATCGCGTTGGAATGTTTTGCATAGAGCGAATATATTCAAATATATTTAAATATATTTAAATATACATATATCCGAATATACATACGCCACGCACAACAGAAGAGTGGGTAGTTTGAACAACGTGCAACAATTGAAAAAATATGTCAAATGTATTTGAAGTGTATGTAACAATTCTTATATTTATGCACACACACATGTGCGCACACACACACATATATATATACATATATATATATATATATATATATATATATATATATATATATATATATATATATATATATATATATATATATATATATACACACACACACACAGACGCACATATATATATATATATATGTACATATATATATATATATATATATATATATATATATATATATATATATTGCATGACGATTGCATCTAGCATGAAACAGACTGGCGCCTCTTAGTGTTGACTTCTATGTTCACTTTCATATATATATATATATATATATATATATATATATATATATATATATATATATATATATATATGCACATTTCATTGAATACGACAGGCAAGGTGCTTTTAGTTAGTTTTCTTATACAATATCTCATGCGATCTAATAATTTTTTTCTTTTTGGTTGATAAATCATATAAAAACAGTCTGAATGTTCTTTTTATCCGAGCGCTTTCAGCTATACATTTAGCCATTTTCAAGGTTTAAATATTTTAATTGTTAAATAGTTTTGTTTTATGTATGTTTATTGGATGTTTCAATGAAATGTGCATGAAAGAAGGACTGCTGCCTAAATACATAATGTATATATATATATATATATATATATATATATATATATATATATAGATAGATAGATAGATAGATAGATAGATAGATAGATATGCCTGTGTGTTATTGAGTACCATAAATATTTCTTTGAAATTTGTGCGCAGTAATTTATTCAGAAATTAGAAAATAAATAAAAATAGTGTATATATGAGCATTTGCAAGAAATTATTTACGTTATATTTGTTTACATGTAGTCTTTTGTGTTTATTAGTATTCACTATATGAAGTTTTCCAACAATTTAGATTTTACCAGGAAGAAATGAACGCACTGATGGTTTATTTAAATGTCGAGCGCAGTATTTAAAAGTAGTGTTGCGCATCAGATTTGCGCATGTGTAAATCTTGCGAATGTGGGTATACTAGTATGGGAAGATTGGTTTGCAAGAGTATTTGTTAATGAAAGAAGCTGAGAAAAGAAATAAATCGATTTTTGTTTACTTCAGGTTCTTGTTGCGTGCAAAAAGATTAGAATGCTGATGAGTTTAATAAATTGTATATCTTTAACAAAAAAATAAAAAAATTAACAACAGGTGCATTTATATGAACAAATGATAAACGGTCTCAACCTCTTTCACCCACCTTATCTCTTGCGCTCTTTCACACTATCTTTCTCCCGATTGGAAAAGGCCAAAATACACACACATATATATATATATATATATATATATATATATATATATATATATATATATATATATATATATATATATATGTATATATATATATATGTATATATAGTTGTACGCGTGTGCTGGTGTGCGTATGCAGGCAAGAAAATAAATAATCGTTAAATTTATGCATGAGGTGCAAACGTAATAGTGTTCAATGCGGTTATACACAGCAAAGATAAGTATTCATTTTTTTTTTACTTCCGGCAACATTGACCCCTGCCCAATGAACTGGGAACACTACCCAGCGAAACTATATTTGCACGCCAAAAACGTAGGTACACGTATATGTACTAATCAATACATACATACAGACACATACACACACGCGCGTGCGCGCGCACACACACACAGAAACACACATACACACACACACACACGTATATATATATATATATATATATATATATATATATATATATATATATATATATATATATATATATATATAGGATGTGCTGTTAGGGTGACGGTTATCTGCGTAGAAAATTGAATTCTACAGTAAAGTTCAGATTCTGATAGCGAAAATTTCATACAAAAGCTGAAGCATAAAATATGAAACTCACTTTTCTTTCCGCAAATTCACGATAATAGAGTATACTTGAATCTTTAGCCTTGTTTGGCAGCCAGTCGAATAGAAGGATCGTTGTTCCTGATTTCTCGGATAAAATTCTGATTATCCGAATTAACGCCCCATTAATATTCTACCACATTTTGGCAAACAGTAAAACCCTTAATCAACTTAAATTTGGTTACACCTTTCAATTCACTCGATATTTCTTCAGTCAAGCAGTATGGCGTTCTCATTTCTAATCAACCACCGATGTGTTAACTGTTATCATTCAAAGAATCTCTCAAGCTTTAGATAAGGACGGCGAAGCGTGGTCTTTGGGTTTAGCTATCTCTAAGGCGCTTGACTGGTTTTGACATGCTAGTATTCATCCCGAGCTTAAGGGGTATGTTATCCCCGCTCGACTATTTGATTTGATCTGATCTTTCTTCACAAATCGTCTAATGAAGCTCGAGTTGAACGGTCCTTCTTCTAAATTCTTGCTCTTACTTCCTGGTTTCATCAACTTAACAAGGGACTTCTCAAGCTATCAAATCCAAGGTCGCTATTTATACTGGTGACACCCTAATTTAAACCTGTCTTAATAGCAAGTATGATAGGTGTAATAAAGTAGAACTGGTAGCAGATCTCGAAAATAACATTTAATTCATTGTTAACTGGGGTAAGAAATGGCTTATAAATGTTAACACATACCAATCGAATCTATTGTCTTTCGAACTGATGAGTGGAAATATTACATATCGTTTTGTACAATTTATTAATTTCCTATTTTACCGTCGTGTATACATGATAATTTTTTTCTTTAATCAATTAATTTAAAATGACTACCAGTATTACTCAGATAATAGATTTATTTTACATGTATGTTGAGATTTATATCTCAGCATACATTTTCCTATTCAAATCAACTGCTTGTATTATTTGTCGCTGTGTAGCTTTTTTTGTTGTTTTTTTCTGGTCACAACATCATGACATGTTTGTCTTACGTGCGCAAATTTGTAACCGATTAGAAATCCAGGTAAACAGAATAAATTTGTCCAAGCGAATACTAGAGTGATTGTTTGCATGTGAATAGATTTACGAGAAAACAATGGACACAATAAATGATTCTGTTCAAAAGGGCATGACTGTGAATTTATATGCAGAGCAATGATACTCACTCAAGAAAAGTGGGAAAATATTTTAATACCAGCAAGCTAATAATAGGCATTTATGTTAAGGTGTAAGAAAGTGGTCGCCATCTTATTCTCGTGCAAAATCAAACCTCTAACGAGATTTGGCTGCTCATTACCATCGTGTTGTTCCTTATTTTGTTTAGTGTAATCTGCGTTGGACGTGACTAAATCGGAGAAGATAATATATTCCTAATTCACAAGTATTTTCAAATGATGGCCTCAGCCGACTTGTACATATTTGCATCTGATAGTAATAGGAGGATTAACAGAGACACACACTCAGACGAACACACTTGAGATTTTATATCTTATTTCAATATCAGCAGTTTGATTTTTTGCATTTATTTTTGCTTAGTCATTACTAATTCTTCGATAGTGTCAAATTCTGTTTTTGATTTTCGTTGTGAAGAAAACAGTTGTTGTTTTTTTTTTCAAAAGATAAACGCATTCAATAACAAGAGGTAATTGATCCTATTTGAAAAAGTTACTTTTTTGGCAAAGTATGGTAGTTTTTAGGGACAATTTCATAACATTGTTATACATACATACATACATATATATATATATATATATATATATATATATATATATATATATATATATATATATATATATATATAAATATATATATATATAGAGAGAGAGAGAGGTTTTAGGGCAGCTAAAATTATTTTGGTTCTTTGTAGGACTACAGCGAACTAGAAAAATATAAAACAGGCTCTTCTTAATAACTTTCCTGCTTACATTGTTGATGGAGAAATAAGATGCTCTGTCAGAAATTTTTATACTAAGCAAATAGAATATAAAACGTCTTCAACTAACCCCAAACATATTAAACTTTTATATCGCAACAAATTCCTTCTAACTCTAAACATGACGAAAATATCCTAAAACAAATAAATAAATACAATACATCCACCAAAGATCCTAGTAAAAAATTAGAATTAATTGTGTACAGCACAAGATCTAGTATATCTAATTCAATCATTCGTAATGATTCTTCCCACGTACTTATGCGCTGCAGAAAACCAACATTGTCTATGAATTTAAATGTCTTATGAGAGATTGTATCTCCAATTGTAAAAATAATATTTATGTTAGACACACTATGACAACGTTGTCGCGGCTGCTGAGTTTTCATTTGAATGATATGTCCAACATTTCTAAACATTAACAGCAACATACATGTCCACATTCGCAATGCAGAAAGATTCTTGTTGAAAATACTTCTATATTTTTTCATGAAAATAAAAAAACATAAACTAAAAATTCTTGAAGCTATTTATATTAAAAAATGAAACCAAAACTTAATTAAATTAATTACGAATACAACACATATTTTCTTAATGTGTAAAGTAGATAGTTCAAAATATTATGGTTTGTACTAATAGTTTTTATGACTTATTTCTTAAAAAGTCTCCACAAACCATACTTAGTTACCTACACTGAAGCGGTGTCAAGTTATCATGTAATGACTCGGCGTTCTTCTCTCTTCCTTCAATAATGCCACCAAAAAGCTTTTGCGTGAATATGAAAGGAACCAATTGAAAATAAGTAGAAAACCTTAAATTATTCAATGAAAACATTCTGCCAAAATATATGCAAAGAAATATATATTTATATATATATATATATATATATATATATATATATATATATATGTGTGTGTGTGTGTGTAATCAGTAAATCATAGATAGCATTGAAAGTCTAAATATATAATGAAAACGAATTAATTACAAGTGTCATTGGCCTCTATCTTAGTTGTGATTACTTTATCGCCACTTTATTGAATCTCATTGTTTCAAGGCTTTTCATTCATTGCATCTCACTATTAAACATTTCTAACAATTTCTGTTATTTTGACGTCATGGTAAACTAGTAATTACATAATCAATATGTTGGTTTACTACATCTATTCAAATGAAAGTCAAGATGAGAACCATCCTGGGTATGACAGTAAACTACATCCGCGTCCTGGGTAAGCCGATAAACTACATGCGACAGCAAGACCTCTGACCAGGAGGTTTTGAGGAGCGTGGAACCACATATTAATTTCTGGTCTTCCCAGGTCAACCCTGACACAGTGTGGTAGCACCTTTTAGGGTCCTAGCTATTTGAAAATAGTTAACACCAAGTATCAAAACACTATGAAAGTCTAAAAAAGGTTTTAATAATTTTATGTAAAAAAAACATTATTACCAGCAATTAATTTTTGAAGAAAAAACTATTACCAGCATTACATACCAGCAATATATTATTGAAAATAAATTACAAGCAATACATCATTACCAACAGTACATTATTAACAGCAGTATATTTTTGAAAAAAAAATCACCATCAATACATTTTTGAAAAAGAAAATATTGCCTGCAAACCATTTTTGAAAAATCATTACCAGTAATATATTATTGCCAACAGTAATTTTTTGAAAAAAATATCATCAGCAATACATTTTTGAAAAATAAAATATTGCCTGCAAAATATTTTTGAAAAAATATGACCAGTAATACATTTTTGAAAAAGAATATCTTACCTGCAAAATATTTTTGAAAAATCATTACCAGTAATATATTATTGCCAGCAGTAGATTTAAAAAGAAAAATATCACCAGCAATACATTTTTGAAAAATAAAATATTGTCTACAAAATATTTTTGAAAAAATATGACCAGCAATACATTTTTGAAAAAGAAAATCTTACCTGCAAAACATTTTTGAAAAAATATTACCAGTAATATATTTTGCCAGCAGTACATTTTTTAAAAAAATATCACCAGCAATACATTTTTGAAAAATAAAATATTGCCTGCAAAACATTTTTGAAAAAATATCACCAGCAATACATTTTTGAAAAACAAAATCTTACGTGCAAACCATTTTTGAAAAATCATTACCAGTAATATATTATTTCCAACAGTAAATTTTTGAAAAAAATATCACCAGCAATACATTTTTGAAAAATAAAATCATACCTGCAAATCATTTTTGAAAAATAATTACCAGTAATATAATATTGCCAACAGTAAATTTTTGAAAAAAATATCACCAGCAATACATTTTTGAAAAATAAAATATTGCCTGAAAAGCATTTTTGAAAAAATATCACCAGCAATACATTTTTGAAAAATAAAATAATACCTGCAAAAGATTTTTGAAAAAAAATTACCAGCAATACGTTTAAAAAATAATATATATATATATATATATATATATATATATATATATATATATATATATATATATATATATATATATATATATATATATTACCAGCAATACATTTTTGAACAAAAGTCTTAACAGCAATAAAAATCTTGTCGGCATTAAATAACCCACTGAGGTGTTGATACGCCGTAAAACAAATCAAACCAAACCAAACCAAGATCAGAACCGCCATCAATCACAAAGATAGTAAAAACAGTTGCTGTACTTGAGATACATATTTTCACGAAAAATTGTTTTGATAGAATAAAAATGTAATAACAGTAATGCTAACTGCCAGTGAATGCTTCCATTTAACTTTAGCATAAGGATATCTAATTTTAAATTTAAATTTGTAATCAATACGCATTTTACAGTGAACTTTAATGGGTTAAGTATTGACTGGACGTTTTCTAGTGTTTAAACCTCTGAAAAAGATTGAGAATATTCTTTTCATTTGGTGCCATTGATACCTTTTCTGGCACGGTACGCATTCGACAACTTTGCAGAATGTGAAGGGGCATTTCTTAAATCCATATACTTATTAGTTTAAAGTTGCTTCTCATTCACTCAAGACCTGCAGACAGCACTGAGGAACATGATGCCACCGACCTCAATACGCTAGACTTTACTGTTCCAGTTACCTTAGAAAGTAGTCTTTTACAGGATTGAGTTGCTAGCCCTGTGAATAACCGTGAAAAAAAAATTGAAAGAAATAACATACGTAAAACATTCTAACAGATATTGACGTACATAAAATCATGGAATAAAAATTGTGTAGGATATTCTCTGACCCGGCAAATTACAGCAATACGACATAGTTTCTGTTTCCGAAAATAGTGGAAAGAACTTTAGAAAAATATTAAGCTTTTCCCTCTACATATTTGTTCACGATAAATGCACGATAGGTGTCATGTTGGCCGAACATTCTAGCCAGTGGAATTTGTAAAAAAATCTCCAAAATCCTCAAAACAATTTTGTTCAATTTGGTCTCAATGACGCGGTGTCTTTATGTTTTTAATCTATCTATCTATCTATCTATCTATCTATCTATCTATCTATCTATCTATCTATCTGTCTGTTCATCTCGAAACACACGCAAGGACACACAAATACACACACAGATATATATCGCCGGCTACCCTAGTTTTCCGAGTAAATCTGTCTGCGAGAGCGGTTAATCTAAACCTTTAGCAAACATCTGATCGTATATTTTGTTGTTTGTTGCATACCCAAAAAGCCCAGTTGTGGTTTATACTGCAACTATGCTGACAGGACCTTAGTTACTATTTCCGGGAGTGAGCACATAATTTTTCATGATCACACAAACCCTCGGTCACAATGACTTGTGACTTCGTGCTAGTCCATCTATCGCCGACTTACGAACAGTTCCGTCTATCCAATTTCACTCATAATGCATGCGTCAAAATGTGGTAGGCTTTTCAGGAAATTTCCAAATTGACTGAAAAAAAGATATGGTCAAATTGTTCCCGATAACACGAGACATTTATTTTTATCAAAACAGACTATCTATCTATCTATCTATCTATCTATCTATCTATCTATCTATCTATCTATCTATCTATCTATCAATCAATCTATCTGGAGGCATAAGCAATCTCACGTATACATAGCTAGCTAGATAGATGCAGGAAAAATATATTGCATATATATACGTTTGTTTATTTTCATTAATATATATATATATATATATATATATATATATATATATATATATATATATGAAGAAATATATTCTTAAAGTGTGCTATATTTATGGGATAAAGTGCTCAATATCAGAGATAGAGCGTGTGTAAATATAAAAGTGAACATAGAAGTCAACACTTAGAGGCGACAGTCTGTTTCATGCTAGATGCAATCATGGCCCGATTATTGCATCTAGCATGAAACAGACTGTCGCCTCTAAGTGTTGACTTCTATGTTCACTTTTATATATATATATATATATACACACACACACACACACACATATATATATATATATATATATATATATAGAGAGAGAGAGAGAGAGAGAGAGAGAGAAATAGAGAGAGAGAAATAAAGTTAGATAGGCATATGCATAGACGATGAAAGAGAGAGATAGAGCGATTTGTTTGAGTGACGTCATGGGAAATGCCCAGATCTGTTGTGTTCTGACATCTAATGAGTCACTGTGAACAGCGGTTAGGCTACACATGGCAAATCAACGTAATTTATCGAACTTCGACAACGGGCATAATAGTGTTTGCCAGACAGATAGGACATTCCATTTCAGAAATTGTAGAAACATTTGCCACTTGTTTACGGGAAATATCTAATCGAAGGCATTACCGACCAAGCATAGACAGCGCACTGACCGAACACGTGTCTTTAATGATGTCGACCAGAGGCGTCTAGCGAGAATATTGTGTGTTAATATACAAGCGACAATGTCTCATTCATATCAACATTCAATAACTAAGATATCAGATGCTTATTCAGAATGTCAGTTCAATATTAGTTAACCTCCGAGGAATACGGGAGCAGAAGACACACAAGGGGCACCTATTATCCTTATGTTAGGAGACGAGCAAATCTGATACTCAATGTCTTCTTTATTCTCTAATTTATCAAATTAAGACTCAATTTCCGTTGACGCCATATTGATTTCCTCTTTTCTAAGATGAAAAAAAGCATCGTAAACAAAATGAACAATTACCGATCAGACAAATCCGCACATGTCAACCTGTATAAAACAGATGATTCCAGATTTAAAAAAACAGGCTTGCATTCCGTTGCTCTATGAGGAATAATTGCCTTATAAATATTTAACATGTATACCTTCGTGTGTTATGAGAATTTTTCAAACTGTATAGTTATGAACTTTATTTTTAGTACGAGAGCTTTTTTCCTTTTCTGAGTGGGTAGCATGTTTAGAACAAGAGTTCTGTCATTGAAAGCAGTATAACTGGGCTGGTGTATTTATAAATGTATTTAATGTTTATTTGCTTGTATACATGTGTCTGCATCTGGAAGTGTGTATTTGTTGCATATATGAGTATGAATATTGGTATTGGTTAGCCTTTAGTGATTTGTATTTTTCATACTCAATGAGTGACCTTCACTTCTAGATTTCTGGCAAACCCAATTAACTTTGGCAAATATTTTTATTGTTTTGCTTCTCGTTCTGATTTGACTTCAAACCGGTTGGTTTCGTTTCCCTTTGAAATTCTACTTTCGAATTGCTTCGCCGTATCTTTTGTTTTTCTTTTTACTGTATATACAGTGCTGTTCGATAAAAGTGACTCACTTGATTTTTTTTTACTAAATGTTCTCTTCTCCGATGAAACGAAAGTTGAGCTAAATTCAAAGGATAAGCGATCTAAAATCCGAAGAAGCTTTGAAAGCTCTTTGAATTTAACAGTAAGTACTGTCAAGCATCCGTTCAGTATAATGTTCTGGGGATGCTTTTCTTTTCATGGAACTGGTTTCTTAAAACTTATTGAAAAGACCCTCAGAGGCGAGCAGTACAAGAGAATTTTATGCAGGATAATGCTCCCTGTCACAAATCAAAATTGATGAAGGAATAAATTGATGAGAAGCAGGTGAGTGTTATGACATGGCCGCCCCAATCTCCTGACCTCAACTCCATAGGAAACTTATCGAGCATTATAAAGTACAGGTTCTCGAGAAAGCAGTTGTCAACAAAGAGGGTTTGATTGTGAATTTTATATCCGAATGGAATTCAATGCTTGGAGATGAGATTTCACAGAACATAATCAAGTCAATGCCAAAAAGGGTTGAAAAGGTTATTCAAAATAAAGGAGGACCCATAGATTATTAAATATTTCGAACAATATTACCTATTATAAATAAATTATACCTCTATTATTCTTTATTTAAATCTGTTCGGTTATGTTTCTATTGATTACTAGTTGCAGGAAATAAGTGAGTCACTTTATTTGCACATATTTTTTCCTTAAATCTCATTTATATCCAAAATTATAATTATCAATAGAATACCTTAGGGTGAGTAAACATTTTTTACTAGGTGGTCGGGAAGGGGTCTTTCTATTAGTAAGATTAAAAATTAGTTTGACCCCAAAAACAATAAGCGAAAAAAAAATTTAAGTAAAAAAAAATCAGGTGAGTCACTTTTATCGAACAGCAGTGTAGATTTTAACCCCCTCTTTTTTATGGAAAAAAATTACAAATAAATTATTTATTCAATGTCGGTCACAACATGCGTCGGCAAACAAGTGAAGACAAAAGCGGAAGAATTGAAATCAATTTGTACCCAGAAACATGTCACTTAAGAAAGTCAGTATGAGTTTATTTAGCTTTTTTTTTTGGAATCGATAAATATCGCTTTTTATCGAGGCCTATCGTGAGATAAGACAGGTGTTCTGCAAAACTAGTGAGTTGCGTGAAACAAATTCATATGACTAAAATATGACCACAAACCACTTTATTCTTCCCAAATTCAATCAACATTGCATTCTGTCTTTCACAATCAATTTTACTTTTAATCATAGAAATCCAAGAAGAGAAATAAAAAACCACTAGGAAAAGGGGGAACTTAAATGAAAAGACCAAGAAGGACAATAAAAGAACTGGTGTCAAGGAGACAAAAGGTGTCGATTACATATACATTTTTGAAGATCATATTTGACAGGAAAGCATTAGGTTAGACAGAGTTCTAAAAGCCAGAAGGGCGGGTGGTGAAATCTTAGTATAGAGCATACAATTATAACTCTTAATTGTAACAGTGAAATTAAGACATTCAGTTGCCAGTCTAGTAGTGCACTTATAGTTGAGGTACCAAAGCGGATGATTCATCAGATTAATTACTGTGAAAATATTATTTTTAAAAAGCGCAGGGAAGCTTCGTTACGGCGGTGGGAAATTAACTGACGCTGAGATGCCAGATCAGGACCGATAATATTATAGAATCATCGCTGAAATTCGTGAAAAATATTCTAGATATATAGCCGAAGAACAATGACACAAGTGGAAGCAAGATGCGATGCATGGACGAATGTTAGACTTCATAAATGCGCAAGCGAACCGATTTTCCTAGCAGCTGATTTAACACTTGATCGAATATAATTATTCCAATTCCTGTCAGTTGAAATCCTGTGAAACGAAAGCGCGGGTAGTCTTGTGTACATTTTTCACATTCGAACTATTTTCCTCGTGTTTACTTTTCTTATTAAATTGTTTCGGCTATCCGGACTTCTTTAGCTGTCTGTTGAAATTTACTGACGGTGATCCAGATTGACAAGTACCTGGGGAAGGATGAAGGGCACGACGACATGTAATAATAACAAAGATAAGAACGATAATCCGAGGGTCAATAATGGAAATCCCACATCACAGCTATTCAGTGAGGAACTAGCTATTCGATTTAAACGTTTTAACGTTAAATTTACAAACGTTTTCACAACTTTTAAGCGGTGAAAATCATTACATTCAGCTGTCTAATCAATGTAGTGGGTGTGTTTTAGGGATACATTTTCTGACCTCCTTAAATTATTAAAACCATCCTATTTATAGATTTTGTAGTTGTTCAGTTTTAATGATTTTTCGAACCCAAAATTCCTTGAAACCTCCCACTCTTTATTTTATATTCAGAAAATATCCAATTCCTATCAGTTCAAAGAACATAGCTTTATATTCGATACGTAAGGTTATTTATCACACCTTGATTATTTTGTTTAAATTTGCACATTTTTTTTATTTTGCTTTCCATATGCTGCTCTGTCCAGTACTTTTATTTAGCCACAGCAACATTCACTTTGGCCTACACAGCTTCGTCTTAATACCCCTAATTTCACAATGTAGGTGTTGACCTATAGTCTATAAAGATGCCATTGCATTTTTTTTAAGGCTGGTTTTATTCTTGTAAGCATAACAAATTAAAAATGAAACACTTCGACGTGGTGTAATGGTTAGTAAGCCTATCTCCTTATATCAGTTACGACTGAGAAATGATTGCTTCATATTTTCGGCCTTGAGCCGCATATAAGCTGCGATTAGAAAATTATATTGGTAACTACATGTAATGGTTAGCAAGCTTACCTCGTTAGACCAATTACGTGTAGGTAGTGAGTTCGATCAACACTGGGTGCCCCATACTTTCGGGCCTGTGTCACACCTAAGCTTCGCTTAGAAAATCATTTTATACTTACCTGGCACTTTTGTCGGTTACGTTTTAAATAATAAGCTCAAGCCCAGGGTGCCTACACCACAGGTAGAACCTCTACTTCGGGAGAGGTCTGGATTTATTGTCCCACGCCTGTGGCCTCCGGAATAGAGTAACTGCCGACGTGGCTGGAGCAATTTTCCCACACTATTGCCATCATTTCTCTTGTGTCACATTCGCTAGCGAC
>OZ038481.1:127110098-127115098 GCA_964036315.1 Acanthosepion esculentum | reverse complement strand
TTTAGCGCGTCTCTAAACAAGAAAAAGGTACAGGTTTTAGAATTTACAGTCAGTAGTAGTAGTAGTGGTAGTGGTAGTAGTAGTAGTAGTAGTAGTAGTAGTAGTAGTATAATATTCCTCAGTGTGTTAGTATATTGAATTTTCGCCCAAAAGGGCAAAAATGTGAATGGAAATAAAAGAACCTTTTTAATTAAAGATAGCATTCGACTTGTTTGGTTTGGTTTGTTTTACGGTATATCAACTGTTGTGATAAACCCTCCTACAGTAGAAGGAACTTTTCCTCATCTCATAAATACTAATTGCAATGAGTCGGTTGAGGAGCGTACACGTAGTATTAGCCTATCGTTCGGACGTACACCTCTATCTGCTTATTACTAACACTCTCGCTTTGTATTTATCTGCTATTTCAATACACTTGTTCAACCTACCTACGTCTTACGCGTCTTTCTTTCTGGCCCCTAAACAGGCCACAACATCAACCTCAATATGTTATTTAATGCCGACAAGCTTTTTATTGCTGGTAATTTTTTTTTATTCAAAAATATATTTTTGGTATTTTTTTTTCAAATATGTATTGCAGGTATTTCTTTTTTCAAAATTATATTTCTGGTAAAATGTATTGCTGGTATTAAAGCCCATTTTTATAATTTCATGGTGTTTTGACCCCGTTTGTGGAGAAACTATTTGCCCATAGCTGGGACCCTGACATATGCTACCACCCCGGGTTAAGGTAGATCAGGGAACACCAGAAATGACGAGGTGGTTCCACGCTCCTGAAAATTTTCTGATCAAAAAGACTTGCTGTTGGATGTGGTTTATCGTCATACCCAGAACAACATTCGACTTGTCTTGTCGAAGGTTCACTGTTAGTAAAATAAATAATTTTTTTTGCAGTCTTCGAATAAATCTCATTAAATAATACTGTAACAAGCGACGTAGGCGAAACTGGATTTATGGAAACGGTAATGTGTAATGAATAGCGATAATGATGAATCTTATAATACTCTCATTGGGGACATAGTGAGTCAGTACGATTCAATTCAATATACCTTAATAAATAGAATGTAATAGGCTCTTTTTTTCAATCTCGTTAGTTATTTTAACCTCTGGATGACCATCGAGCAATTCTATTGACATTTACTCTGATTAACCTAATATGTCATGTAAGTGCATAAGCGTTGTGTAATACGGGAAAATCGTGTTAACCACATTTGCAAGCGTAAGCGCTCTAATGATAGCAGAGTTCAAATGAGGTAGTGAGTGACGATAAATTCCCTAGAATATAACACGAAGGGAAAATAATGACATAATCAAAAAATTGACGTTCCAAACTACTTTAAATAAATGGTCAAAAAGAAAGCAGCTATCAATACTGAAAAGAACCATAAGTTGAAAATCCTACTATCCTGAAAAATTGTTCTAAGGGAAATTATTGATATATCTCCTCCGACAGTAGCACTAGCTGCTCGTTCAATGAATGATGATAAGGAAACAGCTAATATTATCACGAACAGATAATTCAATGTGGATATGTGAATTATCATTATTGGTTGAATTTTAAAGAAATGGGCAAGAAAAGGTCAGAAGAGAATTTGGAAATATAAATATCATATTAAAAAAACAATATAGTTTTGACAAACCTATTTTAGAGTTGTTGGTTTGATCACAACTTTTAGGCCGATGACCCTTGTCAATATGTGCCATACGAAAAAAAATCTCCTCTAGAATAAAATCTTAGATATTTTTTCAAACTGAAAGATTTTTACAAACCTTTGATAGAAATATTTAAAAAAATAATAATGTATGTTTCTGTATTAATTTCTGTTATGCTTCGTAATTACTCGCTTTCTTTCCACCAGGTCTAGGGATTGAAGTCACAATTATTATATCATCAGATTCACGAACCAAAGCTTAGACTGGCTGAAAATTGCTCAGGCGATAAGCTAGCAAAATTAAGTAAAAACTGGGAAAGATATCACTAGATGTGAACAGCTGAACGAGAACAATCTGTCCCTGTAGATTAAATAAAGTGTTCTCTTTGAAATTCCCTGAAGTTTTTCCGCATTGACCAGCACCGGAAGAGTTTTGAAAAACACAATGGCCAAAATGGTATGATAATATATTTAAAGACGCAAAAAGTAGTCTAAATTCAAATAATGTAAATAATACTGTATATAAATAAAGGAAAATGAACAGTTTCTTTATCGACGTGTTTCGTCACCTGGGGACTTTATCGAGGTAACTGTGAGGATATTATTTTGCAACGTATCCTAATAAACATAAATAAAAATAGCATTAAAGTTAATATTTTTAAAAAAAATTAGGAACGTTCTAAAATGTTCCTAAGCCTAACTGTATAAGCAAATTGTAAGTTATGGAGGACGCTAGTTATTTCTAATAAATGAATGTGAGGAATATCGTTAATGTTATTGTTAAATTTTATTTTCTGAAATGTTTATATTTACTAATTTTTTTAAATTTTAATATAGTTAATGGAATGTTTTATTTAATTCTGATAAATTACATATATATATATATATATATATATATATATATATATATATGTGTGTGTGTGTGTGTGTGTGTATATGTGTGTGTAT
Organism: Acanthosepion esculentum; assembly: GCA_964036315.1. Taxonomy (NCBI): domain Eukaryota; kingdom Metazoa; phylum Mollusca; class Cephalopoda; order Sepiida; family Sepiidae; genus Acanthosepion; species Acanthosepion esculentum. The sequence goes on along the minus strand of OZ038481.1, from coordinate 127,112,498 downwards.
ATGTGTGTGGGGGGTGTATTTATTATTGTTATTAACATCTTATATAAAGAATCTGTAGTCAACAGTTACATATTAATTTATCAAGTAATTCTATACGTTTAAATTATTTAGTTTTCTTCAAGAAGCTATTCATTTATCAACTATAATTTTTTGTGTAGAAAACTCACAAAGCATATAACTTCTTTAGCATTTTGTTAAATGACCATTCCGTTTTTTCTTAGGAAATGACATTGTCTAATGTGTAATATGTATCCATTACATCCGCCCTGTTTAACGACAGTGCTGCCATTGACTGTAGATCTACGGGTCATGACACATTAATGTAAAATGATTTCTTAATTTTTGCTTCTTCTCTTAGTTTAAATATAACGTAGGTCATATTCGATTGGTTGATCGGAGTAAAGCCCACGAAACATATAACTTTTTCTTCTTTTCGTAAAAGTAAGTTGCATTTTGCTTTTAAATCTAAATAAATTGTTCACTCGCCAGTAATTTAAAATCGCCTCCAATTGTGTAGTGATTTTGACATGTTTTCCATGTAATATCCTAAAATAAATAAATAAGTAAATATATATATATATATATATATATATATATATATATATATATATATATATATATATATATAGGTGATTTGTTTGAAGGTCTTGAAGATTGAGAGCTGCCGTTTTTAAAGCTCTCATGAAATAAAAATTATTACCTATGGGATTTTAAGTGTATGATATTCTTTAATTAATAATAATTTTGGTCTTCTCTTGACATAGAGCTCTTCCTGGATCTATATCCCCCTGAAAATTCCATATAGATTAACATATATATAAAATTTATGCACTTTACTTTTGCAATTTCTTCATAGAATTTGATAATTAAAGTACTTTATTTATATATATATATATATATATATATATATATATATATATATGTATAATTTGATAAATTATGCATGCACAAATACACACACGCATGTATGTATATATATATATATATATATATATATATATATATATATATATATATATATTCCTGTATTTAGGCAGCAATCCTTCTTTCGTGCACATTTCATTGAAAACGGCAGACAAGGTGCTTTTATTTAGTTTTTTATACAATTTCTCATGCGATCTAATAATTTTTTATTTCTTTTCGGTTGATAAATTATATAAAAACTGTCCGAATATTCTTTTTATCAGAGAGCTTTCGGCTACACATTTAGCCATTTTCAAGGATTATATTTTAACTGTTAAAATAAGAAATAGTTTGGTATATATATGTTTTATAAAAAGTTTTCATTTTTTTTCTTCAAAACACGGTCAAGATATTATGTCCATGTTCAAAGTTTATATTATTAAGTGCTGGTTTGTTCGTTTTTATTAATAAGGCTTCCATTATTTTTAGCCTTTTTTTTCATGTAGATGATACTATTATGTTAGTGTTGTCGACAAGTATGTTCCGAATAGTGTCCGGTAGGTCTCCATGAATACATATATATATATATATCATTTGAATAAAAAAATGTTTGGTGCTAATTATGTAGCCAAACGTAAATCTAAATATCCTGATTTGCCGTATATGAGAAAATTAATTCTACATTATCATTTTGTTTTTCTCTGAGAAAATAATTTTCCCATGTAACAGTTGTCACAATTTTATTTTGCCTATCTTCTATATCTTTAATTTGAAACTTTATAATTTTTTTCAGTCGAAAAGTACTTTTCTTTAGCTTTCTCTTCGTTACTCGCATGAAAGCCATTTATTCGTCTGTTTCTCGATATGTTTGACACGTGATTTATTCCGTGATCACACGAGAAGATACGAGAAAGTCTGGCATTACATGAGACCCACCTTGCATTGCTACCTACATTCTTTTTGTTCAGATGTTTTTTTCCCCTCCCTTCAAAACCAACAGAGAAAAGAATGACAACCTCACCAGAACGTAGACCATTTTAATGACACGTTTCAAAGAGCCATCCAGCCTTAAGCACCAGTTGCCACTGAACGGGTAAAAGAGGTAAGGCTAGGAAGAGAATGGAAAGAAAGAAGTGCCGCATGTAATTATAGGGACTGGTGTGCCTATTATGGAAACAGTCGTAGTCGTAGTGGTTGCAACAGAACCAATATACACAACTTTGCAATATTATTAAGAACAAGGTCGCCTGCTGTAACATGTAAGTGGAAGATTCTTTAATAGTCTCTTAGTAAATTGGGTTCGATCCTCGTGGTGTCCATCTGTTATAGCATTATAATAGATTAAATAAATTATAATAGATTAAAGAGATTATAATATATTGTACTAGATTATAATAGAGTAAATAGATTATGATAAATTATAATAGTTCATAATAGATTAGTTTATAATAAATTATAATAGATTATAATAGATTAAATGTATTATAATAGTTTAAA
>OZ038481.1:127087598-127105098 GCA_964036315.1 Acanthosepion esculentum | reverse complement strand
GGCATTTGAACTTGGAAAATAGATTGATAAAATAATAAAGATTAAATAAATATCAAATTCTTTATTTAAATGTTGATCGGATTAAATTAAGAAAAACTTGTAGAGAACAATCAAATTTTACATTTTATCATTCATTTGCATAATACATAAATACATACATATATATATATATATATATATATATATATATATATATATATATAATCCTAGTGAGCCAGAAACCACCTACCAAGGTTTGGCTTAAATGGATCTTCAGAGCGCACTAAAGATTCATTTAGGTGAAACCTATGAAGGTAGTCTCTGGCTCACTAGGACTTTTTATATTCTGCTATACTTATCGTATTGAACACTTTACCCTTTGGCAGAGAGGAACGCGTACGAGGCTGTGCCGAAGGGCAGAGTTCGTCCGGGGAGGTAGACAGGCCCTGAACCCGTTTATGCGCGTTCTAAGGGAATATTTTTGGCCGAGCCTACTGGCTCGGAGAACGCACGATAAACTCGGCCTTGTGCCACATATATTTCTCGTGGAGGGGCTGTTAAGTATTAACTGTGATATTGACTGTTCTTCCGAGGCTGTGACAGTTCGCAGCTCCTGTCGAACTCTCTGCCTTTGGGCAGAGAGGAACCCGGACGAGGTTGTGCCGAAGGGCAAAGTTTCGTCCGTGGAGCTAGACAGACACCAACCCGTTTATGCGGGTTCTACGGGGATTTTTTGGCCGACCATACGGTCTCGGATGACCCACGTTAAACTCGGCCTTGTGTCACATATAACCCTAGTGGGAGGTGGTGCTGTTAAATATCAACAGTGATATAGACTGAACGCTGGTCAAGCGGCACACACTCCCAAGTCGTGTAACACACTTCTGTTGTATTTACTGTTCAAATACACTATTTATCTGCAACCTCTTGTTTTGTTATTTCTTAACTATTATTTGGTCACAACAGTATATACAAATACTTTCGACAAACTCTTAAATTTCACTGTCATTAGAAAAAATCCCCCCACCTACTTCAAAGCGGTTTTTAGCCATCACAAATAATATTAATCGGTTGGTGTAAGTTCAGGTGTATATGTTGGTAGGATTGGTCACATTGGTACAGTTTCAATTTTTTCCCTGTGTTATTTTACCTGTTTGGTTTTTTTTTTTTTACGGCGTATCAAATTCAATGGGTTATTTAATACCGACAAAATTTTTATTGCTGGTAATATGTTTATTATCAAAAATTTATTTCTGGAAATATTTTTCCTTGAAGAAATTTATAGCTGGTCATATTTTTCCAAAGAATGTATAACTGTTTGTATTACTGGTATTTTTTAAAAAGTATTGCTGATAATTTTTCCTTAAAAAAATATTGCTGGTAATATTTTTTTTTATTATTATTACAAAATATTTCTGGTATTAAAACCTATTTTTACACATATTAGAGTGTTAATTATTTGCCCATAGCTTGGACCCCTAACAGGTGCTACATCCCCGTGTCAGGGTGGACCTGGGAACACAAGCAATTAAGAGGTGGTTCCACGCTCGTCAAAACCTCCTCATCAGAGGCCTTGCTGTTGGATGTAGTTTATCGTCTTACTCAGGACGGTTTCCTTTATGGCGACCTTGTTTTTTCACGTAAAAGAACAACTTTATTCCTTTAATCTACTGTGTACATTTCCATTGTCATGCAAATCTAACGTATGTTATCATACCCTAAATTATTACTAGATGCTTGTAGTCAGGATGGTAGATTCGTCATTACCATTGGTGCTGAAAAAAGGAAATTACTTATGAGTCAACCTTACTCGCACATATTGGCAGATTGACTCAGCTGCCTTTGTAGCATTTAGAAGTAGCAGCTTGGGCATTTTAATTTCATCAGTACATTTACAGTTTTAAAACTCTCCAATACAAATCTTATATATAAAAAATGCGATTCTTTCTTGTTATAAGAAATACCAAATGAAATTGAAATAATTCCTTTTTTCACAGCGGAGAATTCAGTGGGCATGCTTCCTGGTATCTAGATTGAAGGCTCTTTCTTGATGTGTTCACATGTAATTATACTTTCTTAGGCATCTTAATGGTACTGGCCAACGAAATCAAGCTATCGAGCAATCCCACGCTCACACCATTTCAATCATCTTTATACAAATGCCATCATCTCGTATGTGCTTATCCTCAAAGGACAGGTTCCATCATTGGCATAAGCAAATCTGGCCCCATTTCTAACAAGAACAGTGACAGATTGTCTGCTGCCGCTCAATCAACTATTGTGTTGATGGAATTTAGTTCCCAAGGAAGATCTATCATGTCCAGCTACTGTCTTGACAGCAATATACCTAAGACAAATGGCGATGTAACCTCTTCGCCGCTGCATATCGAAAGTCAGTAACTGTCTCGTTATTTTTAGAACTCCAACTTTCTTCAAAACAAGACCAACTTTGAGTAAAACAAGTTATCGATAATTTACTTATATATAATCTTAACTAGGAAGAATTAAAATCATATTTCAACCAAAAACTGAAGCTACTCGATATTATATTAAGCTACAGAGCATTAACTGCTACTGAGAGGTACGGCCGGCATGATAGAATTTGAATTTTTGAAGATTAAAGTAGATTGGGAAGCAAGAAGCCCGAAGTTTCACAAGAGAGAAGTGCTAGAAAACAAAAGGGTAGCATAGAACTTACATTTATAACTAACCATTTAAACTGCCAATGACGGGAGCTTGTAGCCAATTTAGTACTTTGATTAAATTCATAAAGTCTAGCTATCATAGAGAAATTACCCTGAATGTACTAATAGAAAAGGCATAGGGAAGCTATGTTACGGAGATAGGGAAGTGAGTGAAGAGGGGATGTCAGCCTAGGACCTATAATATTGCCGATTCTTCTTTGTTTTTTTATCAAGAACATCAAAACATATAGCATGAGCAACAGACCAGATGTGGCAGCAATATTCATATCAAGGGTTTATGATAGACTTATAAATATGTAAAACAGATTCTAGTGAGCAAATTGTCTAGCACAACACATTGCACCAACTTTACTTGCACCATCCCTAAGTATTGATTCAATATAATCTTTCCCCTTCATGTCCTAGTAAGTGCAATGAGTTACTCTCCTGGAGGTTATCATTAGCCCTGCTGCAGTTTCGTTTTGGAAGCGTTAAAATTAATAATCCATTACTTGCCCCAGTAAACAACAGATTCTAAGTAATTTTTTAGATCAGCTGTCAAACTGACCTTATCGAAACAATCAAACTTATTTGTAAGAGAGTATTAAATAATAAAAGGAGGCACAGTGGAGTAATGGATAACAGCTCGGATTGATGAATCTTAGAGTCGAGTTAGAAACCTAGTCGAATCCATTTCATTAACTTGAGAAAGGTATCAATCCTCTTCTCCCCCACCAAGCTATGGGGAAATATTAGGACAAAACGGATGCTATAGCCTTGGATGGCAACTGGTCTACCGCAGAAAAAATGGCAATCTACTGCGGGAGAAAATCTGCCTCGTCAGTCATGTATCAAATGATATATGATCGCCTAAGCGTGTATCATGCATGGATATAACTGACTGACTTTCTAATCGAATCCATTACATTCACTTACGTGCAAATACTCTTGGGAAAGGTATGAATCGTTTTTTCCCCCAGCTATGGTTAAATAGTAGGACAGACCAGGTTCTATAGCCTTGGATGACAACTGGTCTACCGCAGAAAGAAATAGCGATCTACTGCGGGAAAAAATCTGTCTCGTCAGTCATGTATCGAAAGATACATGATCGCCTAAGCGTGTATCATGCCTGGCATATAACTGACTGACTGACTTACTTTCTAGTCGAATCAATTACATTCACTTATGTGCTAATATAATTGGAAAAGGTATGAATCCTCTTCTTCTCTCCCTCCAGTTATGGGTAAATAGTAGGACAGTCCAGATTTTATAGACTTGGATGGCAACTGTTCTACCGCAGAAAGAAATGGCAATCTACAGCGGGAAAAAATTGCCTCGTCAGTCATGTATCGAAAGCTCGCCTAAGCGTGTATCACGCATGGCACAGAACTGACTGAATAAATAATTGTTTCATCCGCATACCTTTAGCATTCTCCTAAATATTTTGCACTCGTTTTCTTGAGTCGATATTCGCGATGCGCTTCGATGTCTTTATTTGAGGAGTCAATTTGAGATGTGCTCGACAGTAAATTTGTTATTGTTATGGTCCAAGTTCCTTGTACCAGGGTGATGGTCCAAGGTAGAACCAATAAAGAATAACTCGAACACAGGTATCGAATAACACAGATATATTACAAACAGAAATATGTACAAAGAAGTAGAAGTATTAGTAATGACAATCCGATTTGGTTAGAGTGATGTATGTTGTCTCGACAAGTATCACTATTCCAATGTCTTACAATAATTGTCTGACTCTGTCTCTGAACTGATGTTCAACAACACGCCCACAAGGCCGGTTTAATGCCAAAAAATGCCCGTAGAACCCGTATAAACGGGATCGGGTTGGTCAACCTCCCCGAACGAGGCTCTTCCCTTCGGCGGAGCCTCGTCCGGGTTTCTCTCTGCCCAGAGGCAGAGAGTTCGATCGTCTAGCCGAGTCGTCCAAAAAAGACTGTTGATTTACTTGACCTCCCACAGGGTCAGGTTGTGACACAAGGACGGGGAAGGGAGGGGGAATGGACCCGAGTTTTCACCCGGGCCGCAGTACTTTGGCTTTAGCTGGTCTTAGCTTGTCCAAGCTGGTCTTTAGCTGGTCATAGCTGGTCTTAGCTTGTCAAAGCTGGTCATAGCTAGAGGTAGCTGCGATACTACCAGCGCAGGGACGAATCCCTGCGACCGGCCTGTATCAGAGATCGAATCTCAGCCCCATAGGCGATCGTCCAGCGAGTAATCTGAGAACAGATACTACACCGTGATCTTAGCCTTGAAGCCGAGAAACGAACGATCAGTACCGACCGCGAGCGGCCGGGCCTGACCTTTTTTTTTAACACGCCCACGTGTGTCAAATGTGGCACAAGGCCGGTTTAATGTGGGCTTTCCGAGCCCGTAGGCTCGGCCAAAAAATGCCCGTAGAAACCGTATAAACGGGATCGGGTTGGTCAACCTACCCGAACGAGGCTCTTCCCTTCGGCGGAGCCTCGTCCGGGTTCCTCTCTGCCCAGAGGCAGAGAGTTCGACCGTCTAGCCGAGTCGTCCAAAAAAGACTGACTCTGAACTGACTGCTTCTGCTCCCTCTTGAGGCGCAGTATTTATGATGTCCGGAATTGTCCATTATTCTTATGGGTAAGTTCCCATAAAAGTTATTTATATTATTCGACTGTTCTCCTCGATTTTATTATTATCACATCATTTCGGACAATGATCCCTTCGTCATTCATTTGGTATTTTTCGGTATGGCAAACTACAGGAAATTTCGAACTGAGCTGTTTATTTAATCTACGGTAGACTTTTCTCGTTTCACTGAAATGTTTTAACTAATTCTTAGTACTACACACTTAGTTCTCTGAGTTCATTCCCGGCCCTGTGAGTGAATTCCGAATTACTGTCACCAAATTCACAAGCCATCAGTTTAATCCAGCTATTCTGGGGCAATCCTGAGTGTAGAAATTGGACCCCCAAACCTATCCTGCGTACTAATCAGACTGCTGCTTGTCTATACTCACTGAGGTATCTAATTTCTACTTCGGCTGCAGCTGAGATCCTGCTGTCAGTCCTCTTCCTGCATTCATTAAAACCTTGCATATCGATAAAAATTGCTATGTACATTCGTTTTTAATTACATTTGTTGTTTATTAAAATTCTGGAAGTAACCTGATTTCTTACTGCGTGTAAAAAAGTATAATTAGCGAAAATATTGTGTATTTTGGTTTTTATTTTTTAAAACATTTGTGAAAAAAATATTAAGACGAAGCATAAAAAGGAATTCCACAATATTTTTTTTATTTTTCGTAAGAGAAAAGTACTTATTTTAAAACATGTGTAGTTGCTGATGTGAAACAGTGTAGTTTAAGCAGTTAAACTTTGGTTAGCCAATTTTACTCAGCATTAAAAACCGCTGAATTCTACTCTAAGGAATCTTCAAATTCCCAAACAACATTCGATCTCATGTCCACTCATTAGTTCGCAAATCAAAAGTGGTTCCGTAGAAAGATTTGCTATATCGAATATATGTCTACTTTTTACACATTGATCACGTCTGCTTCTCAAATGCACATAGTATGTTTGTTGCTCTTTTTCCCAAGAGACCAGTCCCTATGAAATTAATCTTATTGTTTATTCTACTCAACAGATATGACGTAGACGATGGTATGTCTGCATCTAGAATCTCAAATTGTCATCGAATTCTTTAAGATTTAATTATTCGAACGGGCCTCCTGAATTTCATTTGGAAACGATCTACGACCTTGGATACTTAAATAACACTATACCGGTCTGATCCAGCATGAACAATTTGACAAGGTCTGTAATTAAAATAGCTGTAAATTCAAGCCAGAGGTGAAATTTCGGTAAATTGAAAAGTCCTGCTTAGGGCCGAGAACCAATATTTTCAGTGGCTATGGTTGGATATTCATTATTATTTTTGTTTGTTTGAATTGGCATTTAAAGAATAATGTGAATTTGTGTGACGATCAGACAACATGCCATCTACCATGCCTGAAGATCGATCTTACCAAGGCGAACTGATTTGTGTATAAAGGAATTGATATTTTTTTGTAAATTTCCAGTAAGCTGAAGGGACAATGTAGAACGTTACAAGAATCTTCGCCATAAAAGTTATTAAAGATTTCAATCGAACTTTTAAAAGAATAATTATTTTAGTAATGAAAAAATTATTATTATTATTTTTATTATTATTATTATTATTTTTATTAATAATAATAATAATAGTAATAATAACAAAATATATCATGTGGATTTTAATAATTACTAACTTTTAGAAAACATAGAAGAAACGAGGAGAGGCTGCACTGAGACGCAGATATCTGCACGTAACCAAGACATAGAGAGGGAGCGGGTCAGATGCGCAAAATTACACAGTGACCTCACGACGAAACCTGTTGATGGGACTGATGATTACGATGATTACGATGATGATGATGATGATGATGATGATGATGATGATGATGATGATGATATTTTACAGTTCCTTTTTTCGTTAGTACTCAAAATTAGCACCGATTAATTTTAAATTTAAACTAAATGTCACATATAACGAAATTCAAACACTAGAAGAACCGGGTTGTCAAAACTAAACCAATGAAAAAAAAATCAAAATCAAATATTAATGATATTAAGTAGATAACTCAAAGAATCGATCTGTTGTAAATTATTTTTGTCAGATTATTCTTCATGACAAGTCGACTCGTTGAGAAGCTAACTTATTAGCGTGATTAAATAATCAATCTTTCTGCAATATATTAAATTAATGCGATCGATTAATTTACTATCTGTTCCGTGCTGATTTGATGTAGTCGCTTTGGGAGAAGAGCATTTGCACATTACTTGAAATGCAAATTTCTTTCTGCTGGCTTACTGGTGAAAGGGGGCGGTTGTAACTCTTTCATTTCATACAGCATGAAAAATTCATTGATGTAATGGATACGCACTCAACATACATCATAAATAATGTGTCATGTGCTATGCGACACATTGAGGACATCAGTCTCGATTTCGGACAATAAAACGAAAATAGGATGATGCGTAATTTCATACGACCATATTTTCTGTTGCTCTCAAAGTTATTTTGTTTTTTTTTGTTTTTCGTAATTTTAGAGACGACACACTGTAATGTGAAGACGTTACTTGGCGAGGTAATGCAAATAGCGATACGGTCAAAGCTTTGCATGGCTTTTGTTTTGGAAGACGTCTTGTTAAATCTAAGTCGATGGCACATAGGAAATAAAAGGTCACCAATGTCGGCAAGGCCAGTTATGTTTGTTCTATTGTCTAGAAAGCAAGATTCGTCGACAAAGATAGATTTATTTTCTTACTCTAGACCGTTAATGAATGTCCTTTTATCAAAGGCTAATTTTTCTATACATGAAAGGTTAATCTTTCTAAACATGTAATATTTTTAAAAATGAAAGTGTATTCTTTCTAAACATGAAAGCATAATATATTTAACCGTCAATGCATAATCTTCCTAATCATGAAACAATAATCTTTCTAAACATGAAAGGCCAATCTTTCTAAACATGAAAGGCTAATATTTCTAAACATGAAAGGCTAATATTTCTAAACATGAAAGGTCAATCTTTCTAACCATGAAGCAATAATCTTTCTAAACATAAAAGTTCAATCTTTCTAAACATGTAATATTTTTTTTAAAATAAAAATGTATTCTTTTTAAACATGAAAGCGTAATATCTTTAAAAATGAAAGCGTAATCTTCCTAATCATGAAATAATAATCTTTCTAAGCATGAAAGGTCAATCTTTCAAAAAATGAAAGGCCAATATTTGTAAAAGTAAAAGGCTAATATTTCTAAACATGAAAGACTAATATTTCTAAACATGAAAGTTCAATCTTTCTAAACAATATTTTTTCTAAACATGAAAGGCTTATCTTTCAAACGTGGGCGCTTCGTTTTAATTGTAGTATGTGTGTTTTCCAGTGATTATAAAAATTTGTAATTTCAGTGAGGATCTGAAGGTTGAACGCCTGTTGTGTCTCAAATTCACTACAGACATCACATGGGACTTACATACTGAATCCACTGCTTAAGTTTCTGGAAAATGAGTGATTCCTTTTAAAACAACTTCACTTAGAGATTTCGCACAGCAACAAAAAATAAGACGATAAGGATATTAATTTAGCAAAACAGTCACAGACTGTTATTATTATAATCCTTTCACGCTCCACACTTCCAGACGAAACTTAGTGAGTAGCAAAATTAAAAAGAAAGATCAACAGCTAAAATAACCAGCACAAATATCTATACAAGGTAACCAAAAAAGTTATGTCCATTTTTTCATTAGTCATTGAATGAAGTTGAAATATATACGAAATTCGTGTAGCAATTGTTTTCAAATTCGGACAGTTGGACGTAGGAACATCAGACGTTATAAAAAACACGGGCACCGTGCTCGGCCATCAGTTATAAGCTGGACAGCTGTGAGAAGGATGGAAGTGTCTAGAGATCTCGTTCGGGGCTGTTTGCTTTACGACTTCAAAGTGGGCTTATCAGCAGCTGCATCAAGTCGCCGCATATGTCATGCGTTTGGGGATAGTGCTGTGAATGAACGTACTGCAAGGGGTTGGTTTCGAAAATTCAAGTCGGGAGATTTGCCTCTCCATGATGAGCCTCTCAGTGGACGACCACAGGTCTTGAATGACGGAGTCCTGAAGGTGGCCATTGAAGAGGACATTAGTCTAACTTGTGGTGAACTTGCAAGACAGTTCAACTATTCCGATGAAACAGTTAGACTTCACCTGCACCGCCTAGGTAAGACGTACAAACTGAGCAAGTGGGTTCCTCAAACGCTGTTGGAGGCCCACAAGGGACAAGGAGTGGCAGCATGCGGATCGCTGCTTTCTCGCCACCGTACCGCATCCTTATTCAATCGAGTACTTACCAGTGATGAAAAGTGGGTTTTGCACGAAACTCCCAAGCGTTCCAGACATTGATTGTCTCCTCAGGATGCTGTCTCTCACACCGTAAGACTGCCTATGCACCCACGCAAGATTATGCTTTGTGTCTGGTGGACAGGTCGTCAAGTAGTTCATTATGAACTGCTACCAACGGGCCAAACGGTCACTGGAGACCTATACTCGCAGCAATTGAAACGTGTGCAACAGGCATTGCGCCAGAAGGAGCCAGCACTGGTGAATCGCAAAGGTGTTCTTTTCCTCCATGACAACTCCGGCCCGCATGTCGCGCGAGTGGTCAGGGATACCATACAGCAACTTGGGTGGGAGACATTGTGCCATCCACCTTATTCACCTGACCTTGCACCATCCGATTACCACCTCTTCCACTCCCTGGATAATCATCTTCGTGGGAAATCCTTCACCAATGAAGCAGATTTGCGCAAAGTCCTCACGGACTTCTTTGCGTCACCCCCCCGAGTTCTACCGCAAGGGTATTGAACAGCTGGAAATACGTTGGCAGAAAGTGGCGATTACTTCGAAGACTAAATATAAGTTACACATACTGTGAAGCGTTTTCTTTTTTCTTTTAAAAACGGACAGAACTTTTTTGGTTACCTTGTATATTACATTATGTTTTTTAAATTCCTTGAGGAATTTAAAAGCATAATGTAATATATATATTACATCGTTTCTATAACAAGCCCGTTTTTAAACTGAGTAGGTTGTTAGCATTCTGCACAACCCCCAACATGGAGGATCAGGCTTTAAATTCAGATTTGTTGTTTAGTTGCCACCCAAAGCTATAGAACCCGGTCTGTCCTGCTATTTCCCATAGCCGGGGGAAAGAAGAAGATTCATACCTTTCCCAAAGGTATTGGCACGTAAGTGAATGTAATTGATTCGGACTTGACTCTCCGATTCCTCAATCCGAGTCGCTATACATTGCCCCCACACATATATAGCAATGCTTAATTTACTTCAGAAAAATGTCATATTGAGGGTACACCCACTGAAGGCTGAACTTTACACAATGGAACTCGTTTAAGAGGCAAGAACACTACGAGAGACGCCCAATATAAACCCGTATAAATAGTATATTCTCTTTAGACTTTATTGCAATTGAATAGTTATAGCTATGCCGTCCCTCAAATAGGCTCGTCGATTTTGTTGAATAATTATTTAAATGTTTTAACTTTTAAGAAGTTTAGACTGAAATTGTCAAAAAGCGCATGACGTTAATGGATATATTTTCGTGTTGTTTAGTTTATTTCTGCCAATATTGTTATCAATAGTAAAAAACTGAATTTCAAAGTACATCTAGGTCTGTTCTATAAGTCGATGCCTTGTGTCAAGTATATTTGTCTTTAGTTTTCTCGTATTTTTAGCAAGGATATTTTTAGCAGTATATAAAGCACGCACCAAGCTTTGAAACCTAGCCACTGTCACTTCTGGCTCCAAATACTTGTTTTTGGATAATCAACCACATTTTTCTTATTATACAAAAGTTTAAAGATAATTAATGCAATTATCTATATTATCTGATATACGACCCCTATCCTCCCAATATTAGTATTTCGTACATTCATAATAAATACATGAAAGGAAACTTGTTTCCAGCTGGTTCGAAAGAATGTCTCTACTATACAATGATTTCTTATTATTCCCTAATTAATTGGAAACGGTTATCAAATTTTTGTGTATCCTATATATCATTAAGTATAGTAGATAAAATGATAGCCCATGATATGTCTTCCCTAAAAGTACGACTACGATATGGACAAACGTTTTTAAAATAGAAGAAACTGCACAGAAGAAGACTGCGATGTGATTAATTTCTCAGATAGCATCTCCTTATTAAACTAAAGCAGTGCAGCCAGAGATACGCTTTAACTGCTGCCGAATAACCTAGTAGAATTGTTCTATATTCACAAACTGCTAAAAGTACATTTCTTTACAAACTGTTCTCCAAAAAGCAAGGCCCATGATTCACTTATGCTAGAGGGTTATGAATGACATTATTGTATGGGTGTAAGAAGAGCAAGTAAGTAGAGAATATAAAGATATGATGGCTGAGAACAGTTAACACTAGATTTGAAGAAGTTACGGTAGTATTGATCAGGGATGCATTCTCTCGAAAATGTGTTGATGAAAGTTAGAAACTGTACACCAATGGTTTGGAGATTTTCTAAGCTTAGCCTAGATGTGGTACAAGGCCGAAAGTATAGGACACCCAGCGAGCATCAAACTCACTAGTCAGTCATAATTGATCTAGCACTGTACACTAAAGTTATGAGTAGATAAAGGATGATTCGATTCACTGTACGCGGCATGACGACTACTCGCTCTAAACATCCGATCTGTTGAAAGTGTGCTTTATTTTCATGATATTAGTAATAGTGTAACGAGCAGCTTGCTGTTTTTATATGCGGGAAAGTGGTTATAGGTTCTAAAACAATTCATCACCCAGAAGGCCGTGTATGCGTTTTTGAGCTCTGTTAAGACTGAAAAGTGAAAATATGTTTAGGATTATATCATCTTTGTTTTATATTTACTGTTATAAAGATATAAATAAATATAATTTACTCATAAGATATTAGTGTTTAATATAATATATATTGCTATTATATATTCAGTATATTTAAGAGTATGTGGAGTGTACTGAGATGTTTTATACCTTTGAATAAAGAAACTTTGCATAATTCCTTTCACAATTTGGTGTTACTAAACTTTATAAGAATGAATCATGTCACGGGCTTTGAAATATTTAGCCATCCTCAACGTGGAAAAGTTGATGTTTGAAGGAGTGTACACTATAGTTACAAAAATAACTGCTGGTTAGTTGAATACCAGTTCGTCTATATTGTAAAATCCCTGGAGCAAATAAAAGCTTAGAATTAAAATCATGAAATGCTTTCTCTAATCTGATTGAGGGTTTCCTCATTGTTTTACTTCGCCTTCATACGAGCCTTGTCTGATGATATCAAGTTTTTTACGTTACATATGGCAACTACGAAAACGAAAGTCTAGGATTTTCTGAAATCACACATTTTCTGCTTGGCCGAACAGTTTAAAATTCCTAAAGAGATCCGATTCGCATTTAACGTCAACATAACGACTAAGAGATCGAGTGAAACAAGCAGGACTTTTTAAAGTACTATTCTTTAGCGAAAGCAACTCGACTTAAATATCTATCCGTAAACTTATATATTCATAACAATAAGAATTTCCAAAAGTACGTGAAAGCATTTCGGGCATAGTCAAATCGGCTTGTTTTCGAGTGATTAACTTTAATATTAACCTCTCAAAACTCGATTTATGCATGAAAATGACCGTGCACACATACACTCACGCGCGCGCGCACACACACTGTTTCTCAGGCACGCGCGCGCGCGCACACACACAAACACATTCTTTCACACACACGTGTATATATATATATATATATATATATATATATATATATATATATATATATATATATTTGTCATCCACAGACAGACTGTTTCGCTGTTTCACAGCTCATCAGTGTGGCTAGACGTCCGGGTGCTAGGATCGAAACCGGACTGAATTTGCGTCTGTCCGAACTTCTCCCACTAAACCGTCAGATGAGGGTGAATTTTAGCGTGTATATTTTTAGATTCAGATAAACACACAGTGACTGAGAGTGACTCAATTCTATATATATATATATATATATATATATATATATATATATATATATATATATATATATATATATATATATATATATATATATATATATATATATATATCAGACTCCCTGACGATTGCGTCTAGCATGAAACAGCCTGTCGCCTCTGAGGGTTCACTTCAGAGTTCACTTTTATATTTACATATAATAAGCTCTATCTGTGATATTAAGCATTTTATCCCATAAATATAGCACACCATAAAACTATATTTCTTCTTATATATATATATATGTGTGTTTGTGTGTGTGTGTGTGTGTGTGCATATTTCATTGAATACGAAAGAGAAGGTGCTTTTATTTAGTTTTTTATACAATGTGTCATGCGATCTAATATAGTTTTTTACTTTTTGGATGATAAATTATATAAAAACTGTCCGAATGTTCATTTTATCCGAGCGCTTTCGGCTATACATTTAGCCATTTTCAAGGATTAAATATTTTAATTCTTAAATAAGAAATAGCTTGTTGTATGCATGTTTTATAAAATGTTTTCATTTTTCAAAACACGGTCGAGATATTGCGTCCATGTTCAAATTTAATATTATTAAGTGTTTTTTGTTTTTGTTTTTATTAATAAATCTTCCATTATTTTTAGCCATTTTTGCATGTAGATGATGCCATTATATTATTGTTGTCATCAAGTATGCTACGAATAGTGTCCGGTAGGTCTACATGAATATTTAAATGAGATCTAATTGTGCTATCGTCCAAAACGTGTTGAGTGAGTCTGCGTGTCAAACATGTTGTAGTGTGGCCTATATAATTATTTACGAATTTTGATTGATCACGAATACAATCCTTTAATGTACTTAAATGCCCATTAAGAAATTGTATATTCCTGATTCGTAAATAACATTTTCCCCATTTAATTTATAAAAATCAGATGAACGAAAATTATAAACAGGATGAAAGCAGATTTCTAAAAAATGTATAACACCTGTTGAAAATTGCAGAAAAATTAGATGAATTATTTATTACAAAAAGTTTAAAACCGCTAACCTTACAGTTAAAAATAATTCACCTCCTAGAACAAAATTAAATAGGGCAAATATTATTTACGAATTTAAATGTCCATAAAAAATAAATACAAAAAAATAACACTTAATAATAACTTTGAACATGGACACAATATCTTGAGCGTGCTTTGAAAAATGAAAACATTTTATAAACTAACTATAAACAAACTATTTCTTATTTAACAGTTAAAATATTTAATCCTTGAAAATGGCTAAATGTATAGTCGAAAGCGCTCGGATAAAAAGAACATTCGGACAGTTTTCATATAATTTATCATCCGAAAAAAAAAAATTTAGATCGCATGAGAAATTGTATAAAAAACTAAATAAAAGCACCTTTCTGTCGTATTCAATGAAATATGCATGAAAGAAGGATTGCTGCCTAAATACACACAATATATATATATATATATATATATATATATATATATATATATATATATATATATATATATATGTATGAACCTTTAAATGTCTTCCCGTACAAAGGTCGAGAGTTGTTTAAAAGGCAATGTTTCGTATTTTATTATGTTAGCCAACGATAACATTGACAGACATTGGCGTGATTGCAGTAGAGCCTGCTTAAACCCGTTTTTCTTTTACCTTAATAGAGATAAAATCTAAGCGGTACTCTGGCACAAATGACATCTGGCATGAAAGTGCGTATAACACCGAAATATTTCATTTAATACCTCCATCCATACAACTGATATGCATAGACGATTGATAAATATTTACCGTATTTAAGCTCTGCGTATAGGCACATTTAGAGAGTAAATTATTCTGTTGTTTGTTTAACGTCATATCGACTACTTACGAGTAATTCACTGCCGAAATTTAATTTTCTTGGGAAATTTAGTAAGTTTTTTTTTTACTATAAGAAACTATTGCTGGTATTTTTAATATCAATAATTCTTTTTATATTTTCATAATGTTTTGACACCAGTTTGGGTTTTCACTATTTATCCATTGCTTGGAGCCCGCCAGTTGTTACCACCCTGACCTAGGAACAATAACGATTAAGAGATGGTTTCACGTTCCTGAAAATTCCCAGATCAGAGACATTGTAGTTTATCTTCATGCCCAGTACGAACAGGAATTGTTACTGAATATGTAGAAATGTAGTTTTATGTAGCTAAAAACTTGCTCTAACCGTTCGTGTTAATGTGCTCCCCGATTTGTTATAGTTTGCACGGAAATAATTAGGCGCTGTTACTTTTGCAGCGACCCTCATATCTACATACATGCGTAAATGCAATAGACGAAAATCTAGGTTATGAAAATGACGGTTTTACAAACATACGTGCCAGTTGGGAAAATGAAAAATTGATAGAAAAAATGTTTTGTGCATTTATGTTTGTATATAAGATTAAATAAACAAGAGAAATAATTTAATTAAGAAGCTGCAAAGGTGATTGTGAATGCGTGCCAAAAAATGGTATATGCGTATTTATTTTTCTGTTGTTGCTTTTAAATGTAGAAGAAATCTCGGATTGTTTCGTGGAGGAGAGAAACGTAAAATAGACAGAAGAGAAACTGAAAGAGAAAAAGAAAGAATGAAAGAGAACAATGAAAAAGAAAGTGAAAAGAAACGATGAGAATGAAATACCAGAAGAAAGAGAGTCAAGGGACGATTGAAAAGAAGGGTATACATGAATGAGAGAGAGAGAGAGAGAGAGAGAGAGAGAGAGAATAGAGAAAGATAATAAAATGAAACGGGAGAAATGGGAAAAGAAAGAGAACAAAAATGAATCAGAAGCAAAGAAAAGATAGAAAGAGTGAAATGAAAGGGGGGGGTAGAAAAGAAAAGATTAAAAGAAAGAGAACAAAACAAAGGTTGGAAGAATGAGGTCAAAACAAAGAAAGAAGGAGAAGCAAAGAGAGTGAGAAAAATAACAAATAAATAACGATAAATAAAAAGAGACTAAATGGAAGACCGAAATAAATAGAAAAAAACGAAAGGAAAAACAAAGATTACAAGAAAGAAAGAAAGAAAGAAAGAAAGAAAGAAAGAAAGAAAGAAAGAAAGAAAGAGAGAAAGAAATCGAGTGTTTACATCGCGGCATATATAATTAGTTGGGATTTTTCTACAAGCCGACCCAATATGGTAATAGATGAAACGACTTCGGATAATAGTAATTGTTTTTAATAAAAAAACTGAATTATTTTCGAATGAAACCCGTTAACAAGTATTCAGAAAAATAAACGGAATATATATTGATTAAAAGACGGAAAATTAAGTCAAATGTTAAAGTCCGTTGTTTTTCTATTTATAATTTAATATTTCTTTTAAATCAAAGCAATTATTGATATTTCTTGTAAATATATCCTCTCTGTCTCTCTCCCTATCACTCTCTCCATCTCTCTCTCTCTCGCTATATATATATATATATATATATATATATATATATATATATATATATGTATATACCATTACTCAAATCACAGTTATGTGTTTGTACAAAACAGAATTAAAACTAGATTGTTATTATTATTATTATTATTATTATTATTCACTTTTATTTCTGTTGTATACACATATACTTCCGGGTCCCAACCAGAGACCTAAGGTCAGAAATGGCTTCAAGATATTTTCCACTGAGCATTTTTGTAAAAAAAAAGAAAACCTAAAATCACATAGCTTTTACATAGACAAAGCCCTTCGTAATGTGTGGGATGTACCTGTGAGTGCAATATTATGTATTTCTTCAAGGCATGGGCTATCAGGAATCCCTTCAATGAGTCTATCGGATACTTTTCCAATTAATCCGAGGGATCCAACCACAACTGGAATTATTGATGTACTCGTTTGTCACATTTTTTTGATTTCCAATTCCAGGTCCTTGTTTTTTTAAAGATCGTCAAAGATACATTACATTCTGCAGGGACTTCATATGAATAAGAAATCACATTCTGTTCTCGTTCTTGGATTATGATGTCAGGCCGATTAGATTTATTATTATTATTATTATTATTATTATTATTATTATTATTATTATTATTATTATTACATCACCCCATGCAAGCGAGTAAAGCCAATGAGATACAATGGGTTACTGAGTGTGAAACATTAAGAAAGAAGAGAAACATTATTAAGGAATGAGGACAATAGAAGAGTAAACAAGATGACAGTAGATAACGATTGACATTGTATTTAAAGTTTTGAAGTTCAAAGTTGT
>OZ038481.1:127020098-127082598 GCA_964036315.1 Acanthosepion esculentum | reverse complement strand
CAATGTCAATAAGAAAGCATTATTATTATTATTATTATTATTATTATTATTATTATTATTATTTCTTTGATTTTTGGTATATACTCATTACTTTCCGGGTCTCCACTAGAGACCTAAGGTCAGAAATGGCATGAAAATATTTTCTACTTCTTTTCTTTGTATTTCTTTTGAAGGAAAAGAGCCCTTATGATCACATATATATTATATATAGATGAAACCCTTGTGTAAGGCGTGGACGTTAATTGTGAATACAATATTTTGCATTTCTTTAAGTCATGGGCTACCAGGAATCCCTTCAATGATTCTCTTGGAATCTTTTCTAAACAATCCGAGGGCTCTGGCTACAACTGGAATTGTTGGTGTCCTCTTGTTCCACATTTTTGAGATTTAGATTTCAAGGACCTTGTATTTCTATTGTGAAGTCCCATAAAATTGTTACAGGTCCTATCTCCGTAACTGGATCAGAGTGGGTTTTTTTCTAATTTCTTGCAATTTGCTCTCTGTAAAACTTTCAGATTTTCCGGTGCCGATATTAACCGCCACTGAAGACAACACTAGGCATTGTTATGCCGAGTGTTATATTCCACGGGTGTCAATACCGAGCAACTTGGTATAAGATAGTAAATTGTTTCTGAATATTTTTCATAGAATCTGCATTCTGGTCTAACGCAAAATTATTATGTGTGCTTGGTAATTTCTAGTTAGCAATTATTGGCCTTGTGTTGCAACAATAAAACCTTTGGTTTCAGCTTTTAACCCAGCCCTATGTACAGTGCTGTTCGATAAAAGTAACTCACCTGATTTTTTTTACTAAAAATATTTTTTGTCTATTGTTTTGGGGGTTAAAATAATTTTTAATCTTACTAATATAAAGACCCCTTCCCGACCACCTAGGAAAAAAGTTTATTCACTCTAAGTTATTCTATTGATAATTATAAATTTGGATATGAATGAGATTCAGGGGAAAAAGTGACTCAGATATCCCATTCTAATGATTAATCTGGTAAATTTAAAGAGCTTTTGACAAAATATTGAAAACTATTTTACAATACACTTAGAACAATATTCTAGAAAATTCTAGAACAGATTAAATTAAATCTAGAGTATTCCAGAATATACCAGAAAGCCTCATACAGTATAAAACAGCTTGAAATAGCCACTGAAGTCACTAACCAGATGAAAGGGTACAAACACGCATCAGAACCACTGAAGGCATCTAGTATTGCCCTCTCAAAAGCAGGCAAGTCTACGAGAGAAATTGCAGAAATTGCTATAACCTCGCAATCAACTGTCTCTCGAGTGCTTAGGGCACATAATGATGCCACTCCTGCTCTAAGGAAGGAAACAAGGGGACGAAAGAAAAAGATTGATGATAGAACTGGCAGGGTAATCAAGAGAGAAGTTGCGAAATATAGGACTATACCTAGCCAAGAAATTGCAGCCAGTCTAAGCGAAGAGCAAGGTGTTAGTCTTACCTCTTCAACAGTCCATCGGTGGCTGTTAGAAAAAAGCTACAAATCTTGTACACGAAGGTTTAAGCCGCTAATAAGCAAAGCCAACAAAGCCAAGAGACTTGAATGAGCTCACTATTACATAAATGTCACCGTAAAAGACTGGAAGAATGTTCTCTTCTCCGATGAAACGAAAGTTGAGGTAAATGCAAAGGATAAGGCGAGTCACTTTTATCGAACGACTCTGTAGTCACTGATGCGTACTGGTTTTGTCTGCATCAACTTGTTTGCTACGGGCACAATATTGACCGGGAAGTAGTTTATCTCGCCATCGTTTCTGTATCTGGTTAGTTCCATTTGCCTTTGATTACATTTTAAAGTATTCCGCAGCTTCACTTGGTTTATTATGCTTTACTTGTATTTTTTCCTCCATTTTGAATTTGTTGGCTTCCTCTATTACTGAATAAAAATTCTTACTTTTTCATGTTCTTCGACACGATCATCATCCAGTCTTCTGTAGTTTCCAGGTATCTTTGAAGGCCAACCGTTGTAATTGTGTAAGACAGTTCCGATTGAACTAATCCTCTGTCTCCTTCGGGTCTGGTCGCATACAGACGATCAACATCAGCCTTGGGGTGATGCATGCGGTGGCAAGTGAGAAGATCTCTCGTTTTGGCGTCCATTAGCTTAATGCTAGCTATCGTCCAATTAAGGACGGTGAAACTGCATTGCCTCACAACGGCAGCCATCCTGTTTATGGCTGATATTCTTTCTTTCTTTTTTTTTTAATTCAGCTCGGTATTCAATACCAGACACACACGCCTGTAGTAAACCTTTCTTATCTTCTCCTTCATTTAGCTATGATGTATTCCCTCTCCTTCACTAATTCCGAGAGGCTTCAATATGTTCCAGTTCCATAATCTTTGTGACAAAATCTAAATCTATTGAGGATATTTCTCTAATTCTCCCTTTCTTGAATATTACTTTTGCACATTTGTCTAATCGGAAATCCATACCTATGTCGTCACTGAAACATATTACATTATTGAGGAGACCCTTTGAGTCATTGTCGTCTTTGGCAAAGGGTTTGAGATCATCCATGTAGAGTAGGTGATTTAATATTTTCTTGTTTAGTCTGTATCTATATCTATTACAGTTTAATTCATGCGTACGGGACAGAGAAAACAGAAGGAGTGGCAGTAAGTCACCTTGAAAGATTCCTCGTCGGATATTCAGGCTGTTGGAGGTGGCAGTGCTTCTTGTGTGATTTACATTTAATACGGTTTTCCACATTCCCATTTTGTGTTTAAGGGAATCTACAACTATAGCGGAAACTTTGTACATTTCTAAAGTCTTTAGGATTCAAGATTGTGGCACACTATCAGAGGCTTTACGCTACTCTAGCCATGGTGTGCTGAGATTTCTACATCTTTTCCTGAACTTTTCCAGGATCAGTTTGTTTATCAGTAGTTGATTATAGCAATGATATGAACCCCTCCTGCATGCCTTCGGTTCCAGGAGGAGAATGTTGTTTGCGTCGAGAAAAGAGTTGTTGCGGTTCTTCCGGACAGCCGTGATCAATTTATAGACCAATCACAATAACATATTATAGACCAATCACAATAACATATTATAGACCAATCACAATAACATATTATAGGCCAATCACAATAACATATTATAGACCAATCACAATAACATATTATAGACCAATCACAATAACATATTATAGACCAATCACAATAACATATTATAGACCAATCACAATAACATATTATAGGCCAATCACAATAACATATTATAGGCCAATCACAATAACATATTATAGACCAATCACAATAACATATTATAGACCAATCACAATAACATATTATAGACCAATCACAATAACATATTATAGACCAATCACAATAACATATTATAGACCAATCACAATAACATATTATAGGCCAATCACAATAACATATTATAGACCAATCACAATAACATATTATAGACCAATCACAATAACATATTATAGGCCAATCACAATAACAATTATAGTTAAGCACCGTGATGTTTCATCCGGGTGTTGTTTGATATATTGAAATTGTCATCTTTGATAATGGCTTATGTAAGCCGAAAGCTTAGAATGGATTTAAACATGTATCAATATGGTGTTTTCCTTTCATCTTTCAACGATAATGTGATTAGGCTTATCAGACAATATGAAAAGAACTTACTTAAAATAAATAGACAAAACTTGTCTATATTATTTAATGAAGCATGCATTAATGAAAATTTCTATCTAAATACACATTATATATATATATATATATATATATATATATATATATATATATATATATATGTGTGTGTGTGTGTGTGTGTGTGTGTGTGTGTGTGTGTGTGTCTATCTATGTATCTATGTATAATTTTACTCATAGCTTCTTATTGAAGACTGCAATCAGATTCAGATGAAAGAAATTATCCTTAAATATCAAGCCTTACGGGTTATTTCACATTTTATTCGGGACTTTTTTCCATTATAAGCAATCACTTTATAAGTCGGTAATTACTTTATTTAAACATTCTTTGCATTCTTGTACAATAGTTGAAAGAAGAAACATTAATATTTTTTTAATCATGGCAACAGATATTTTGAAACATAACTACGTAAAAATTAATATGGAATCTAATGTTTTGCATTAAACGTGATATTAATATAATATCATTTTCAAAAATAGATACAAAGAATGTATTTAGTAAATTTAACGAAATAGAAAGAAGTGTAAAACAATGACGTGCTTTCTTCAACGTTTACCTTGAACCAAACATGAGAAAATTAGTAGTCCTTACAGGATTCATTATTGGTAGCTACAATCTTAGCAATATTGGATATGCAGATGACCCAGTGTTGATAGCAAATACAGAAAAGAAGCTATAGAAACTCCGACAGAATGTAGTGAAGGAAGGTGAAAAGTAATGACGAAAGATTAATTGTTAGAAGAGAGAATGCATTGCAGCCAGCAAAGAACTGGGGAAGTTTGTGAATCGGACGAGAGGTGAACCATCAAATCTTTTGCCAAGACTAAAATAGGTCGCATTTTTTAGTATATACAACCTGACCGACATCAAATTTTTTAGCATATATTCTTAATAATATGAATAGATATTAAAAGTTGAAAATATAAAGGCGTGGTGCTTATATAAATATTAGTAAATCTGGAATATGTTTTTTTGTAGTGGATTTATCCTGATTGATTTAGGAAACGTTGACTTGCGTAATAACATTTACAATGTCTTTTTGATAAGCCTTTTAGATTAGTTGTTTCCTGCTCCTTGAGTCTGCGTATTACCATAATTGATCTTGGGAAGGACATTGCAGAGTTTTTTTTTCCATTGATTCTCTATGTTGTCTTTACTGAAACATTATCTGTGGTTAAATTGACGTCTATACTTGGAGATCACTAAACGGTGTTATGACATTTATCTTTTTCTTCAGTAAATTACCACCTTTCACCGGAATGGGGTAAGCTGGCACATTTATTCGAACTTATCTGAACATTGTCTACAAATGCTTCCGTAACGAAACTGAAGTTGTCGTTTAGACTCTTCTAGCTTTGAATTCAGAATTTTCCTTCTCATAAATGAGATACCAGATAAAACAATAGAGTGCAGTCTAAAGTGATGCTTTGATTACTACTCGCAGTGGGAAGAGACGGCAGAGGATTTAAAATGACAGAACTTGTTTAAATGAATTAATAACTCAAAACTAAATTATATAATTTGATTTTGAGCCGCGAGGGAGGCGCTTCTAGCCAAGTTTATGGGTTTCTCCACATATTTGTCCACCGAAATCAAATTCACGCCTCGTCATACTCTCTTTGATTCACAGCTATCTCCGCCACTGTACCGCCACTAGACTGAGGGGAGAAATTGGATAGGGAGAGAGGAGGAAGGTCTCAATGCTAGCATGCGAGAGAGTAATGACTGATCATATAACTTAAGAGGATATTTAATTAATTTATAATAGTTAATAAGTTAATTGTTAATAAATTAAAACACTAAAAGCAAGATTCATAGTTATTTGCAAAGCTTAGATTTAACCAAAAACAAGGAAAAGTGTTTACAGTCGTAGTAGTCATGTAAATGACTTCATTCGCAAACTGGTCTATAAGGCTAGATTACTAACCTGTTACGTCAAGCCAGGAATATCGAAATGTTCATGGCCTGTAAAAATACTTTACCTGAAGTGCCCAGTATTGAACATGGCTCGGTGCCTGTCCTGCGTTTTGTCTTGAGTGACAATCGCAGTCGACACTGCAACGTAAGTATTCGTCAAGTTAAGTAGCATATGTTTCCATAATTAAATTATCTGAACGTAATCTAGTAGGCAGAATGGAGCAGAGGCTAACTAGCCTCAAGCTTTGTTGACCGGTAAGAACAAAATTTACCTACATTTGTGAACGTCTGAGTGATTTCAGATTACAGAAGCGCATTTAAACACGCACTTACACACATACGCTAAAATTATATATATATATATATATATATATATATATATATATATATATATATATATATATATATATATATATATATATATATATATATCTTTCTCTCCTTATATATATATAAAGATAGAGAAAAAGATAGTTATATATAAACTAGCTATCAACCGGCAGTTTCTTGGGATATGATCATTTCCTTCATTCTCTTGACCAAGAATTCGTTTCTCGTTTGAGTTTTTTTTCTTTGTAGTAAAATGACCTGAGAATTTCTCGTAAATGAAACAGTTTCAGAAGTTTATTCATTTGGGGAATCATTTAATAATATTATACTGCTATAATTTTGAAATTTTTTTTGTTGTTGAAAATTTCAATATTGTTTTTTAAATTATAGAAAAAGATTGGTTGACATTATGACCTCAAAAGGGGCAGTCACCAAATGTAAGCGTTCACTTACTTTTGCGCAGCTTAATTTTTAATTGATAAAAGTGTTTGGAAGTAGTTGTAATTCATTTAATAAGGGTTTTTCTCAACGAATATATAGATAAATTAAGTTTTTTTTAACTATCTGGAAAAAAGAGACAATTATTTTAAATATTATCTTAGGGGTTCATTTACTTTAGCACAGCGATTTTTGTATATATATATATATATATATATATATATATATATATATATATATATATATATATATATATTAAATTGTGTTTTCATTATTTACATTAGTCGGACTATTGTCCTCATCTTTGTCGCCATATTTGTCACAACGTTTCGGCCGTTGTACGCTCCGGCCTCCTTCAGGTGGTTGGAATTTCTCAGAAATATAGACAGACTTTGTGTTTTCATGTGGCAAAATTACTCGTACTTTTTCCGTAGTTTACTGGTGGAAAGGCATTATAGCCAGGCAGTTTGTCGTAAAGTGCTTGATATCAAAAGGATAGGTTAGAATATTAAGAGAATTTATGTAGAGAAATTTATCACTGCATTGGGTTGTGTTATTTCATATTGAAATAACACCACACAGTTGACCATTAATATTATCTATAAACACACACACACATATATATATATATATATATATATATATATATATATATATGTGTGTGTATGCATATATATATATATATATATATATATATATATATATATATATATATATGTTTGTGTGTATGCATATATATATATATATATATATATATATATATATATATATATATATATATATATATATACATATATGATAAAAATATAGTTTTACGGCATGCTATATTTATGGATAAAAGTGTTCAATATCAAGGAGAGACCGTATCTTCAGTTGCGGCCAAAATGTTCAGAACGGCATTGTTTTCGTCAGAAAAGTAGGTATAAGTTTTTATCAAAGTTCTTTTATGTTCTATAATTTTCACAGACAATGAATACGATATTACTTGTTAATTTCTGACATTTTCCTGTAATTCGAGAGCATAATACAAGCGTTATGGATTATTTAGTGATTTATTGCAAAACCCATGGCTGCCAAAATGATCAGAACGGTTGTTTTTACTCCGTGTTTTAGTATATTTAACCGGCGAACTCTAATTTTTTAATTTGTTTACGTGACGGTTCGTTTACTAAATATCTGCAGTGTACTTTGTTAATATAATGCCACTTACTCCGGAACTAATTCGTCAGCAGATTATTAAGCTTCCAAAGATTGATAATTTCAGAATAGGGTTTATTGCAAAGATTATTAACAAGTCAAAAAGTGTTGTTCACGGTATTCTTAAGGTCTACGATGATTGTGGTTCGTGTGAAGCAAGAAAGTCTACACGTAGGCCAAGAAAAACGACCAAGAGAGAAGATCGTGCTATGTTAAAGTTGGTTAAAAAGGACAGATTTAAAACTGCTGCTGTTGTTTCTCGGGAAATGAGCATTGTACTGAAGAAATCTTTATCTCGAAAAACTGTTTCGTCGTTTAGTTGAACATGACCTACAAGCAAGAGCACCTGCAGTGAAGCCACTGATCAGCTCCAAGAATAAAAAGTGTCGTCTTAAATTTGCAACCGAACATGTGCTGTGGTCTCAAGAAAAATGGCAAACGGTGTGTGTGTTTGTATGTGTGTATGTGTGCGTGTGTGTATTTAGGCAGCAAATTCTTTTTTAAGCATTTCTGATTGAATAAATTACAGACATTATGTTTGCTAATTTTAAAAAAAGTCCGTTCATACTCACGAATAACCTCCCGTGTATTGATGTAAAAGGATGAGGGAAATGTGCTATAGCTGTTTAAATTTCCTTTTATTTTCATTTGCCAATTACATTCGATCCTCTTCCAAGAACATCTTCAGGGGTGCAAGTAGTACAAAACTATATGTTGTTCATTAGTACAAGTATTTATACAAAGTTATGCATTGTTATCCATTACTGCAAGTTTTCACTCATGCTTTTAAATGCAAAACGGTTGACAATTTGCTAAGAGTTCATTAGAACATGAAAAAGTATCCTTTATGGAATTTTTTCATAATGATATTATATATATATATATATATATATATATATATATATATATATATATATATATATATATATCCTTTATTTGTTTCTTTGCCTGCGATAGAGCAGAAACCGTGCAATCGATTTTAAAGAAACCAGAGAAATTGATTTCTAAATGCAATTTAAGCCGGAACACGTGGAGACAGAGTGACTTTGAAAAGAGAGATTCTAACAGTAATATCTCAAATTATTCTCTCGAGAGTTTCTGCCTGCAAATCTATGCTATCAAAGAAAGAGCATCCCAGATTTTTTAAGTGCTTTAACGATGCGTTGTGCATGAGTCGTTGATATAAAACAAAACACTTGAAGTAATGTCCTATATTGTATCCTAGATATGTTTGGGTGGTAAGCTAACGGGTATCACAAAAAAGAGAATCGGCGGGCAGTGTTCAAATACAGACCAAATCTCATTTTCCCACTTTGCATTAATGCCTTTTGAAATGGCAGGAACACATTTCTCTCCAGCTATGAGATAAATTGTCTGGTCCCTCTTGCATCGGAGAGCAACCAGTAGGTACAAAATTCTGAATTCAATACCTGGTTGATATCTCCACTTGAAGCAAACTTTAAGTAGGAAGCCCAACACAATTATATAAAAACATAATAATAATTTAAATAGCGCACACCAAACGATAGGGGTACTGACATCCTCCCACGCCATTTGTGAGAATGAACTTTGCCGTTTTTGACATCCCACATATGTTTTGTGAGTATGGTGCTATTTTCATACTTTTTGAAAATGATTATGTGAACAGCAAATTAATTTACCCGGAACTTTCTTTTATTCCTATAAATATTTATGTAGGTTTCTTTGAGGTATTACAGTAGCCTGTCATGTAGGTAGTTATTTTCTACTGGGCATTGGTACTTTGTTTGCAATTAAATGTTGATTTACTTGTTTTAATGGGGTTTTTTTTTGTGTGGCATATATAACTTCTCAATATCTACAAGCAATACCGTTATATATATAAGTTGTTTTAAATTTTAAATTATGAA
The DNA here is from genome assembly GCA_964036315.1 of Acanthosepion esculentum. NCBI lineage: Eukaryota > Metazoa > Mollusca > Cephalopoda > Sepiida > Sepiidae > Acanthosepion > Acanthosepion esculentum. The sequence goes on along the minus strand of OZ038481.1, from coordinate 127,073,129 downwards.
TTTAAAATTTAAAATTTAAAATTGAGGACTGAATTATTAATTGTTTTACGTTTTAGTTGTTAATAATAATAATAATAATAATAATAATAATAATAATAATAATAACAATAATAACAATATTATTATTATTATTATTATTAATATTTTTTTCTTTATTTTATATTCCCATTATATTATTTTTCCTTTTCTCCTATTTTATTTTGTTGGTACTCTTTAAAATAATATCAAGCGTTAATTGTATATTAATCTGTGTTTTTTAAATTAACTGCAATATGCCTATATATGTTAATTTATTATTCCTTTTCTTCTTTCCCTACTTTCTCCTCCCACCCTCGCTTCCCTATTTGCTTTCTGTCTATATGTCTTTTCTGTTTTTTTCTCTTTTCCTGTTAGATGACTTATTAAACAGGTCAATGTCTGCTCCTTACCACCTCCTTTACTCTTAAGTATCCTAATAAAAAGAGATTTAAAATTATTCCTATCTCTCCATTCCTTCTTTAATTTCGACCATATCTGTCGTCGTCCTCCTCCCCCTCTCTGTATCACCTTACATCAACTTAAAACTACCCCTCAAAAACGTATAAACATAATTCGTAAATTTTAAAACCATTTTTTATGCTTGGAAAATGTGATTTGAAGAACAAGGAAAAAACACTTTCCTAGGGAAATAAAATATAATCAAAGGGCCCTTAAGGTTGTGTGTTTATTTTTTATTTTAACTGAATTAACACACACACACACACACACACACACACACACACACACACACACACACATATATATATATATATATATATATATATATATATATATATATATATATATATATATATATATATATATATATATACAATGATATGCTAAAAGATCTCTTCTGACATGATTAGAAGACACATCGGAATAGAAAACTCAACCTTCGAGAATGTAATATTAAGTGATCGGAGTATTTTGTTTTAAATAAAAAAGCAAATATTAAATAATATACAACTTTTTTTAATGTGAAATATATCAGTTGTTAACTTTGACAAGACATGACTTGCAAAATTTAACGCCGCCAAAACGAGGCTGATATCTTTTAATTGGAATAAAGAACCTTTTTTTCCATCAGCATGGCTGATACTACCCACATTGAATCTTTTTGATCACACGTTTTTCCATTAGTATGGAATGGAGTGATTATACTGAATTAATTGCTACTGCTGCGAGTAGAATCTGTTATCTGTGTCATATAAGACAATCTATCTCGTCAGAATCCATCCTAAACATTTAGAAATTTCCCAGTCCCCCGTGCATTGAATATTGTTGCCATATCTGTTCTGGTGTTCCTGCTATATATCTCTAGATTCTCGACAAAATCTAAAGATTGGTCTGTAATATCTCTTCTGACGTGATATCCCGAATTTAGTCCATTTCTCACCGCCATGACATCGCCTCCCTCAGTCTTTTTGGTAAATATTTTCATAGAATTTCTAATGTGTCCTCCTCCTTAGTAACTAAACCTCATGAATGTAAGCTACTACTAGATTGGCAATTAGGTCACATCGTTTTACTTTTGAATGAGCTTGATTTAATCGTAAGTCACATTCTACTGTTTTCTTTTTTCATACATCTCGCCTATGAAATTATCTTCTGCTTCCTTGCTACCCTGCCGCCTGTAAACTTTAAGCAAAACGTGGTAGGTGTACTCCCAAGAATACGCAAGAGAATCCGCGACGTTTGTAAAATACAGGAATTTTTGTAAACCTGGCCTACATTTGGTAACACTTAGTAAATCAAAAGGATTTTTTCCATAATATCAAATCATTCTAGTTTGCACGTTTCTCAACGCTTGTTCAGATGCCTTACAAGTCACTTATTATCGTGAACAGTTTTTTTTCGCAATATATATACGCAAAACGATGTTCCTGAAAAAGAGTCAGTTGTAAATTGGGTTAATGTCTGTCTCCGTAACTCTGCTTCGAATTGAGTTACTTGTCGGAAAGATCCAACTCATCTATCTTATTAAATATATAACATTAAATTAAATTACTAACGAATATTACATATCTACGGTCAGTTTCATGGCTTCCATCTATTTTATACTATATTTTTTTGCTACTGGACAAGAAAAAAAAGAGCGCTTTTAATTTAAAAGAAGATTGATTTGCAAATATAAATATTTACGAACAGAGCTCACGCGCCATTAATGGCAGCCACAATACTGCTTATCTCTGTTTATTATTATTAATATTACTAAAATTGGCAATTACTATGGATTGCATTATGTTAGTCGACTTTCAGATATAACAACACTTGTTAATTATTCATTACCAACATATACTTTTGTATTTTTTATTATACCCGAGGCAATATGTATGTCTTTTTTAATACTTGAGTCTATACACAAAAATATTGTTCACGTTCATAGATCAGTCTGTAAACATGTAACTTGAAACGCTTTCTTGAGAATGTTAATTATTTGTTCAAGAAAATTCTTATTCCAATATCATCCTCGTATGTTTCCTTTAATTTCGGGTGTAAATAAAGACAAAAATTGTCAAACATTTGTATAATTTCTAAGCTGCTCCTCGATCTAAGCTTTCGGCTCACATGAGCCATCTTCAGAGTGGTTATTAATATGAAAGTAAATACTGAAATATTATGTAATATTGGTTCTTCTGTACGAATGCCAATGCTGGCCAATCTCATCATAGATGAAGAATAGTCTTGAGGAAACATAAAGTTGGTTCTACAGAAGCTGCTGAGAATACCATAGACTGAACATGTGCGCAATGTCGAATTTTAGAGAAAATGGAAGTAAAAATGACACTTATACTTATAATCAGAAAGGAACTGAGAATCTCTAGGAAATATGAAGAGGAAAAAGGACTTCGAAAATTTGAACCAGGAAATATTAAAGAAAAGAGGGGGCAGATGAAAGCAACGCACAAGTTGGCTTAAATGATTGGTGGAACAGGGATTAGGAGCGATAGTAAAAGACACATTTACTAAAGCCTAAAATGGACAGGAAAATTTGTGGAGAGTCATGATTGTCCACGTCATTAAAAAAAAAAAATAATAATAATAATAATAATAATAATAATAATAATATCGAAATCGAAATCTCAAAAATGTGGCACATGGGAACATCAACACTCCCTGTTGTAGCTGAAGCCCTCAGATTGGTTGGAAAAGATTCCTGTAGACTCATTGAAGGGATTCCTGGAAGCCCATGTCTTAAAGAAATACAAAATATTGTTCTCACAAATACAGCCCGCACCTAACCAAGACTTTATATATGTAAAATATATGTGTGTGTTTGTTTTTCTTTAATTTGTTAGTGGAAAATGTCATGCCATTTCTAACCTTAGGTCTCTGGGCGGGACCCGGAAAGAAATGTGTACACGCCAGAAATCAAAGGAAATAATAATGATAATAACAATAATAATAATAATAATCCGCAAATAGTGATGGGTGCAATTTGTGGAAGACAAGATTTGAAATTTTCAAAAGTTTACCAAATACGAGAAAATTCAAAATTTTACAATCACTATGTCTAAAACGTCGAAGATGTGAAAAGATAATACGAATACACTGGTCTTTATTCATTATAAATATAAAACAACAATTAATAATGTTTCCAAACCTGTATCAGCTGATATGCATGTCTGTTGTGTCTTTTGAAGTTTATAGCTGTGATCAAGTACCTACTACCGCGATTGAATTTGCCTAAAAGTCGAAATAAAATTATTATTTTTTAAAGTACGTGTAAACAAAACTGCGAGTGTAAGAAACAAAAGAAAGAAACCTCTCAAAGAGAATCTTGGATGAAAGGCTATTGACATTCAAAAGAAATTCTCAGAAAAATTCAAAGCAAAAGAGAAGCGAAGGCTGAAACTCAGTAATATATGAAGAATCATTCCTTTTCCTATCGTTCTATTACGTAGGCAATCAATGCTTATATATGTGTGTGCGTATTGAATATTTAAATATAGTAGATTTATTGTTCTGTTGATTAAGAGAGTGTGTTCTGCATGGAATTGAAGAAATATTTATTTTAACTTAAGCATGTCTGATTTGACAATGCTGCGAATTACAATCCATAAGCCGGTGTTCAAATCTCTATTTTTTTAAAAAATGCCGAATGTTTATATTTCAAGAAAGACAATCTTTGCTCATTGTGAACAGTGATGGAATACAATCTTTCTACAATTCCACACCGTGTTTAACCTTGCGTCAAACTTAAATATTTTTATGTATTTGTTCATTAGAAATAATGAAAAGAGTACTGAAATGCTATGTAATATCAGTTCTCCTATTTGGCTGTGAATGATGGAGGGTCTTCTCAGAAATGAAGAAAGTACTCGAAGTAACAGAAATGCGTTTCTACAGAAGGATGCTGAGAATAATATAAATTGAATATGTGAGCAATAAAGAAGTTTTAGAGAAAATGGAAACGGAATGGATATTTATGCTTAACATCATGAAGAGGCAGTTGTAATTTGTAGGAGACGTAATAAGTAAAGAGGGCTTGGAAAATTTGATACTCACAGGACAGACTGGAGAGAAGAGGAAATGAAGCAACCAGTAAGCCATCTAGCGAACCTGAGTAAATGAATGGTGGAGCAATGTTTAGGAGAGATAACAAAAAGACAAAATTTATTAACAGTTACAAAGGACAGGAAATTGGGGAGAGCCGAAATTACCAACATCCCGAAGAGGGACGGCACGAATTAGTAGTAGTAGTAGTAGTAGTAGTAGTAGTAGTAGTAGTAGTAGTAGTAGTAGTAGAATAAGAAGAAGATTGGTGGTGGAATTACTCGGCTATATCTGATATGCCAAATTTTCAGAAATCGATTCTTGAATAATGTCATTGATTTGAATGTTGAAGTTTTCTAACGTCGGCAGATTTGACACTTTATGAAGACGCGGAAACACGATTATCCCCGTTTATTTTTCACTTTTCTGTATCGCACCTGCCCATGTTTACTAAACATCTATATGGCTAGGTTAGAATTCAATCATGGGGGCATCTCACAGTCACAGAATATCGAAATATTTGCTCCAGCGTCATGAACTAATCACCACATGTTTTACAGTAAGGTTCACACTTTACAAGTCCCGGAAGGCACTCGAGATAGAGGGTTACGTTACGAGGCAATGTTTGCGTAAAAGAGTGGAAGATAATGCTTAACCCTAGACTTCAACAGGTTAAAATTGTAATGATCGAGGAAACATCCTCTTGGGAATCGGTTCCACAGAGTAGGGGTTCGCGGGAAGAAGCTGTTAGAGTGGAACTTACTTCTCATCTATGGAATACGGTGGGAATGTGGGTGGTTTGCTACTATTTAAATGGCATGGCGTGTCCTTGCTGTGAAGGTTTGAATTGACGGGACCAGTTAATGTAGCTCGTCCGAGCACTTTCCGTGGAAGTAGCGATAGAGCAGCGAGAGGCCGCCTGTCGGAGAGAGGTTGGATTGTGGAGAATAATTCGTCACCCACAAGGGCTCGGAGACGCTTTTAGAGTCTATCAATGCTGTTGAAGGAAGTATCCCACCCAAGTAATATCTGGATCTTGTAAAATTAATCGATAATAGGAGGAATCAGGAATTTACTGGAGCGGTACAGGGAGCCTACATTTTTACCTGCATCCTAAGCAATGCATAGTAATTCCGAGTTGAGGATCGGTGTGCATATACATGTAATATATATGTAATCTACGGCCTTCTTCATGTAGTTAGAATGTCGAACTGAACCCTTTATTTCGCTCACTGGGGTAGACTGTTCTCGTTCCACCTGCCATGTTTAATGGATGTCAGTTATCAGTTATCTCCTCAAGTACACATGGCACAGTGGATAAAGGCTTTAGTTAGATCCAGTGACAAGACCCAAAGAGTGTGAATTCAATACCCGGTTAAGGCAGTGGAGAACTTGGAGATTGGAATTAACAGGAGATAACTGATAACTGACATCCATTAAAACAAGGCACGTGTAACTAGAACAGTCTACCTCAGTGAGCGAAATAAAGGGTTCAATTCGATATTCCAACCACCTGAAGAAAGCCGGAGAGTACAATGGTCGAAACGTTGTAATAAATATGTCGAGAAAGGTGAGGACAATCGTCCGAATAATGTAAATAGTGTACATAATACCTCATCGTAGAAATAGAGACAGATACTATCTATCTATCTATTTCTCTATCTATCTATTAAAATTTCAACATGATATTCCCGCATTCACTTACAACTCAAAACAAACTTCGAAACAGCATATATTTAATCGATATCTTAAAATGTTATTTTAGTAACATTCCTTTTTATTTCATTTATTTTGGGTTTCTTTTTACAGAAAATGTAGAAAGCTTTATAAATACTCTCGTTTTTTTTCTTTTTTTTTTGTCTGTGTCTGTGTGTGTGTGTGTGTGTGTGTGTGTGTGTGTGTGTGTGTGTGTGTGTGTGTGTGTGTGTGTGTGCGCGCGCGCGCGCGCGATTACAAAACCGACTCCGTTAATGCAGCATAGAATCCACATTCCGCATGATGGAACAGGGGCCTTAATTAAGGAAGAGTAGTTCTTTGTTTTCAAATATTTGAATGAAGGTTTCAACGTATGTAATTGAACGGCCGAAATTATCAGCCTCTAATGAAGAAATGCTATCTGTGGTGGGAGATTATCCAGCTCACTGAGAGAACTTAAATCCAATATCAACGCTTCCATTAAGAACCATCCCTACCCACATTATAATGCCTGACTCTCAACTTCTCGAGAGTTCCTCTTTGCGACTCATCGGCTGCTGACCTGAGATGGAACAAATACATTGAGTCAATAGCTTCGTCCACCACAAGGAAAGTTGGCTCCCTGGGCCGCGCCAAGAAATGTTTCTTGCCAGAGTCGATCCTTCAAATCTACAAATCAACCATTCGCCATTGGATGGAATATTGCTGCCATATATGGTCTGGAGCCCCTTCTGTTTGTCTCAAGGTTCTTGATAAGATCCAGAGACAGATACGCAATGTAATTGGCCCTGATCTGGCATCTCGTCTGCAGTCGCTCTCTCACAGTCGTGCCGTCGCCTCCCTGTGTCTTTTCACAGTAACTGCTCCGATGAGCTGCTTTCGCTGGTTCCCAAACTTCATGAATTTAAGAGTTCAACTAGGCTGGCATCTCGCTCTCACCCTTTCACTGTCGAAACTGTTAAATGTAGCCGTCGTTTCTAATTCCATAGCTTCATGTGTCGCACCTCTCGCCTGTGGAACACCCTCCTCTTTTCCTGTTTCCCTGATAGCTATAATCTCCAACTATTCAAATGTAATGTCAATCGACGTCTCCAGATACCCTGATCTATCCACTATCCTTCTCTTCATCCTTTCCTCTATCACTCCTATTTGATCTCACTCCAATTCTCTGTAACCCCTTGCGTGCTAGTGGCTTCCCGCCTTGTTTGGGGTGAAACGCTTAAAAAAAAAGAAAAGAAAGAAAAGAACGATTTCCAGTAACGTTTAATAACGGTAAAAAGTAAATGAACACTGAAGTAGGTTCGTCGAATTATAATGAGATAAAAATTCGGAATTAAGGAATTCTACATCACTCATATTAATTAGTATGCAAATTGTTTGCATCATATTGCGCTGAAAAAATGTTTTTAGTATAATAAATATCCAAGATCTGTATGCGGATAAGAAGCCAAAACATCACGTGAAACTTTTCTCTGCGACCGGAATACGTTAAGTCATTTTGTTTTACAAAGGTGACAAAACAAAAGCACGTGAACGTGTATGTTAGAATGAAATAAGACCTATACAATGCAAAAAATCAGCAAGCTGTATTATTTTGTTTCACGTTAAAATTTGCAAAACAGACGTCATTCCTATTTTGTTCTAAGAATACCTAAACTGAACTGAATTGAATTTGGAAACGCCAATGCACTGAAGCAATTCCGGCAATCTCTCTCCAACGGGCAGCTATATTTTTCAATCATCTCAATTACTTCCTTGCGAACAGGAATTTCTTCAACTAGGATAAGGTGGGAAACGTTTTCGTTAAATATATCAGTTCGCTGAACGATGAATTCATTAGGAAAGTAATTTACGAGATGATTCCAAGGTCGAATGAATGAAGCCAAGGGGGACATTTTTGCATGAACATATATTCTATTTATGAATTTTTCAATTTAATTTATTTAAATGCATTTAGATTCTTCGTTAGCTTGGGTAGTTGATTATTTGCTCACAGGCGTGAGAATCTCTGGCTCAAATCCTGATATTAACCAAGATTTTAAAAGTTATTTTTTAGGGTAGGCCATTTCTCATATGCATATATAGGGATTTGGATAAACATCAACTAAACGCATTTGTTATACATTTATTCTAATTTCGGATTACGTTTTTGGTTTTATGTACATATTTAAACATAATTTGTCCATTCAGTACTTACGGCATTCGTGAACTATTATTCATTCACAAAAACTTTTGCTTTTTGATTCCTATGACAATTTCTTCATTTTCAGATATCACCTTTCACCGTCTACACGTGAGTGTTCGAATCATCGTTTTTGAATAAATATATTTAGTATAAATTTTCCTAAATCTGATAGCCATTTATTGATGTTAGGTTGTTTAATTTTATAATTTTCTATCTATATTTTATAATAATAATTTTAATCTTATTATTTCTAAATATAATTCTTGTCATTTTTGTGGTTCATCTGGTATATCTGTTATTGGTAATAATTTGTCAATTTGATGTGTTTTTCAGTTATAATATTTAGCAATATGTGATTTAAAAGTGTATATATATATATATATATATATATATATATATATATATATATATATATATATATATATATATTAAATAAAAACAGACCACTTTAAGTTTCCATATAATAAATTATTTCACCACAGCCCTTTAGAGGATGGCGCTGATGATCCCCAGTCCATTAAACGGGCTGTGGTGAAATAATTTATTATATGGAACCTTAAAGTGGTCTGTTTTTATTTAAATAATTAGCTCTGTTTTACATTGAGCTCTCTGGATTTTATCCTCCTTGGGTTTACCCATATAGATTAACTAGTTTTTCGTAAACTATATATATATATATATATATATATATATATATATATATATATATATATATATATATATATATATATATATATATTTAAAGACATTTATATATATATTATGTTTAACGTTCTTTTTATAGATACAAGTATTTAAGCAAATAATAAATTGCTTAAATACTTGTATCTATAAAAAGAACGTTGAACATAATATATATATAAATGTCTTTAAATAAATTGTCGGACTATGTCCAATTCTAAAATATATATATATATATATATATTGTTGTTACATATATGTGTGTGTGTGTGTGCCTGTGTGTGTAAAACTCGTTTCAGAATACCCTTTTTTATCGGAAGAGATTTTGCACACATAAGCATACACACACACACACACACACACACACGCACACACACACACACTCACAGACCTCAGACATACAAACACAAGCCCCCGCGTTATATATATATATATATATATATATATATATATATATATATATATATATATATGAACATTAATTGTACGACTCAGAGTTTTATACCGACACATGCTACAACTACTGTCAATACATATATATCTTTGATACCGTTTAGTAAAATATTTTCGGTATAAATTCTAGCTGTTTTATTATACATTGAACACTCTTTTGTTACTACAATCATGCCCCACGTAGGAAAGAAGGTTTTTAAAAAGGTTACTAAACCAAAAATATACACCCTCTACGTAAACAATATTTTTATTTAAGAGAACAAAAATTAAATTGATAATCTCAAAACTACATTTAAAAAATCCGTCCTCAATTTTATTTCTGAACTTAACCAACAAAATAAATTCTCACTCTTGGATGTTCTTATGGAGTCTAGTAATAATATATTCACTGCTTCATTATATAAAAACCCCAAAAGTAAAACCTTCCGCAATCTTTACTAGACAATATATTCTGATATAAAATAGGTGTTATTAAAAATTTCCTCGTGCAAGAGCACGAGAATTCATCATGTCGTCCGCTTTTCTTTAAAGAACTTAATAACGTGAAGCAAACGATTGTTAATAACGGTTTTCCAAACCATCTTATAGATTACCATATTAGATTTTATCTTTCTACTGTAACCAACAGAGACATAAAACACACAGAAAAAAAAAAACAATAACATTATCTACAAAAAACAAATGCATACTAGCTATATAAAGACGAATCTTCACATCTTAAAGTAATACACAACAACAATCGGAAAAGTCAAGAAAATTAAATTAAAAAATTAAAACTGTTAACGTCATCGTCAACAGTCATAATTCGTCTGCAAAATCTAAAGTACAGAGAACCAATATTATTTAAGAATTTACATGTCCCTTAAGAGCTGTGTTCATCGCGAATACAAATTTGTAAATATTTATGATGGATATGCTACAACAAGTTTAACAATAACATTCACGTTAATTCTCACATCTTACATTTCAACTAGGTCTCATTTAAATACACATGGAGACCTACCAAACTCTATCCGCAGCATACTTGTTGATAATACAAATATAATAGCATCAGCCACATGAGGAAAAAGGCAATAAAATAATAAAACAGTATTAATCAAAAAAGAAAAAAAAGAAACCAACACTCAGTAATATCAATTTCGAACACGGCCACAATGTTCTGACCGTGTTTGTAAATTTAAAAATTCCTATAACTATAAAGACGTGCATAAAACAATGCACATATTCATTTAAAAGTAAAATAAAATTCATCTTTGATAATGGCTAAAAGTGCTTGAAAAACTTCCGGAAAGTCTTATATAATTTATGCCCTGAAAAGAAAAATATATACGAACATATGAGAAAAATAAAAATAAAAAATAAAAATAAACCACCGCACGTTGTCAGTTATTTTCAACGGAACTCCCATATATATATATATATATATATATATATATATATATATATATATATATATATATATATATATATATATATATGCAAGTTCTATAATATATATATATATATATATATATATATATATATATATATATATATATATATATATATATATAAATTGAGAGAGACAAATAGAGAAAGTGAGGGTGCATGTATTGATTTATTTCAGCATTAATATCGGGCGCGCCATCATCTATTTCTGAGATTGTGCATCGCCTCAAGAAAAAGGTCCTTCAACGGTGCATATCCCTGTCAAAAAACACTACTGAATCTGTATACTGGTTGGCATTTGCTGTTTCAGAGAAAATGTAATGAATCTAGTTGGAAAAGATAACAAATGTCAATAAATGTCGAAGAGAACCTAATAGGATTAGTGGAATTATCCAGTGAAAATGATAGCACTCAGGCAATAACATATTGAGAAGCACGTCTATACGTATGATAATGTGTAAGGTAGAAATGAACGTCTGTGGATAGAAAAATGTCCATGTACAAATATATATACCTTGATGTACGTACATATGCCTGAGGATATGTTGCACGTTATATCATTTTTCAAACATGTCCTACGTTGATTCGCAAATGCAAGCAATTCTAGTTTTAGATTTGCATATTTTATTGTGAATATAATTCAACAAACGCGCGGAAATACAACCCGTATATATATATATATATATATATATGCAGAAATATAGTCTTAAAGTGTGCTATATTTATGGGGTAAAGTGCTCAATATCAGAGATAGAGCGTGTGTAAATATAATATATATATATATATATATATATATATATATATATATATATGAACATAACAAACAGCATAATAATAATATAATAAGAGCATAATAATAATAATAATAATAATATAATAATAATAATAATAATAATAATAATATAATAATAATAATAATAATATAATAATAATATGTTGGTCTACTCTGTATTGAACCCTATTTTTATTTAAATGTTTCGAACGTTGGAATTGTATTATATCCGTTCAAATTTTATATATATATATATATATATATATATATATATATATATATATATATATATATATATATATATATAAATATATATATATATATATATATATATATATATATATATATGAAGAAATATAGTCTTAAGGTGTGCTATATTTATGGGATAAAGTGCTCAATATCAGAGATAGAGCGTCTCTAAATATAAAATGAACATAGAAGTCAACACTTAGAGGCGACAGTCTGTATCATGCTAGATGCAATCGACAGGCGTAACGATTGCGTCTAGCATGAAACAGACTGTCGCCTGTAACTGTTGACTTCATTGTTCACTTTCATATATATATATATATATATATATATATATATATATATATATATATATATAAAATGTATATATGAGTGTGTGTGTGTGTGCATGTGTGTGTGTGTGCTCTAAGAGAAAGAGATAGATAGACGACTAATGGATTTATGTTTTTAATTCTACATATTGTTTTTATTTTAAACGCTACTTTAACTAAATATCGGTATTTGAGTTGAACGCTCTGTATTTTTAAACCCAGAAATCTTAGTAAAAAGAAAAGAAAAAAATGTACGCACCACCCGGATGCGTACTTGCCTTTCTATTCGTTCCGTGTGGCCCAAAGCAAGCGGGATCATACGGTGGTCAACTCATTACGGGAGAGCACACTTTACCGATTTTTCTCAAATGTGCAGGACGGTTGACGAAATAGATACTGTTTGAAAAATCGGGACGCTTTATTTAAATTTGGTTCTCCAGTAAAAATAATGTTTGTAGTAACACACACACACACACACACACACACACACACACACACACACACACACACACACACACAACAGACATATATATATATATATATATATATATATATATTTATTTATTTAATATTTATATATATATAATATGACATTATATATATATATGTGTGTGTGTGTGTGTGTGTGTGTAATTTGGCAGCAACTTTTCTTTTAAACATGTTGTGTTGAATGTTAAAGACAACATCGTCCTGCATATTTTCTTTTGAATTTTCTCATATTTTCTAATGAGACTTTTTATTTTCAAATTTTTAATATTCGACACAACATGTTTAATATATATATATATATATATATATATATATATATATATATAATATATATATATATATATATATATATATATATATATATATATATATATATATATATATATATATATATATGCTAGTATTATTTCCTGTCTACTAAAAATTTTCTCTTGAATTTCCATGGATTTTCATAGAAAAACATCAACGACTTTTAAATGTACATATTATAACATTGATATCTCTGCCAATGTCATTTTAATTCTTAAATACTGACAATGCATTTCTACTTGATTTTCGTTGTATCTATATCGTAATATTTTATTTAATTTTCCTTTCCTGTTTTGTATTAACTTTTCTTAGGTTTGAATTGGTTACGTTTATTTTACGGCATATCAACCTCAATGGGTTATTTAATGCCGACAAAATTTTTATTACTTCTAATATTTCTTTCCAAAACTGGTAATAGTTTTTTTACAAAATATTTCTGGTATTAAAATCTATTTTTATACTTTCATTGTTTTCACCCCAGTTTGGGGTTAACTATTTTCCCATAGCTAACGGCTGCTACCACCCTGAGTCAGAGGGAACCTAGGCACACCAGCAATTAAGAGGTGGTTCCACGCTCCTAAAATCCTCCTGATCATGGGCCTTTCTGTTGGACGTAGTTATTCGTCTTAGCCAGGACGCGGATGTTGTTTATCGTCCCACCCAAGACGCGGATGTAGTCTATCGTCATACCCAGGACGGAACATTTCTTAGGTTTCATTAGACTTTTTTTGAAAAGCACTATTGAAATTAAGATGAAAAGCGGTGGCAAGGATATTTTGTTCATGCGAATAACGGGTGCAAGGAAATGGCGGACTATTTATGTAGGTCGATACTTTATGTTTTTGTTTTCATATAACTGAGTAAAAAGAGAAAACAGACTGGTATGCATGCAATATGAAATACATAGGAAATGTGTGTGTGTGCGTGCGTGCGTGTGTGTGTGTGTGTGTGTGTTTGTGTGAAAGAGAGAGATTGAGAGAAAGATAGTTCAGTCACGAAGAGAAAATATATATCCAGGTCCCGATGTTTTTGTCACTAAAGCATGCTCTGTGGAAAAGTGTTATAACAGGATGAAAACAGGAAGTGTCCCATTGTGTTGGTGTTGGACAGCGCCCCCTAACGATTGCTTGGCAAAAACTGGCAACATTAAAAGGGGTGTAATCCACAATTTCTATTCTAACATATTATATATAAAATTATTTATATCCCATATATAATAGCATTATTCAATCAATGACTTTAATTCTTCAGCATAGTTTTTTTTTATGAATATAATATATGGACGTTAGTTACGAAACTTCTTCCAACACTTTTATTTATTTATTTATTTATCTATCTAGAACATCACACTTGCTAATTTGTCATCTATTTAAATACAACATATTCAAATACAGAATTAGTGCAGAAAATTACTGAACCTTGTTCGGGAGTTTTGGTAAAGTCAGTGGGCAACGTTGATCACTTGCCTACGAATGGCGGATATATTTTGATGTCAGCGTTAAAATACAAACACGTTTATTGATTGACTTTCTCCTACCGGGAAAATTTGCTGTATCACTGTATATTTAATAATTATAGCGAGTGGACATTTTCCGGTGTTATTCCACTAATCCTACCCGTCATATCGCGGGTTACATAAATAAATACTTAATCCGAAGTTGAATAAAATTAACTTCCCTAATCCAGTTATTAACAGAAGGAAAATTATGCACTAATTTACAAGCTTTATAAATAGGCGAATACTTAAGAAGAGATCCGCAATAGTACTTTTAAGAAGACTCATTCATTCATCACTTTTTACTTGGTCCTTTTTATTGCTGTCATATTTTGCTAAATATATCACAGACCTGACAGATACCCTTGAAATATCCGGACACATAGTCGTCAGCCAAGCGACAGAGCGATAAAATATGAAAAAAAAGAAGAAAAAAAGAAAATGTCATAAAACGAGGAAAAAAACAAAATAAACACTAAATCTTATACTGTAAATTAAATGAGTATTATAAATAACGTTTAGTAACCTCAACAACAGAAATAATCAGTAAAGTTCAATACAATAACAATTAGAACAAAAAATAGCTACAATTGATAACAACATTGAAATCACTAAGTACAACGACATCAACGGGATAGAATTAACTGATTCAAGCATGGTGGTAACGTCAAAATTGACCCTCGGGCATTGAAAACAACGTCTTTTCTATATTGGCTTAATTAACCTTTTGGTTCGCTACGTTCTCCATGAGACTTGACCTGTAAAACAATGACAGGTCAGTTGAGGTAAGATTATCTATAGCACTTATGACACATAGTATCTGGCATGTCCAAATTTAGTAGAAACTCTATATTCTTTCCTTCTAATCTTTACTTTTCTATTTGTCTTTCTTTATTCTTTATTTTTTGTTATCCGCTCTGCTTCATAACACATTTTTCTTAACCGGCCAATAAATCTGTAATTAGTGCTGTCACTTACTCTACTTTGTAACATTTTCGTCTCCTACTCAGCAAACTACTAGCGGGAGTTTTAGTCAAACATCTCGCACGAAACTTTAGATTTTGTCAACAGCAGAAGACGTTATTTCCCATAACCAAATACACTGTCGAGATTCTATCGCGATTTCGATCTTTATTGGGTGCCCCACACATTCGACCTTGTGATAAATTTAAGCTACACATAGAGAATAACCATTGACACTTCTATGGTGTAATGGCTCGCAAGCTTGTCTCACTAAAACAATTACGACGGATTGTGAGTTCCATCCTCACTGGGTGCCCTGTAATTTCTGCTATATGTCACATCTACGCTTAAAAATTCACTGTATTGTCGAGATGCTAAGTGGACGTATTCCTTTTTATGGCATCTTCAAGAAAATAAAGGTTAGCTATATTAAGATAGATAAATAGGTAGGCGTGTATAAAATAAGTGCATTTTACTCGAGCACGACTCTGTAAACAATCATTCCTTCCGCAAAGCAATTTATTGATTTATATCTGTTTTCACTGATATATAGGCACGTAGAATGTTTGGAGAAGGATAGAACAAATCCACAAATATTTCATCTGATTTGTGACTGCGTTCGAACTCCACACCATCATAAGTCCCCTCTTCCAAGCAGATATACATTTAAGGGGTTAAGCAAATAGATTATCAGCACCAACTGATGTTTTCGTGTTGGTTGGTTTCATAATGGAAACAGAATATATAATTGTTTTAAGTCAAAGTATTCATTTGGACATCGATAATTAATTTGAACCGGCGGAAAACACACGTGGGACTAAACGGATCGTGAAAGATTAATGAAGGAAACTCAAAGTTTGAAAAGTTTTACTGTAAGAAACTTTTAATACATATTTTCCATTAGATTTCTCTTTGCAAATCTTACTGATTGTTGAACTTGAACTTTTCATACTTCCCATGAATTAAACACACACACACACACACACACACACACACACACACACACACACACACACACACACACACGCACGCACACACGCACACATTCTTGAAGCTATATACATAAAACAGTTGAAACCTGTACAAAATAAACTATGAAATCCCCACAAATATTCTTAAATACCTATAATTGATGACAGATGCCATTGGTTTATACCAACGGCTTCCCATACTTAATACTTCTCGTTTTCACTCTCGCGTGGTCATGTGTGACGTCATGAGCTGCGGTGTGATTTTCACTTCCGCGTCTCGTATACTCGATTTTGTCATTGCTTGGAAATCTTTCATGCACCAAAAACAGACTATCATTATTGTTTTGACTGTGTATTGTTTAATATATTGAAATGTAATTGTCATCTTTGATAATGGCTTATGTAAGCCGAAAGCTTAGATAGGATTAAAAAACATGTATCAGTAATGGTGTTTTTCTTTCGTCTTTCAATGATAATGTTATTAAGCTTATCAGACAAGATGAAAGGAATTTACTTAAAATAAATATACAAAACTTTTCTATATTATTTAATGAAACATTCATCAATATATATATATATATATATATATATATATATATATATATATATATATATATATAATCTTGAAATGTTAAATGTAAAGGTGAGGTCGATCAGTTATTTTTCGATTCTCGACGAGACTTTTCATCTTGGTCTTATACTCTTCTTGTCATAATCATACTATGAATTTTTATACAAAGAAATTGTTTTGTCTTTCATTGAAGATAAAGGGGCATCACGCTGTTTTACTGCGTATTTAAGCATCTCACCACACTAAGTGCTAATGTATTAGCCATTATTGATTAAAGTGTCTACCAAGTTTTTGATTATAGATATGGTCGGGCTGTTATTTTGGATATCTCGAAGACATTTGACAGGTTTTGACATACTGGTATTCTTACCAAGTTGAAAGATAGTGGTATTTCTGTATGACTTTTCAGACTTATTCTTATCAAATGAAAGTTGTCTTGAACATCCACGTTTCTAAATATCTCTACATAAATGCATGCGTTTTTCTAATTTTCATCACCGACCTATGGCATCAGCTCTCAAATCGGCATTTATACCGATTCCACAGCTATTTACTCGTGTCTTAATAGTAAGTTTGATCGGTTTATTAAGGTCAAATTTAAAGCTGCTCTTGAAAAATGACCTCCCTTCCGTTGTTAGCTGGGACGAGGAATGGTTTGTTATTCGTAATGCCTCCAAAACGGAAATACTTTTTATAAATCGGCTGAGAGAAAACTTTCTGCTTTCCACCAGATGGCTACTGCTAACCTCCGGAAGGGTGACTCGTTTCGCCTACTAGAGATAATGTTTTCTGCTGAGATGATTTGAGAAGATTATATAAAATCAGTTACCTCGAAAGTTGGTTCTCTCTCGTGTGCTAGACAATTTTCCTCGATCGAATACATCTTATGCATTTAAAAATTTAGCATACTTCCATGCTTAGAATATTTCTGTCACATACGGCTTGGTGCTCTTTCTGTATATTTAAGGATTTTTGATAAACTTCAAAGAAGAGTATGTAATATTATCAGTCCTTACTTGGCATCTCGGCTTCAGTTACTTTACTACTGCTGTAACTTAGATTTTCTGTGTCTTCTATAAATACTTTCATGGTAATTGTTCTGATAGTCTCTCCTCTATGGCGCATAAACTCTATGTATTTAAGCGCTGTACTAGATTGGCTGCAAGATCTCATTATTTTACAGTGGAAATCCCTAGATATAACCGTATGCTTTATGCTAATAATTTATTTTCTCGCAATTCTCGCTTTTAGGGATTATCTTCCGACAACGTGGTTTTCAGTCAAGTTTATCCTAAAAAATGTTATTGCAATGTCAAGTGCTATATTCTATTTTCTTAATTCCTGATCTTTTAGTTTCCTTTCTCCTTAATAATATTCTTCCACCCTCAGTAACCTCCTAAGTGTTAGTTTCTTTGTTGCCTTGCTTTGGGCGAAAAGATTATTAAAAAAATAAATACGCACCCACCTCTGTATTCCTGTTGATTTTAGTAATATTTTCTCTGGATAGTTTTTGAAATGTCCACGTATTATTGGTAAAATTTCTACTTGCCTGCTATGTAATTTCTCCTTTCTACCTGATCCTGATTTTTAAAAGTTTGATTAATTTTAACTAATATTATTATTATTATTATTATTATTATTATTATTATTATTATTATTATTGTTGTTGTTGTTGTTGTTGTAGTCGGTTTTGTTATTGTATCTTCTCAGAAATTTTATGTTTGTTGCTGGGAATCAAATGAGAGCAATTCATTTCAAATCTTCTATTTCGACACTTCTGTAACAAATATTCAAATAAGCCCCTTTCTTTCTTTCCGCCAGTTCAAACTTTTACAACTGTTATTCCTTGACATTTCCACGGAATCGAAAAGTCATCATTTCCATCGTATTCCCAGCTGTTTTCTCAATAAATATAATTCTGTGAAACAACCTACAGTCCTGGTGCTTCCTTGAATACTGCAGTCTTAACCTTTTCGAAAGACGGCATATTTTCTTGTTTTCCTCGAAGTCTTCCTTTCCTACCACCTCCACTTTCATTTATAGCACGCACTTCGTTCTGCTTAAAGATATTGTTGGCTTTAACCCTTTACATTGACTGGCTCATGAACGTAAACTGTATATATTTAAACTACATAGATAAAGTTAATATTCGAAACTAAACAAATAAGATGGCAAAAAACAGAAGAAAAAAAAGATGTCAATACTCTGTAAGAAGATAGCAAGTGAAAAAAACAAAGATGCAGCAGTTAATTGGAGATAATATTGAACAAGTCCAGAAGTTTAAATATTTGGAAAGTGGATGAAAAATGTGACACTGAAACCCGAAGACTTATTAGTATAGCGAATGATGCCTTCCAAAAGCTAAGCAAAGTAGTAAGAAACGGGAAAATTCCCTTAGAAACAAAAGAAAGTGTGCTGAACCGTTATATAATATCAATCCACTTGTAAGCTATTGAATATTTGACAATCTCCTTATAAATGGTAAAAAATAACGGAGGAAACGGAAAGGTAGTTCTACGGAAGAATGCTGAGAATTCCTTGGACGAATTACAGAATCAGAAATAAATCTTCAGGTAAATGGAAACAAAAGGAACATTTATAACAAGAATCAGAAAGAGACAGATGGAATTTCTAGGAAATATAATGAGGAAGAACGGCTTATTTTCAAGTAAATGCAATAATCATTTTCAACAAGAAATATTTCAGTACTCAATGACAAATAATGAGTAAAAGTTAATAAATAACACTATAAAATAACTGCATTCGGATTCAATCAATTATACTCAACAGGTTCTAGAATGATTAGAAATATAGCCGTTACTACCTAGTAAATAACCGCTAGTATAATAAAATAGATCTTGCTACCCATGATGCACCATCAGACAGCATATATAAATATTCGAGCAAAAACACTTCAAAATGAACGAAATATTACAATACAACATGATTTAGACTGTCACTGCTCTTTCACCACATCCATGATATTGAGCATTTTTAACCATAAATATAGCATCCATTAAAACTATATGTTTACCATTACACACACACACACACACACACACACACACACACACACACACACACACACACACATATATATATATATATATATATATATATATATATACACACATACACACACACACACATATATATATATATATATATATAAATATATATATATATATATAGCTCAAACACTAATATTCCATGGTTATTATTTATTACACTGGAATCGTAATCACGAATATTATCAATATATATATATATATATATATATATATATATATATATATATATATATATATATTTGTTTTTAAGTCCATCCCGGAGATTAATTTCATAACAAATTTATTTGTTTTCCTTTCTTTGTTGGGTTGAGGGGTGAGATTCCATTTGGGATCTTACCATTCTTTTTTTCTTCTTCGAAGACATTTTCTTTACAAAGTTTTATTAATTGTTTTATTTTCTCAGGAGTCCAAAAATATGTCATGTTCTTTTCGAATTGAATATTTTACGATTTCTGATTGGTTAAACCTTATATTGGACAACTATAAAATGAGTCAGCTCATTTTGCTTGACTCACTAGCTATTAAGGGTACCCAACAACTCTAGCACCCATAACATTCTCAATCCTCTGTAACCCCTTGCGTTCTAGTGGCTTTTCTTCTTGATCTCTGTTTTATCTCCATCCGCGAGTCTTGTCCTGACTTCCCTCGGTCTCTTCTACAAGAATTTTCAAGGCAACGGTTCCGACCAGCTATTTTCGCTTTTCCGAGATTGCATGAATTTACGCGACCTACTAGGCTGGCATCTCAATTCCACCCTTTCACTGTCAAAACAGTTATATATAACCGTCTCTTCTACACAAACAGTTTTTCTCTCGCACTTCCCGTCTGTGGAACTCTCTTTCCCTTACTTGCTTCACCGATGACTATAATCTTCATACATTCAATTGGAATGTCAATCAATATCTGACACCCTAAGCTTGTTTCTGTTCTTCTCTGTATCATTTTTCCACATATGCCTCATTACTCTTGCTCCCAATCCTCTGCAACCCCTTGCGTGCTAGTGGCACTCCCGCCTTGTTTGAATTACTTTAAAATGTTAAATGCTTTTTTTTTTGTTTTTGTTTTTTTACTGAATGGGCAAAAAAGTGTAATAAAGTTTCACTTTCTGGTAAATTGTAATTCCTTTCAATGAGTGCAGAACGCATTATTAACGACCTGATTGTTACATATTGTGGTTAATCGCATACTACAATAGAAACATTGCGGTAGACCGATTACAAAAATAGCACCCACTTATTTTATATTAGCCCAACTCCAAATGGCGACATGAAAACAGAATGTTTAATTAGTCGGTAGTGCTTGTATGATTGCTTTGCCAGTAAGAATGCATAATTTTTCTTCGGCTTCTCTGAAAAATGGCAGATTGCCTTTTTTCACTTTGGTTACTGCCAGCTCGTGTATACTAATAACTTTGTTGAAATTTGAACGTACCTGTTACTGCAGACATCACTAGGGAACATATTGCTCTTGGGTCAAATTCTTAGAAGAAAGCAAATAAATTACAGTCAAATATATATATATATATATATATATATATATATATATATATATATATATATATATATATATATATATATATATATATATAAGTGAACATTGAAGTCAGCACTCAGAGGCGACAGGCTGTTTCATACTAGGCGCAATCGTCAGGCCGCCAATTTTATACACAGACACAGAGTGGAATAATGGATAGCGGCTCGGATTGAGGAATCAGAGAGCCGAGTTCGAATTCCATTCGAATCCATTACATTCACTTACGTGCTAATACCCTTGGGAAAGGTGTGAATCCTCTTCTTCTCCCTCCAGCTATGGGTAAATAGCAGGACAGACTGGGTTCTATAGCCTTGGATGGCAACTGGTCTAGGAGAACAACAACTCTGATTTCCAACCTGGACTGGAGCCCCGAAGGCGGATGGATGGTGTGCTACCTTCCGGCAACTCCTGCAGTTGCGTTGGTACTAAACTATATTGGTTTATCCTCTCCTTTGGACTCTGCTAGCAAGGCCGAGAGGTGGAACTATAAGTCTGGGCAGCCCTAGTTCTCCATTGTCTCTCGAGACGGACGGATGCCGACGATACACACACACACACACACACACACACACACACACACACACACACATATATATTTATATATATTTCTGTGTGTGTTCGTTATTGTATGTGTATAGTATATTATATGTATCTATGTATGTATGTATGTATATGTGACTACATTTTATTATTCAAGTACATAGGTACTCACAGACCAATGTTAACGGAATTTTCAGTATATACTGTGCGTAACACCAAAATTGTCCAAATGGTGTAACAGCTCTGGATAAATGTCCATCCCACAAAAAGATTAATATCTAAAAAAAAAAAAATGAAAAAAAACACTAAGCTGAGTTTCTTTTTCCCAGGTTTTCACATAAGACGTTTACCCATCTTATGTTTATTCATTTTTTTCATTTCAGTTATATAAATAGTGCCATGAGTGGCAAAAAAAGATATGACCTCAAAAATGAAACGAGATATCGTTAAGTGACTGTGTAATATGGTGCAAAACAAATGGACGGAAATCAGGTATAAATATAAATTAAAGTAAACTGATAACTTTGGAAATATAATATCAGAACATGTCTTACAAAACGATATTTCAGAAATTTTAACTACTCTTTTAGAGTAATAAGCTAGAAAATTGCATATACCCGCCAGAATATATTGGAGGAAGATTTTGGTGCGAATACCCACAGAAAGAAATGAAGGTAATATTAAGAACATTGCCAAAAGATATTAAATCAATTAAACAACCACATTTAAGTAAAGATTATTAAAGAACGTGTAAGTTGAGAGAGGAAGAACAACATTTTTTAAGCAATTTTAGTGATAAACTGGAAGCTATATTATTCCTCATAAAAATAGTTAACCAACACAACTTGAAAAGCAACAATTTGATTTCAATCTTTGTAGTATCGATCACATAATACAAGGCAGAAGAACTATACAATTAAGTGAACCACTGGATGATGTGCGTGTTATAAATGTAAGAAGAGGGAGTGACCGAAGTGAAAATTATGAGCAAGACAATGGTAGATAATGACTGCCCGTTGAATTGTGTATTTTGGCAGCTATTCCTCTTTTATACAAGTTTCATTAAAGACGACGCACAAGGTACTGAGGTAAAGTTTTCATTTAATTTTTCTTGTTTTCTTTCACACACACACACACACACACACACACACACACACACACACACATATATATAAATAAATAAATATATATATATATATATATATATATATATATATATATATATATATATATATATATATACATATATATATATATATATATTTAGAAATTGTCTAAATGTTCTCCATGTCTGAGGTCTTTCGGCAATTCTTTTAGCCATTAAAAAAGAAGATTTTATTTTTACTATTAACGGAATGTATGGATTTTCTACTTATATATGTAGAGTTATAGGAATGTTTTATTTTCTTTGATAATAAAAATATAAAAGACTCATCAATATAAAAGACTCATCAATATATATATATATATATATATATATATATATATATATATATATATGTGTGTGTGTGTGTGTGTGTGTGTGTGTGTGTGTGCGCGCGTGTATCTGTGTGTGCGCGCAAGCGTGCTTGTGTGTATGTGTGTGCATATATGATTATTATTATTATTATTATTATTATTATTATTATTATTATTACTTAAACTTTGTTTTTAGCGGATATTCGTATAAAATTTAAGTAATAAAATTTCTAATTGAAGTGTAGTCTTAGCGCTTTAGCTTTGGTTGGTTATCAGTCTAGGCTTAAGAAAACTCACCTGAAACTTCAAGAGGGTTCTTTGGATATGCCTACTTCAATTTATTATTTCTTTCAAAAACTGTGGCTGGTTCTACGCAAGCCTTCATCCCTATAATCTTATTATATTTGCGGGTCGTCTAACGTTTCCTTTCTAAAACTGAACTGTTTGTCTTTCATACATCGAAAAGGACATGAGTTTCGAGCACAGAAAGATGGACGGCTAGAGAATGGAGGGAGGAAAAGATAGCTAACCTATTTCAAATGTAATACATTTTCCTTATATAATGACTGACAGTGTAATTTTTATAATTGTCAGTCGGCACAAATAATGCAAATTCTTTGGTTTTTTGCATATCGACAATTTTTTTCACGAATCATTACTCATTATTAATGAAGCCGTTACTCATTAATTTATATATTTAACCTGTAATTCATACCGAATTATCTTTTAGAAATCTATATTTAATACCGGGTTTGTATTTTGATATTGTTATTTAATACCGGATTTTATGGTGTCTTAAAAGTTCGTAACCTGATCTCTTGGGAAAGATTGAGGAATAAGTACAAAAGATGGTGCGTTGAATGGTTTTTCAGTCTTGATGTACATTATGTTACGACATTAGATAGTTTTTTTTATAGTTATTAAAGAAAATGTAATCGGTTAAACTGGTTTAAATTCTGAGAGCCTGCCACGTTTATTTCGTGATAACGCCATTGGAAAAATAATCAAGAATCCATTTTTCCCACCCAGATATGGGTTATAGAACAGTACAGTCTTTGCATTCTTACAATGGATGGTACCTAGTCTAGAATAAAGAAAAATTCTGAATTCAAACCTGATGGGTGTACACGTACGCAAATGTACGCCGAAGAGGTCCAGTGCATCGAAACTTGTTCTGGTTTCCGCACAATCCGCAGTGAACCCCAGAAAGCCGGGGACTCAGGATGGGATATTGAAACAGAGATATTGGAACACTGTCCTTCCTAACTCACCTAAAAATCCACTCACGCAAAGCTGCTACTTCTTGAAACGTTTGGCATATTCCTTTGTGACGGATAGTGATGTTTTTTTTGTTTTTTCAATGATGACACTTTGAAATTATTAATTTTATAAAAAAAAATAATGGATTCCTATATGCAATCCGTCCCCGAAGCAATTGAGCTAATTTGAAAATCTTGATTTGTAAAACCTTCGAGTAACTTGACAACCACCAACAAGAGACTTCAATACAAATTTGTGAACAGACACCCTCCTGTCGAGAGCGATACGAAATTTAATAAGCTAGTGTACTGTCAGTTTTCTCCTCATCCGTGGGGAGAAAATTATCGACATTTTCTTCGCATCCGTTGGTAGATAACTGAAAGAATTTTTCTTCGCATCCTTGGCAAGCGGATAAAAATAGAGGCAACAGAAATGTGGTTCTACAGAAGGATACTGAGAATCCCATGGACGAGCATATGTCGATACTAATTCAGGGCCGTAGACTATGCAGAATTTTTGCGTTCTGTTTGTTGAAACTTTTCCCAGTTCTTTCGACCACTACGGCGCACCATACACTGTAAGGAAATTTTGCGTTCCATATGATGATACTATTTCTATTTCTTTCGACCACTACGACACACCATAGACACTATTAGTAAACGACGATTTCTTTATCATATGCGCTTTGTTAGACGAGTGGCAGACAGACGTGGCAACATTTATTCTAGGAGGCAGCGGGACGAAGTTGATTAAGAACATGCCCGTTGACTATAAAATTTTAAATACAAACAGGCAGGCGCACA
Source organism: Acanthosepion esculentum (assembly GCA_964036315.1). Classification (NCBI taxonomy): domain Eukaryota; kingdom Metazoa; phylum Mollusca; class Cephalopoda; order Sepiida; family Sepiidae; genus Acanthosepion; species Acanthosepion esculentum. The sequence continues at coordinate 127,047,374 of OZ038481.1, read as the reverse complement.
CAAACACGCGCGCACACAATTATGCATACGCATAAAAACACGCATGCAGAAGTAATTACAAAGATAATGATTTGTTCTTAATCAGTTGATGTTTTGCAGCGACATCATTTCTTTGGGAAATAGTGTCCGAAAATTGTTTATTTGAGACTATATGAATATGACTCGAGCTTTTAGTAAATGTTTTGATTTTTGTAGCAACTTGCGGTATTGTGTGAAATTACTCCTATCGTTGCCTACACTATATTCAATTTCCTTAACTATTAAACTAAATTTTCACATAACTGGTTCAAGCACCGACGCCTTTAAAGTGTCTAGCGTTTATTAATTTCACATCCTCATGTTTTTTATATAGAATCAGGGAGCTAACTTTATTCCAATTCCAGATTATTGTTTCTGTTCTAAAACACGCGAGATTTAAAAGTCTCTTGACATATTTGTCTCATTTTCTACAAGCGCACGTACTCATTTGGTTGAGAGGCCTCAACACGTGAAGGCTAAATAACGGGTGTCATAAAAAAGGTCTCGTTTACAAACTTCAGAATATAAATATTCCTCGTTAAGACCACAGCAGTAAATAGTATTTACCTCTGTTTTGCTATCACGTTTCTTGGCAGCCGCCATTTAACTGTTGAGTCAAGTAGGTATTGAGTGTTCCCCTTCGAGATGAACCAAACTACGTATGATTTATTTAGTCTTTTTTTAATTCAAGCATCTTTATCGTAATGATAATGAAGAGATTTGAACTTGTCTAGGACTCAAATCACTTAGATTTGTATAGACTGAAGTCGATCAAAGTTTAACATCTTTACGACACTATCACATTGTGCCTAGTATCCTCAATTTTTTTACAGGTCGTCCAAGATTGCAGCAGAATCGCGCACGAAAGAGAAGAGTGTGAAAATATATCATTCATTCTATTACCAACGTGAACATTTTGGGAATAAATAGAACATTTGGCTTAGCTTTTTGAAAACAATTTTTGTTGTTTTTTTTTTGTTTTTTTTTTTTGTTTTGTTGTTTTGGGGTTTTTTTTTTGCTCTGTGTGTGTGTGTGTGTGTGTGTGTGTGTGTGTGTGTGTGTGTGTGTGTGTGTGTGTGTGTGTGTGTGTGTGTGTGAACATCCAGTAAAATGTAAAAGTCAGAGTGGTACTCTCAAACGACTTACACCCAAGTAAGTTCAACTTGATAAGGCGAGGCGCCCCAACCTCTTCTATTGTCTATGTCTTTTAAGTACATATATGATCTTGGCTCTCGACAACTCTCTCTCCTTTGTAGCTAGAAGCATTATTTGTCTTACTAGAATTCCTCCCATTCCCTGTTTTGCCATCCATTTACACGTACACGTTATAGAGTTTACGCAATAGTTCCCACTGTCCCAGTCACCTCCAAAATATCCTGTGTATATCAAATTTTCAAAACATTCTTTCTTCATTACATGCCCACGAAATTAAACTCTCGTTCCCTGGTTCTAAGAAAGAGTGTCCTTTTTGTTTTTGTTTTCCTTAAAAGTTCCTCGTTGTGCCCATGCTTACTCTATGATATTCTTAACATCCCTGTGTAAATCACTTTTTTCTTGACTCCGGTTTCCTCTTCATATGATATTCACTAGCATATGGAAGTATTAACATTATGTAACATTCGATCACATTTTTCTTTCTTTCTAACGACATCTTTCCGTATTTTAATACTTTGCTTAGTTTTTTGGAAGTCACTTGCTATTCCACGCACCTTCCGTAATTGTGGTCAATTTTTATGACTGTAGTCAACTACACAAGCAAGGAGAATTGATGGGTATATATAAAATTAACATTTTTTAATAAGCATCTTATATATATATATATATATATATATATATATATATATATATATATATATATATATATATATAAGATGCTGTTTCCTGCAATACGCAATCGCCAGGCCGGATGATATCTTTTAGCATAAAACAGTCTGTCATCTCTGAGTGTTAAGTTCAATGTTCACAGACATATATATATATATATATATATATATATATATATATATATATAAATCCGTTGGCATCTAAACAAAGTGGGTCCTAATAATATAAAATATTAAAACTGATCCACAAAAAGAGCTCAATGTATTTATTATAAGAGAGCATATAAATTACACAACAGAGAAAGGCAAAATTACCTCATGGCTATAGTCTATTTCAACTGTTTATCGTCTTACCCAGGACGCCATACGGTAACAGCTTGTCATCTAAATTGTAAGACGGTGAGACCTTACTACTAATCTATTACAGCGCTTAAATCCATTACGTCTAGGTGTATCAAAAAGGGACGATCATCAGACCAGTTACCAGGAAAATATATGTATAGGAAAAGCACAGTGAAGCTACGGGACTGTGGCAGGAAATTGACTGAATCCGTAATGCCAAGTCAGGACCAATAACATTTAATCTCTATATTGCCGAAGAACTAGACCAGATGTGAAAGGGATATTCCGTGCGTGGACATCCAAGTATATAATGTTAGCCAGCCTTCTGCCGGATTATATCACGTTCACTGTAGTATAATTGCCGGGCTGCAGCCAGAATAGGAATCATCCATCTTACAGACCGCAATTCCATTCAAATACAATGTTACAAAACAGTTACTGATTTCAGTTAAGCATTCAAATTATTGGTGTGTTTATTTCTCTCAAATCCTATAGTTTAATCGATCACATCTCTTTACATTCATCTGCAAACCTATTTGGTCACTATCCACCATACCAAATGGCTTAAACAGTCTGTAACTGAAACTTCCTGTCATACAAACACTTAACCTTTCTATCACTCAACCTCTTACACAAGTGGTTGACTTTCCTACGCATTTCCCCAGTAACCATAATGGTTTGGCTTCCCTTCTTGATCTCTGTTTTATCTCCATCCGCGAGTCTTGTCGTGGCTTCACTCTGTCTCTTCTACAAGTATTTTCACGTCAACGGTCCCGACGTGCTATTTTCGCTGTTTCCCAGATTACATGAATTTAAGCGAGCTACTAGGCTGTCATCTTGGTCCCACACTTTCACTGTCGAAACGGTTAAATATAAGCGCCTCTTCTACTCAAACAGCTTTTCTCTCGCACTTCCCGTCTGTGGAACTCCTTCCCCTTACTTGCTTCGCCGATGGCTATAATCTTCATATATTAAAGCGTAATGTCAATCAATATCTGACACCCTGAGCTTTTTCCTGTCCTTCTCTGTATCCTTTCCTCAAACACGCCTTTTTCCTCTTGTTCTCAATCCTCAGCAACCCCTTGCGTGCTAGTGGCACTCCCGCCTTGCTTGAGGCGAATTGCTTTAAAAAAAATATGACTATTTCCTATCTTTTTCTTCTGCGTTAACGAAGATTTTTTTTCAAGATTTCTTTCTGCTTTGCTTATAAATGAATTATCGTCTTTCTCTCAAGGTAATATACCAAATTTTATTTTTTACTCCTCATAAACCTGAAGAATGGATTAATACTGTTACGCGCTCATTTCAATGGCGTCGCTGTAACCTCATTCTATTTTGCATTTGGTTAATAAAATTTATTTTTCATATATACTAAGCTCCTGGTGTATGATTTATTTTTAATCCTTTGCTCGTGACATCGTGACCTATACGATAAGTGGTTAAAGTAAGTGTTCCATTTTAAAATCTAAAAGCCGCTAATCTCATCAATATTTATCATACAGGAAAATTCTCACCTCTCATACTCTCGACAGGGAAAATAAACACGACGGGGAAAATATATTTTACAAGCACAATTTTAGGCTAAGTTAAATATTTTCTTCCTAAGGGGGATATCCTATTTCTTTTTTATGACTAAAATAATGAGGTTTTCGTTATAAGATGATACGCGCATAAACCTAGAGCAATGGTTGAAGTTAATCTTTCAGATCCTTACTAATGTGCCGCGTGTTCGATCCACACTATTTCACATATTGGTGCCCTTACGCACGAAATCATTTCAGCTTGGAAAATGTCTATAGTTCACTTGCTGACCTCAGCGGATTAGGGTCATGGTAAAAAAGTTCATTATTACTGAACCCTTATTTATGACAAGGTAACAAATCTGGATGAATTTTAGTAATTACTTTATGTAGGACTTAGTGCTGTAGGGGAGTGTAAAAGAATATGTCCTGAAGAGAAAACCATCGCGAAACTCTGTGTCAATATTGGACAAATACAGTGACCATCACAATTTTTATGCAATATTTATTGGTCTAGTTTGCCACTGATCATATTTTTTTCGGAAATTTGTTAGATATATTTATATGTGTGTATCCGTGAGTTCTATCATATATATATATATGTGTGTGTATGTGTGTGTGTACGCACACGCGCGCGCGCGTGTGTGTGTATATATATATATATATATATATATATATATATATATATATATATATATATATATATATATATATATATATATATATATATATATGTATGTATGTATATTGACCACTAATATTATCAATCTAACTATCTATCTATCTATCTATATATATATATATATATATATATATATATATATATATATATGCATGTGCCTATGTGTGTGTTTGTGTGTCCTTATATATATATATATATATATATATATATATATATATATATATATATATATATATATATATATATATATATATATATATATATATATATATATATATATATATATATATATATATATATATATATATATATATATATATATATATATATATATATATATATATATATATATATATATATATATATATATATATAAAACGAAATAGTCACGAAGTTTCCAATGTCCTGTTTCCAAATTAGTGTCATTCTATCATTTATTCATATATTCAATAACAAATCGAAACTACTCACTTATCTCAATTTTTATTTTTTTAAGTTTGCTCTCTTAAGAATAAAGAGTGAAAAAAATCGACCCACCTGATTAAACGTATTTTATTCAGAATATTTCTACCCTCCTCTTCTGGAAAGCAAATTTCATTGTAAACTTGTTGAACTGGTTTCATTTACACCCTTGTTGAGTCACACGGACGAAAAAGATGTCAACCAACTTTTTCTTCGCTTTGGAACTGGTTGCACGAATTTTCGACGTTCTTTACAACCAGCTTGGTGACAATTATAGATAAGAAATTTTCATTGTTGCCAGCGGTTCTTTTTCAAGACAACAGGAAAAAGGTTTTTCAAACATTTATTTTCGAAGCTACAAGATTTTTAAATGTGCAGTATTGGTGCACTGCAATTTCCTGAAATCCAGTTCAAACATCTGTTGTAAGAATTTTAGTAATGTTAATATTTCAAGCGTCATTTTTAGGTTATTACATGACATGTGAAAAATCCACAGACACTACAGACCACCGGCTACGTTGCTATATATATATATATATATATATATATATATATATATATATATATATATATATATATATTTATATTATGGTAAAAATATAGTTTAATGGATGTTATATTTATGGTTAAAAATGCTCAATATCAAAGAGTGGTGACAGTCTATTTCATGTTGATTGTAATATATATATATATATATATATATATATATATATATATATATATATATATATATATATAATAAACAATAGGAAAGAGAATTACTCTATAATACTGATGAACATCATTTCACCCTATTAAATTAAAAATTTAAATTAAATTACAATGATTTTCAAATCTATCCGGTTAACAAGAAATATCAAAATAAGTTAAATGAGTTTCTTGTTAAAATGATGGATTTGAAATGATCATCATCGATATTATGGAGTTATCTTAATTCCTATTGTTTGTAATGTATATGCTTTGTTTGAATAAAACATTGAGCTCTCTCTTTGCATCAGTTTTAATATTTTATTTCATATTATATTAATAGGATTCACTTGGATGATATATCAACTGGATGTCCTCTTTCCCTCTCTCTCGGTATATATATATATATATATATATATATATATATATATATATATATATATATATATATATATATATATATACATATATGTATATATTTACACATACATATATATATGCATGTGTGTGTGTCTGTGTGTGTGAAGTTTTGGATCAGTCAGCTCGCAGCTTTCCAAATGTTATTAACTGAGTTCTGATCGGAAATTTTCATTTTATCTGCGATTATTATTCCGCGCGGTATTTTGTGCATTGACAAAACAGATAAATATTGAATATTATATATCTTAAGTTTAAAGTTAACATATTATTTCTCTACAAACGATTCATATAAGTATTTATCATGGTTTCCTTTTACGAAGGAAAGATTTTCACGAACGTTTTTATTGGAAACTATAAGGTAATTTGTAAGATGTTCATGAGATATACATATTTTTATACCACGTCTCAGTATATATCTTTTGCCGGCCTCAAGAATATCCATTGATAAAATAATTGGATTTACAGAATTAGGCAGCGATACACAACCCAAGATTCGACACTGTATAACATAATATTTAGCACGATGGCTTTTATAGATCATGGTTTTAATTTATTTTGTGCGTTTTCTATTGTCCCAGACATTATGGTTTACAGAAATGTATATACACAGGCAATTAGTTTCCGATTATGTGGCAAAGTTTTACATGTGTGTTAAGTGAAGATCGGCACAAATTTTAGTTTTGCCATACCTATGAAGAAGAAAGATAGTTGACACTCTTGGTTTTATGTTAGTTTATGGCGAATAAAAATACTGTGGTTTTTGCAAAACTAGAGTTACCTGGTAGAGTCGATTTTCAAAGAATCAATAGTTAGTATGATACTGGTCGCGAGAAATATTATAGTTATTCTCCTCTTTTGTACTCTCGTGCGGAGGTATTGGCTTTACATCTTTCCATTTTCTTTGTAGGTTTATTAATTGCATCCCGTATTTAAAACAGTTTGGATGCCAGCAGCAGAAAATTCTCGTTTTTAACCTTCTTTCTGTGTATCCTCGAATCAATAATTTCTTTGCAAATATTACATTTTTTTTTAAATAATCGGTATATTATTCCATTAATAATTATGAGATTTTGCAAGCAAGCGTTGAAAATCTCTTATTTGATGATTATTTTAATTTTATATTAGCATGAATTCAAACCGAGCCAAAGCCGGAACTGAGTAAATGGACAATCGATATTTATAAAATAATTTTTTTAAGAAACCAGCAAAAAGAGGAAGATTTTAAAACTGTGACGGAAAAAGATTCAAACACCTCAATCGGAGACCTCAAAAACTGTGAAGACGTATAGAACAACTGACAGAAACATGGGCTCGAAAAATGGTTTAATCTTAAATAGATTGAGGACCAAAATGCTTCAGGTTTACTTTGGAATTCGGCAGTTTTTGAATCATATTACACGCATTGAAATACATAAGGATAAAGAAAATCTAGCGTTGAATAGAAGATTATTCTCATATAGAACCCAATAAACAAAGATGGTCGAACTGGCTCCACTAAAGGCCAGTTCCAAATAAGATGCTTAGGAGTCACGGTGTCACAGTAGGCCCCCAAACATTGCATTGTAAATTTAATCAGCTTTACTTAAATCTCGTATGGAATAATGGTAGCATAGTGTCTCTTAATGACCAAAATCAAGGCACTAACCAAATGTCAATCGGAGAATAAATTATAATCCGAACTAACCCGTTTCTTCTGCCATATATTTAGAAATTCTAGATAAAATACAAACAAGAATCAGCAATGTTATTAGCCCTGACCTGGCATCTCGACTTTAGTCACTTTTCCGCCGACGTAAGGTAGATTCCCTGTGTCTTTTCTCTAAGTATGTACGTGATAAATCTTCTGTTGTATGTAGACTTCATCAATTTAAGCGCTGTACAAGATTGGAGACAGGGTCCCAGCGTATAACATTTGAAAGTGAAAGATATAAGCGTATGTTTTATGCTAATAATTTCTTCTCTAGTACTACTCGCTTGCGGAACTCACTTCTGGCTTCTTTTCGAGTCAACTGTGATCTTCAAAACTTTAAATGTAATATCAAACATTATGATCAGTCTTTTTAATTCCTTTTCTTTTATTGTCTTCGCTCTCGTATTTTCTATCAATCAGGAACCCCTTGAGTCTTTATTATCTTGGAGTGAAATGATTAAAAAAACGGCGTTATATGTATTCAGGATAGATGTCCTGTAACTATTTGATAAACACGTTTTAGCTTGAAGCAAATGATTAATCAAATATACAAAAGAACTTTTGCTATCTTCCCGAGAATGTGAGTTTTCTTCAAAACAACCGGAAAATACAGATATCTTTAAATCATCGCAGGATAGAGAATGTAAACTTCAATTAGAGAACGACCTGTTTGATAAATAATAATTTCATTGCATGTTTACGCATAATTTCGTGTTGCAAAAATACATTTACTCAAGTCGAATCAATAAATAAACATAAATTCCATATTACACATTTAGCCTCTATCTTTACTCTTCGAAATAAAACCACAACACATGATGGAACCAAAATTGCACGTTCCAGTAACTAATAATTGTAGGAAAATAAAATGCTTTTTCATCAAACAAATACTTGCTTTCACACGTCACGTCGGTACCAATATATTATATAAGAGTTATTTTTTCTTTATTATTGATATTGATTTAAGGTCACCAGTTTGTAGAGAGGTATTGGGTCACCAAGTTGTAGTCTCCGATACGCTAATTGCATGGTCATTTTTTTTTCGTACGCTACTTTACGAATGTAGCATCATGTTAAGTTGAAGGGCATTGAATCTATTTACCTCAGATAGGACAGGAAAATGTTATAAAGAAATGGGAATAAGAACAAAGTATAAATAAGAGCAAATTATTTATTATTATTTCATCTGTCTTGCTTGTAATAAAAAACGATCACAACACTGAATAATTCATCAGAAATTAGAAAAGTTTTGTAAAAATAACTTTGAAAATCTTTCAAGTTTTATAGTTTTTGTAATACTGGAGAGTGCGTTCGTTTGACTACATTTGAGTAAATATTTGAATCACTGCAGCTAAGTTTTCCTATGTCACAGTGTGGGGGTGAGAATTAAGAATGTGAATGGTATGAGAATATCTGCTGATATAACCTACCCAACATTTTTATTAATGTTAATGCTAGCACTAATCACATTAACGGAAAATTTTCTCAGCCGCTAATTTTATTACCTAATAATTTTATTTGTTTTAATTCTGTAAAATTACTTTTTGTTGATTGCCTTCTAGTTTTTCTGAAACATAAGATGGCTGCGACTTACACTTATTTACTCTCCTTCTCTTTATCATTATTTTTAATTACTGAAACAACATTTTGGAGACAAACCAACTTAAATCAGAAGTACTTTGAAGATGGTTTTAATTACTTTATCATCTTTCAGGATGAAGACGTTTTCTAAAAGAAATGAGATCCTATTGCTAAGGTTGAATAATTATTGTTAAAATTAGCGGCACTGCTTTAGATTTATAGTTGATGCGATGTTTGAAAGCCTCGTTCCTTTTTTTACGCTAGCCACTAGAGCAATAACACGCACTTTATTTTTTTCAACACATATTTTCTTTATCCTTATCTCTTCAGAAACCTCAACTCACGATGGTCTATAAACATTTAACACCTTAAAATTATTAACGTCTTTTCTTTCCCCTCACTATGCCCACAAAAGAGAATAATAATTCTATAAACGTGTTTTAAACTTTATGTTTAATCTTTATTATTTTGAGCCCATGATATATTCTTTCTTTTTCTCGTCTAGTAAAATGTAGAGCACTTTTCAAAATACAGTGAATTTCCTTCCTCTCGCGGCCTTACATACGCTGAGTCAATTGTGAATGTAAACGCTTTCGTGATAGAGAGAAATAAAAATAGATAGATAAGTACCAAGAAAGAAAGGCACTGAGATAGACAGACAGACATACATATTGATACGAATAGATTTAGAAATATAATTTTATTACGTCCAACGCTATTATAGTGGATACTTGTATTTGAAATAGACGCCCAATTTTTGTTTTGAAACAATGTGTATTAGGACTATCGGCCTGCGCATTCCAATAGTCTCAATAAAGAAAATGTGCTTTCCGGAAGAGAATGAAGCCTGCGCCAACGATTGTAGGAGGAATAACCACTGAAGTAGTCGTGCTTTACAACTCGGCTACGGAGAGTATCCCAGTTCAGAAACGCTGTATTTTCCTTTTTTAAGGAAGGCGCACTTCTTTATAGAGATTAGTTTTCTCGATAGCCTCTGTTTCGTATCCGAAATATAAACAAAACTATTTTAAATCAAAAGAAATATATATATATATATATATATATATATATATATATATATATATATATATATATATATATGTCATTTGCAGACAATATATATATATATATATATATATATATATATATATAGGGTGATTGTCATTTCTTGACAGAAGAAGTCTATCTCCACAACATACCATAGAGCTATATTCATTCGACAGAACGAAGCAGCTAAACATAGCAGCAGCCAGAGTGGTCCATTCATTTTACTGATGAACTTCGCATTAACGCAGATGGTTGTTGTTTTTAGAATACTTGTCATTCAACAGTGCTCTTTTGACATATATTTTTAAGAGTTAAATTATGTCATTCCAGGACAGTACTGTTTCGGTGTATCGGGGCTCCTCAATGCAACTAGACAAACAAATGCCTCAAGCCAGGTTTGAAAGTAAGATTTTCAACCACAGAGCTATCGTCATTCGACAGAACGATACATATATATATATATATATATATATATATATATATATATATATATATATATATATATATATATATATGTATATATATATATATATATATATATATTATAAATTAATAGATTAAAATATGGTTTTTACCGCTACACAGTGATAACCATGTTTCAGAAATGGAAGCTAAAGCCCCTGAATTTAATTTTGTTATTAAACCAAAGACATTAGTTCCATTTCCTCATCAAGCGAATTTTGGAGTAACTTACTTTTTAAAATTTACGGTTGTTAACGGCACAGGAAAGATTCATAGTTCGAGGGTTTCCAAGGTTACCAATAAATCCATTCATCTAGACAAGGGGTGGTAGAGGGTTCAATTTTTAATTTTCGTTGTATCAGTTGATAGTTACATTTGAAAGCAGGGTTATGTTTAGGGATGGGTAGGGATGTATCTTTTAACAAATTCTGACATCCGCTAAATTCATGTCATCTGGGGTTTTTTCTAACGGCAAAAATTCTTATGGTATTTTTTCTATTTCTATATTTAAAGATTTTGAGGGACTGTTTAGGTTAGAATATGTTTTATCCACCTTTCTAAAAAATTATTTTTAATATTTAATATACTATACTTCTATTTAAAAACCAAGTAAATGTATTAGGATTACTTACAGTATTTAAAATCATTTATTCTTATCGAGTATAAGTAAATATTATTTTATTTTATTTTATTTTATGTAAACTTTATGACAATGACGGCAAAGGTGGTTAAATTATTTCACTAATTCAATAAACTTTTATTTATAAATTTAGTATTATAAATGTATATATGTATGTATAAAGGACATTTAATGTTCAATATTATATTCTAACTTATTAATTTCATTTGACTTTCGGTGTTCACTTGGATTCTTTTCAGTGTTTGAATTGCTTTGAGAGAGGTGTTATGGTTAGAGTACGTTTTATTTAATTACAATTTTAAAAGATGTTTAGGTTAGAATCTGTTTTATTTAATTTCAATTTTAAAACATTTTAAAAAAGTCTACTTTCAAATTTAACTTTTAAATTTAATCGGCTATATTTCTTTATAAACCAAGTAAATATAATATAATTACTTACATTATTTAAAATTATTTATACCCATCAAATATGAGTATGCATAATTATCAGGTAATTTTTCGTTTTTTATTTTTTTAAATGAAAAATATCTGATCAGGTTTGACCTCCATGTTTATGCTCGCAATGAATATTCAAGCAGGAGATATTACCTGAATTTTACAGTAAACACTTTATCTGATTCAGGCCAAATAAATTCGGCTCTCAGATGGTCAAGTGATTTCACGTTTTCTTTTAGCGTACCACTTATTTCTTGCTTTTCTCACTGCACTCTTGTTATTTCTGTGACAACGATTTCTTATTTTATAAATTAAAAACTGCACATTACGAATATGATTTTTCTCTCTCTTTCTCTCTGAAAGAATATATATATATATATATATATATATATATATATATATATATATATATATATATATATAACATATATACAAATATATATGTTCTTATATTATGTTTTATATTATATTCCTTATATATATATATATATATATATATATATATATATATATATATATATATATATATATATATATATATAAGCGTGAACTTTCAAATGTAAGAAATAATAGATACTGTGACCAAGGCAAATTCTAATATGTCAGAGGTAACAACAAACGCAATAATATTTCCTCTTCTCAATGTTAAATGCGTAAAAGCGAAGGTGGTAGAGAATGAGACGTTTTGAAAATGGCAGCAGACTTGCAATACGAATTTGCAGTTATTTACCAACTTTATGCATCAAAGAAAGTTAAAGCAAAATGTATGTTCAGGAAAATTAATTTGTAATTTATCACATAATGAATCCTCATGATTTTGAAAAATCACGTCCTAATAACTTACTATCGAATATATACAAAATGTTGTCAAAGACAGATAGATAGATAGATAGATAGATAGATAGATAGATAGATAGATATGAAGGGAAGTCATAACTATTGGCGTTTGGGTGAACCATTTGTAATGCTGAATGTATCATTATAAATACTGATACGTAACAGTTAAGAATAAATTTAGCGTGCACCAACATACCTTATTTATAACGGTAGTGGCAGCGTACATCACGGATTTAAAGAAAAATGTTTATTCTCCTTAATAACATTCCCTGGCAGCATGGAAAATATTTGGACTAAGGCTGTTCGGTTCTTCGCCATCCACTATATACTTCCGGGGTTGAAACTTTTTCAATCACTGCAAAACCCTAATGAAAACGAGTTTCAAAAACGTTTTCATATTTAAACTATGATTCAAACCGTTTCTGACCAACGAAACGTTACATGCTTCTCGCTAGTCCATCGCTATTTTAATGGCAGATGTTCTGGCGATCTACAAACCTTCATTCAAACAATCTTCCCCTGACGAAACTTTACATGGATATCGCTATTTTCATGGCAGATGTTCGGCCGATATACAAACCATGATTCCAACCCTTTCTCTCTGAGGAGACGTCATATACTTCTCGCTAGTCTGTCGCTATTTTCATGCAGATGTTCCGACGACCTACAAACCATGATACACCAGTGTATCAAGCATTTTTTATGCAGTTTTTCATATCTCCTAGGACACGCCCGACTGCATAACTGAGTCGACTCATCATCATTCCCTTCGTATTCCATTTGTGTTGATCAATCTCCGCTCATAGCACCTTCCACTGTAGGTTTGCACTATAGAATGCTCTCTCAAAAGACGTTTCTCTGATATCTACAACTGTAATCACTTAAAGTCTAATGCGTTATCTGTCCTATATATTATCATATGTACCTCTTTCTCCCACCCTATAATTCCTAAAACATTCTCCTGTAGTAACCCTCTACTTTGAGTATTTGTTTTTATTGAAATAGAATAGAATGACCATGCTTGATCTGTTCATATATTTCAACTTATTCCAACAAAATTAATCTGAACGAATAGTTGTTTGGTTTTCTACTATTGCTCAGTGTTTTATAAACCTGTATAAAAAGTTTATTTTCGTGTGGTGTCACTTCTGTGTACCACAATATTGGCCTTGTGGTTAGTTAAACTGAGTTTATAACTCAATGTTAGAGACAGATAGCAGATGTTCTCGAAAAGGTTCTCTTCATAACGAGATAAACTGATTTATTAATATGGAAAGTTTACGTTTCGGTTAACTGCGTTTTTATTTGTTGTAAATTGAGTTAATATAAGATCGCGATCTCCAAACATATTGAGCTAATCAGATAGATCCGAATGTTTTGCTTGGGGAATTCCTCCAGGTGATTTAATTATCAATATTACGTACGAACATCTGTAAGAAAACGTTTGAAAATGGATATCTTTTCTGTTTATGTAAATACGTACTTGAACGAAAACGTTTTCCAGTATAGTAGGCAATAATATGCTATTAAGAACTGATGTCAGGGATGTCAGATTACAATAGCTTGAGTTTATGGTATAAAAGGAAAAGGCAACAACGGTTTTTGCGTGTCTTCATTTCATATAAATACGTAATAATGATTAATTTAGAGACAATAGATAATTACTGAATCCAATGACTGCGAAAGACATTAGAAAAATTCATTACCAAAACCGACCAATATCGTAATGTCCTATATAACGGCCTCATTAAAATGGGTTTTAGTTCTACGCTCTTGAAGTAAAAACTAACATCCCTCATGTGATGAACTACTGCGCACAGACGTAATTGTAGAGAATACGAAAATGACGTGTTTACAAATAGCGAAAAATATTTTCTCATTAATTTTTTATAATTGTGTGTAATGGTTATATAACTTACATGTCTCTAATTTTACAAATTTTTAGCTACAGGCATAGTTTAATATGTTTTATATACATGCAAGAAAACCTAGAAAATTTGAGAAAACTTTGAGACTGATGCAAAAATAAAAGCCTTCTCCTCAGCCAACTTACATCGCCTCTAATCAGGACCGAATCAAACAGCTTCAGGTTTGAATATACATTGCAAAATGCAGGTTACAATGTTTGCCACTGTAACCTCTCCTTTTCACCCTTCTTTGCCTATGCCGCATTCTCGAACGATCAATCCCTGCAGGAAGTTCAGTTTCATCCATTCTGGCTTCTTGCTTCGAGTGCTCCAGATTAAAATCTCACGTATCGAGTTGTGCATGTAACGAATATGCGAGATGTGGGTTTTCAACTTCTCAAATATCAGTTGATGGCGAAGCGAGCAAAGTGCGGTGATAGCGAGTAGTTTGGAATTTAGAGAGAGAGACAGTCATATAGAAACAATCCAGAAATAACATGAGAAAGACGGAAGTTTGTACTCCATATTTGTTACTGATAATGTTTTCTAATGTCTGTAAATGCAACCGGTTAACGTTACCAGTTTTGCCTTGCAAGGTATTCAGTTTGTTTGTTTGCTTAGAGGGCATATCGACTCTTGATGGGTCATTTAATGCCGAAATTTAATTTTCGTGGGAGAATTAATTTTAGATTTTTATTGCTGGTAATATTTTTCTATTCAAACATTTATTGCTGGTAATATTTTTCTATTAAAAAACTGCTAGTAAAAAATGTTCTATACAAATGTTTATTGTTGGTAATATTTTTTATTCAAAAATGTATTGCTGGTAATATTTTTCTATTCAAAAGTTTATTGCTGGTAATATTTTTCTATTCAAACATTTATTGCTGGTAATATTTTTCTATTAAAAATGTACTGCTGGTAAAAATGTTCTATTCAAAAATTTATTGTTGGTAATGTTTTTTATTCAAAAATGTATTGCTGGTAATATTTTTCTATTCAAAAATATATTGCTGGTAATGTTTTTCTATTCGGAAATTTATTTCTGGTAATATTGTTTTCTATTTTTTTAAAAATTCATTGCTGGAATTATTTTTTTCAAAAATCTATTGCTGGTATTTTTTTCAAACATTTCTTGATGATAATAATTTTTTAAATTTATTGCTGGTAATATTTTTTTGTAAATGTATTACTGGTAATATTTTTCCAAAAATGTATTGCTGGTATTAAAACTTATTTTTACACTTTCATGGCGTCTTGACCCCAGTTTGGGAACCAACCACTTGCCGGGGTCTCAATAGGTGTCACTACGCCGTATCAGTGTAGGCCCGGGAAGACCAGCAACCAAGAGGTGGTTTCACGCTACTAAAACCTCCTCATAAGAAGCATTGCTTCCAGATGTAGTTTATCGTCATACCCAGGGCGAGGAGCATTGGTAGTTTATTTTCAAAAATATATTGCTGGTAATATTACTTTTTTTTCAAAAATGGATTGTTAGTAATAATTTTTAATGTTTCCGTGGTAATATTCCTTCTTCCTATAAATGTATTGCTGGTAATTTTTGTTCAAAAATGTATTGTTATTTTTACTATAAAAATCTATTTCTATACTTTCATAGTGTTTTGGTTTCAGTTTGGAGGTTCACTATTTGCCATAGATAGTATCATGTCAGGTGCTACCACCTGGGTCAGGGTGGACCTGGGAAAAACAGCAATTAAGAGATGGATCCACACTTCTCAAAACCACACGATCAGAGGCTTTGCTGCCAGACGTAGTTTATCGTCATACCCAGGCTGACTACACTAAGACCGTTTGTTTTAAAGATCTTGTTCTTGTTTAATTTTCCATTAAAACAAATAATCGTTAGAAAATATTATAAAAATTCAGCATTTATTTACCAAACGATGCGACCAAAATTTATATATTTAAAAAAGCGAATTTGATAGAAACATAAACATTTCGATTATAGATTTGATATAACCAAACCGTTCTCCTTGAAAAAGTGTGTTTCATTAAGAGGGATCAAAGTCAGCAGGAAATAAATCACTGTTATTGGTAGAAATTTACTTATTTCTCTATTGGATCATGTTATTTAATTCATGGCAACTGTGTGTGAAAAATAATAACACCCAAATGTCCGCAAAGGCTTCGGCAGCACACGATGGTGAAAATTTTATAGTTGCTACTTGATCTTACGAATATGCCTTATTATCTCCTCCTTCAGCTGTTGAATTGTTGTTGGCTTGTTGGCATAGACATTACTTTTGGGGTAACCCCAAAGGAGGAAATCTAAAGGCGTCAAGTCGCACGATCGTGGTGGCCAATTGACTTCGCTGTTTCGAGAGATGATGCGACCTGGGAACTTCTCATTACATTTATGTTTGAACGTCCATTTTCGTAATAGGCTTCGATAACTTTAACCCATTGTTTGATTGTTAATCTTTCCATGGTTGAAATTGCCAAAGAGTTAAGGTGTTAAATCTGAAAGAAAAAGAAAAACAATCATGAGACGTTTAAAGTCAATTCCCCTTTAAAATCGGTCCAATTTATTGGAACACCCTTTATAAGCGAAGCTTAAAAGTTGAAAGAAAAATCTAGAGTACTATCAGTCCTGATTTGGTATCTCATATTCAATCACTTTCACTACGTCGTAACGTATTCTCTGAGTGGTGTTTATATAAATATTTTCACACATTATGAAATGGACAAAGTCCGACAATTATTTTCAAGATATATTTTATGTTTATATCAATAAAAACAACGTATAAACATAAAAAATGTTTTAAAATTATTCTCGGACTTCGTCCATTTTATAATGTGTGACGTCATTTGTTTACATTTGGATACGCATCGAGTAGATATGAATGTACGAGAGAAAATCATGGAGAATTGTAGTTTAAAAACCGTAAAATCGACCTTGCTAACCGAAACGCTTCTCTGTGGCTCAACCAGCAAAGCCCGTCAGGCTATATGACATTTCCGTATAGGATACAGGTTCGATTCCTGTCGGAAGACGCATATTTTCTATGAAATTTTCTCGGACATTCAGGCCGGTAAATGTCGTTAATACTGTTTATTATAAAGAAAGCATTTACTTAAATATCTGTATCTCTAACAAGAACGTATAAACATAAAAAATGACTTAAAATAAAAATATTTTCATAGCAATTGTTCTCATAAAGTTCTCTATTTGGCACTTTGAAATCAGGAATTTAAACGTAGTATTAGATTGGTAGAGAGGTTTCATCATTTTACCCTTTGAAAGATCAATTATTGATATATTCTAATAGTTTCTTCTCTCGTACTTGTCACCCATGGAACTCATTCGCTTTCCTGTGAACTTATTTATGTGTCATGCGTGATACATGCTTAGGCCACCATAGCTGACAGAAGAAGAGGATTCATACCTTTCCCAAGCGAATTACCATGTAAGAAAAAATGTAATGTATTCGACTGGAATTTGAACTCGGCTATCCATTACTCCACCGTGCCTCCTGTCAACTACAATGTATAAAAATTTAAACGAAACTTCATCTTCCGTGTCCTTAACACTTTCACTGCTACTCATTTTCCCAGTGCAATTAGATACAAAACTACCATGACGTAGAGAAAAATCGAGGCTGACTAATAATTTGCATGATAGAACAGTTAGAATTTTACGTATTTTACGATAGATGGCGCAACGGGACACTCATACCAGCGGTATGCAAAAAACGTAGGTTTCCGTACTTAGCCAGCTGGAGCAATATAAGAAAAACGAGGATATCCGTAGTTAGCAGCGGAAGGGTTAACCCTGTTCTTTTTATAGCCCTTTCTCCGCCGTAATTTTTTCTGCTACCTTAACTCTCTGTAACGCCTTGCGTCTTTGTGGCTTTATCGCCTATATTCGTGTGAAATGATTCTAAAAAATAACACTAACTTTAAAATTAGTAAAATTATATGTATATTAAAATAAACGTGTTAAAATTTACTTGCATGTAAAGAATCGTCCGGCTGTGTTAAGTTCACATTTCTTCATATGTCTACGCGTGCACCGACTCGAAACCCTTAATTAAACATTAAATGTTGGTTGTGTGTCCATACGTTTGATTGTATAGGTTTGGTTAGGTTTGGTTTGTTTTGTTTTTTTTTTGTTGTTGTTTTATGACATATCAAACACAATGGATTATTTAATTCCGACAAAATTCCCTTTGTTTTTCAAAAATGTATCGCTGGTAACTTTTTCAGAAATGTATAGCTGGTAATATTTTTTTTCAAAAATGTATAGTTTGGTTTGTTTTGTTTTGTGGCATATTAACCTCAATGGGTTATTTAATGCCGACAAGATTTTTATTTCTGGTAATATTTTGTTTTTCAAATATTTATTGCTGATACTATTTTTTTTACAAAGTATTTCTAATATTAAAATCTATTTTTACAATTTCATAGTATTTTGAGTCAGGTTCTGGGGTCAACTATTTGCCCATAGCTGGGACCCTAACAGGTACTACCACCCCGGGTCAGGGTGAACCTGGGCACATCAGCAAATAAGAGGTGTTTCCACGCTCCTCAAAGCCTACTGATCAGAGGCCTTGCTGTTGGATGTAGTTTATCGTCTTACCCAGGACGCGGATGTAGTTTATCGTCATACCCAGGACGTGTTTGATTGTATAGCAGCGTAAGTATTAAAACTATGCAATAAAATAAATGTAGCTTTATTAGCATTTATTCAAGAAGTCAACCGACAGAATATAGCGGAAGGCTGTGTTCAAAATAGTTCACTATCGTGCAACGTATAAGGCCAACTGCTGCAGTGAAAAATTAAATAACTTTCTCATTATTTATTTTGTTGGTACCTCAAGCGCCAGGGACTAGACCTAGCCCTCACTCTGGGGAGAGGCACTACCTGGGATGACGACACCCCTGCATTTGAACAAATAATCATTGCAAACCTGCATAAAAGTACAATTTTATAAATGATATTGACCTGCATATGTAATACATTTTCATAATTAGTGCTTTTTCTTAATGGAGGTAAATATTTTTCATATACAAATTAAAAGTAAATTCATTTAAAAATAAAATCAATTTTAAAATAACTATCTTTTTAAATTTATTTAAAATTTGGACATTTTTTTATAAAAAAATGCGATTGTTTTATTAGTTTTATAATGAATGCTAATACTGTCATGTTCTGCTCTGAAAATGGTAACGATATCAGTGTTGAGATTCTGTATTCAGAACCTCTATTCCTGAGTTTCTAAGACGAAATTTGTGTAATTATTCGGTCCACTTGTTAATTCTAACAAATAAAATATTTTTATTTTTAAAATGTGTATTTTTGATTTTATTCCTAAAAATATTAAATTAATTTAATCAATTTGCTTTGTTTAAAAACAAACAAACATTTCTTTTTATGTATTGTTGATATTTACAAACTCATCCGAAGTTGTTCCATGCCTATGTTGTTCCACTTACCATTGAGCCATAAAGCCTCCAACGTGTACATTAAATAAACGACTTGCAAAATACTTTAAACGAGCAAACTTACTATTTAAAAAATGCTATTTTATAGCACACACAAATCTTTCAAAGAAATGGCAATAAATGGATTTGGCCTATGCAACGGTCGGTATTATAGCTATTAGTATTATTATATTTATAAAAATAAAATAAAATTTCACATATCGCCATGTGCAATGAGTATATAACGGCGGTCAGCAGACACGCCTCCTTGCTGATGTAAATAGTTCGATCCACATTGATTATTGTAGCAATAAAATGAACAAGTTTTACACAATACCGTCATGTTGGGTTTGCGTACTAACCATGGATTTCCCTCTCCACTTTTACACCTACGGTTTGGACAAATATAAATGGGTCAGAGTCTATTGAACCAATTACTGAATTAAATTGCTGTAATCATTCGTGTAAAATACGCACATTTGCAAGAGTTTAAGCATTAAAATTAGGAACAAAATATTCAAATTATTCCGGTTACGTCAGTCCCCATATTTGAAACTGTATGTCAAACGTATATTTGTGGCTTAAAATAAATAAAATAATTTATCGCTTAACAACCAAGTTAGTGTCCGGCAACCTTGTCGGTAAACGAAGTTGCCTCTGAGTGAGCAGTTGTACCTGACCGCTATTTCCCGTATCTAAATGGGTAATGGATTTGTTTTAACAACTTTTAAAGTTACTTTCGCGCCATTCGTACCTTTTCTAAGTTATTTCTAAATACGGTACTGTGCTGAACAGTAAACAATAAACACATTTGAAAATCAGCTTTTTATACCGTATTTATGCTGTATCTACAGTATAAGTAAATTATAAAGAGCTGTATAAGTATATTTTATTTATTTATCTCTTTATTTATTCATTTTGATCCATTTTGAAGATACACAAGTAAACACTCTCAGTCAATGATTTCGTGCAACGTATAAGGCCAACTGCTGCAGTTTTGAATTAGTTTATTTTATGAAGTTTCTTAACAGCTCGTATATCCGGGAATCATTAAAAATATATGCCGTTACCCGCTAAGTGTCTGAATTCTGTAATAATTTAGATCACCGGCAAAACACTTCTATGTGCCGAGTACATTCAGAACGTCCGCGACCATGACTCTCCAAAATTTTGGTGTCCATTGTAGCTCTTCACAAATTTTGCTTTTTGTTATCTCTCCGAAACTTTGCTCAGCCATCCATTTAACCAAGCTCGCCATGTAGGTTATCTTTTGTTTCCCTATTCTCTTCAAGCAGTCCTGAGTATCAAATTTTCTAAACCTTCTTTTCTCATTATGTGAGCTAGGTATTTCAAATGTCTCTTACTGATGTTAAGTATAAATTTCCATTTTGTCTCCATTTTCTTTTAAACTTCGTCTCTGCTCCCATGTTCGTTTCAAGGTATTCTCATCATACTTCTGTAGACCCATATTTCTGTTGCTTCAAGTCTCTCTATGAGCAGTATTGACTGCATTGTTTAAAAAAAAATATTCACATAGCTATTAATTCTCATTTTTGCTTGTTTCACTTCTATCCATGTCAAAGATATATGCCATGATATTTTCCTTTACGTTGTCAGCGTAGATGTCATTGTCGTGCAGCGAGACATTTTATCATTCTTCCTGAAAAAGGAAGTAGTCGTTATGTCCACTTTTGTTTTACGCCGTTACAGATAAGTAGACCCTAACCACTGGAATGTGTGTTTGTTAATAATTTTGTTTCGCTTCGTAGCCAGATTGTTGCATTTGTATGGGGACATTTCCCAGTGGTTGCACTAAGATTACTATAAACGTTGTCTTTTAAAATATAATGTATATTACATGAATTGTTATTGATAATCGATATCGTTCTTCTTCTATATAAAGTACCCATTCACGATATGGGAGATCATGGCTTTCCACAACTTCCTGTATTTCATAGCTTTTAGCAATGTTTGTCTTTTACTATCACTCCGATAACCTGTCCGTTATCGATATACACCTATTTTTTAGATATTTTATTCGGTGCTTTCCCCCCGTCCCTCTTGCCATCAATATTTTCTGTGACAACCAATTAAATAGTTTAAAAATAAAGAGTTAAGTAAAAAGAACAAGAATGGGTTATATTATAAGGTCTTTGGTATTGCATCCATAATTACAATCATCTTCTCTTATCAACGTTTCCTTATTGTAAAAATATTCCTGAGATTGAAATGAAAATATAAAAACAAAGTACTGAAGCAGATTAACTTTTGTATAATAAGCATTCATATATATATATATATATATATATATATATATATATATATATATATATATATATATATATATATATATTATAAAACAAGACAAGCAAATAAAATGCGCGCAAGATCAGGACCTAACATGCGCAAGTGAAGTATTTGCGTGGTCGTCTATAACGATTTTTTTACGAGCGCGTCAATAACGGCAAACGCGTTCAGGAACTTTCATTACTCATTGAAGATGCAACGAGGAACAATCGTTTATATATTTCATTACAAGAACTTACAAATAGTAACAATTAATTAGCTTATCTTCATACCCTGTCTGGTGGCAAACGCTGCTGGTGGCGGTACCGCCATAGCCACCGAAACCGTAATATCACCCCTGGTCGGCGGCTCATGAAGACAGGGTATCGCACGTGTTAATACACGTTGTATGTTAAAAAAATACATACATACATATATATATATATATATATATATATATATATATATATATATATATATATATATATATATATATATATATATATAGAGAGAGAGAGAGAGAGAGAGAGAGAGAGGGAGAGAGAGAGGGGTTAAACCAAGCCTTGTGAATGAAAGGGTCCTCAATAGAAATCAAAATCCACTGTGTTCGGGGGTCACTAATAAAGGTTGAAAATGTTGAGCACACTAGACGAAACTTTAATTAAACACCACATAGCATTTTTACAGTATAAACTACAAGTGAACACACTATCGAATAAACACAAATTTATCTGAGGGGACGCGTCTAAATAGAGACTGGCTTCTCGGAAACGAGTGGGGAGGCATTAAAATTCCCATGTCAAACTATAGTCAAGGAATTTCTGAATTAAATCACTTAGAATTGGTAGCAGATAAATTTTACCCTACATTTAACAGCTGTTTGTCTATTCATATGGTTCGTATCGATTATCAAGTCAGAAGGCATTGTTGACAGTAAAAAAAAAAAAAGAAAAGTGACCCCGAACTTCGAAAGTGAACTGGAATAGACAAGATGCCTTAGAAACACATAGAAACTGGGAAATTTGGTTAGAAATAAAATATGTCTATATTTCTATTAAAAGAATGCAAAACATCCTACATATCAATGAAAGCTGGAAATTTTCTCACAGATGAAGAAGATATATGAGGCAGCAGATATATGGCTCCACAGAAAGAAGATGAGAATATCATAGACTGTATATGTAAACAACAGGTGAACTTTAAAGAAAGTAGAAACAAAAAATATAATTATACACAAATTCAGAAAGAGACGACCAGGATAATTTGACACTCATAGGATATGTTTCTGACAGGAAAGACAAAGAGAACAGCAAATAACACACCTACAGAGCTTGTGTAAATGGATGACAGAACAGCGAGTGAGAGTGATAGTAAATACATAAACATTGATAAGTGCTACAAATGATAAAATGTTGCGGAGAGTCAAGCTTGCGCACCTTCTGACGGGACACTGGACATAATAGAAGAGAAGATGATATTTGACACAATTTTTTCCCCTCTGACACAATTAATTATGGTGATTTCATTATTTTTTTCGTGATTATTCCGAAATGCGTGTCAGAAAAGATCGGCGTTTTCCTGATCTACAAAACTGAAGCTTTTGCAATTCTTTACTGAGGTCTAGATGTATATTTAACATTTTTGTGGTCGTCTTGAACAAGGAAACTGAAAGATGTCAGAAAGTGGATTTCTTTGTTACAGCAAATCACTGTGTGAATCTGAAGGCAAGCGAAAATAGGTTAGTTCGCAGAAGCGAAAGCATGATAAGCCGATAGGGGAAGTAGCTGGGCAAAACAGCATATTTCAGTGCGCTAACAATGGTCACAAAAAGCCGAGGGAAAGGGGTAGAAAAACTGGAAATCTTTGGAAGTGTCGTGGCCACCTAGAAAACTGTATTAAGGACAATATCGAACTAGTAATGCGATTTGCTGTGACTTAAGCATTAAGTTAAGTAACTAATTGTGTAAACACTCGATCGGTATTGTTATTTTTATTGTTATTAAGTAATTAATTAATTAACAAGAATTATAATACAAATAAGCAAGGAAAGTTGGTTGCCTTTCGCCAACTGTTTCTTTGAAGGTCCTCGATAAAATCCTGAGACGGATATGCAATGTGGTTGGTCCCGACCTGGCATCTAGACTACAGTCACTTTCTCACAAACGTGCCGTCGCTTATCTCTATCTTTTCTAGAAGTAATATCACGGTAACTGTTCCAATGAGCTATTTTCTCTGGTTCCCAAACTGCATGAATTTAAGCGTGCTACTAAGTTGGCATCTCGGTCCCACCCTTTCAGTGTCGAAAAGGTTAAATGCGGCAGTCTCTTCTACTCCAATAGCTTCATGTCTCGCACTTCCAGTCTATGGGACGCTCATCCTTTTACTTGGTTCCCTGATAGTTTCACACTTCAAATATTCAAATGTAATGTCATTCGACATCTTCTGGCTGTCTTGATCTAATTACCCGTCCTTCTCTTTATCCATTCCTCAGTCACGTCTATTTATTCTTACTCTCACTCACCGTAATCCCTTGCGTGCTAGTGGAACCCCTACCTCGCTTGGGGTTAAATGTTTAAAAAAATAAAAAATAAAAAAAATATTGTCATTATTAAGCAATAATAATTATAATACATAATAATATAAATACAATATATTATAAATGTAATATTTATAATTATTATTAATTAATGATAATTATAACATATAAATATTAAAATAATTATGATGGTATATTGTAACATAAATATTATAAAAGCAATGATAATAATAATGATCACTATTAATTAATATTAACTATAATATTATATATTATAATGATAATAAAATTTATTGTTTATTTAGAATTATGATAGACATATAATAAATATTTTAATATAATAATAATAATTATTATTATTAATAAGAATTATTACTATTATTTTTATTCCCAGTTTTTCTGATATGCTGGTTCATACAAAGGTTTCAGTCAATTATTTGCCCTGCGTGATACATGCTTAGGCGATCATGTATCTTTCGATACATTACTGACGAGGCATATACTTTTTCCCGCTGTAGGTTATCATTTCTTTCTGCGGTAGACCAGTTGCAATCTGTCCTGCTATTTTCCCATAGCTGGGGAAGAAGAGGATTCATACCTTTCCCAAAGTTATTAGCACTTAAGTAAATGTCATGGATTCAACTGGAATTATTATTATTAGTAGTAGTAGTATTATTTCATTATTATTTTCTTTGATTTTTGTTGCTTACACATTTCTTTCCGGCTCCCAAGCAAAGACATCAGATCAAAAATTGCTTCATGACATTTTCCACTGATATTTTTTATAAAAAAATAAATATTTTATATAGATAAAGCGGTGCTTTATATGCGAGCTATACTTGTGAGAAGATTTTTTTAAATATTTCTTTAAGGCATGGGTTACAAGGAATCCGTTCTTTGAGTCTATCGGAATCTTTTCCAACCAATCCGAGGGCTCCAACTATAACTGGAATTATTGATGCTCTCATGTGCCATATTTTTGAGATTTTCACTCCAGGATCTTTGTACTTTGAAAGTTTATAATAATAATAATAATAATAATAATAATAATAATAATAATAATAATAATAATAATAATTCCTGTTGTAGTTGGAGCCCTTGGACTGGTTGGAAAAGATTCCAGTAGGCTGATTGAAGGGAGCCCTGGAAGTCCATGCCTCAAAGTGATACAAAAAATTGTTCTGACAAGTACAGCCCACACTTTACGAAGGGCTTTATCTATGTAATTATTTTTTATTTTTTTTTGCAGTGGAAAGTGTCGTGATGCCATTTCTAACCTTAGGTCCCTGGGCGGGACCCTGAAAGAAATGTGTAAACGCCAGATATCAAAGGAAATAATAATAATAATAATAATTAGTAGTAGTAGTAGTAGTAGTAGTAGTAGTAGTAGTAGTAGTAGTAGTAGTAGTAGTAGTAGAGCTTTGATTTCTGTTGTATATTCATTTCCTTCCGGGTCAGAGACTTAATATCCGAAATGGCTTCATTATGTTTTCCACTGAACATTATTGTAAAAGAATAAAAATATCACAGCCTAAAACACACATATTTGGCATAGATAAAGCCCTTTGGAAGGTGTGTGCTGCGAGTATAAGAACCATGTTTGTATTTATGTAAGGTGTTGGCCATCAAGTAGCCCTTCAATGCGACTATTAGAAACTTTTCTAATAAAGATTAGTGACCCAAACGCAACTGGAATTATTCATTAATTTATGAACCAGAATTTTTTGTTTTCCACTTCAAGATTGTTGTATTTTGAATGTTGTCTTTAAGATCTTTGATTTTGCAATAAAGCTGGATTGCCATGGAAAATAATAAAACACTTTTCTTATTATTTTACTACTATAAATAGTATTAATATTATTTTCCACCCGTTTTTCACCCAGAAGTAGCAAGTGTTTTCACTGGATTTGAAGTGACAGAAGGTATCTCCAATGATCCCTGCAACTCACCAGCATTGTCTAGGGATTTAGCAACGATCCCGTCCGGTATTTTCAAATTTATGCCTAATCTCTAGCTTTATTTCTCAAACTTTTCTTCGCGATAATCCCCGCCACACTGAACAACTTAGATGAAACACAGGAAGACGACAAATGTAGAGACTCTGAAACGAAATAACAGAAAGTGCACCTCATAATCAGCGAATATAAATACTGAATCCATACAAAATTAAAACTATAACGCTGATTTAATATAGACTTTATTTGACAAGAATGTAATCTCATTTTATTATCAATAAAAGACTACCATTAAAATATTTTATTATTTTTTTAAATAATCAGGGATTCTCGGCAAAAATATCTATCTCAAACTACACCATCGTAAAGTCTTCGTCAGTCGTAAGTGAAATAATTTAAGTTCCGTCTGTCATGAATTCTAGAGAATAAAGTTAACCACTCCTAGTTGTTTTAATTACAAAGAATGAAGAGTAGATATTTATGTAACCCTGGTTTAGAGAA
>OZ038481.1:126952598-127015098 GCA_964036315.1 Acanthosepion esculentum | reverse complement strand
CAAACAGCTTCTTCTACCGCACTTCCCGTATGTGGAACTCCCTTCCCCTTACTTGCTTCCCCGATGACTATAATCTTCAAATATTCAAGTGAAATGTCAATCTACATCTGACACCCTGAGCCTGTTCCCTGTCCTTCTCTGTTTCCTTTCTTCAAACACGCTTCTTTACTTTTGTTCTCAATCCTCTGTAACCCCTTGCGTGCTAGTGGCACTCCCGCCTTGCTTGGAGTGAATTGCCTTAAAAAAAAAGAACCCTATCTCCGTCGTCTTGAGTCTCTTCTACATATTTGAGGAAACCGTCCAACATTCGCTGCCGTAAATGAATAGGTTTCGTTTCCAACTCATCGCTTGTCCAACGTTAATGTATCTAGTGCTGTAGAGTTTCGTTATTTTGTCTCTTTGGAATACATAATAATTTCAGTGTTAGTAATAAAGCCAGTAGAAGCAAAACAGGTCTAGGTCCTGAGGTAGCAACCACGATTTATTACAAATTTATTGCATTTGCTTGAAAGAAGCAATTTTGTTTTGTTTTAGTTTTTTTTCACAGCGGTACAGTCATGAAAATGAACATCAATGGAAATATATTTCCGAATGCATATTTATTGTTGCTATGTTTAACAGATGAACAGGCTCCTCAATGTTGGCTTGGACGTATAAGGTCATCAAAATGTCTGATGGTTGCATATAGTAGAGTTAGTGTCATAAAAGAGGATAAATCACAACATCCAGTACAGAAAAATTACTTCCTTTAAAACCCAATTAACGTAAAACAAAAATATGATGTTAACGTTATCAATGGCGAGCCTTAATGCAATTTATTCTAGAAAATGAACACAAAACTATTCATTTATTCGGGATCAGAAAGAATAATTGATGAAGATTTCAGATGGATAACAGCAGTGAATAGAGTGTTTTTATGCAGATATCAGCAATGATTAAGTTTTAGCATAAAATAATTGACATTAGAGAAATAATTCATTGGGATGTCTGTTTCCATCCAAATGTAGGGCATAGATTTACTCAGAGGCATGTAGGAGACCTGAATATGACCAGCGTAACACTCAAAAGCACGTGTGTAGATCATTAGGATATTTTTACAAAGCAAGATAGATGACTGATTTTTGCTAATATTCTCGCGTTATTTCACATTACCGGAATGTCTAGATTATGAATTTTGTTGTCTATATTTTATATGCATGATATTTGAACAGACATGTAATCTTTACTACAAACTATCATTACTACAACTGGGCTCACAGCCCTATAATGTTGAAACGCCGGTTGTCGTACGATGACCGAAGTTAAGCAACATCTAGCTTGGTTAAAGTTTATTTATGACCACTTGAGAATACCATGTGCTGTAACTTGGGTATGCGGTTGGTGTCATGGGTAACGTTTCGGAAATCGAAATCTGAGAACGGAGTTCTAATTCCAGTTGGGTTTGTTATATTTACTTACGAACAAATATTCTTGGGGAAATGTATGCATCCACCTCTTTCTTTTCTCAGCTTGCTAAAATCATTGCTATATCTAAAAAATTCTTACAATCAAAAAATATTCTCTGGCTTTTAATAACCTGTAAAAGGTTGATAATCCGTAAAAAACAAATCAATCCAACACTAATGATAATAAAACTGTTCAAATTCCATTCGAATCCATTAAATTCACTTACGTGCTAATACCCTTGGGAAAGGTATGAATCCTTTTCTTCTCCCCCCAACCTATGGGTAAATAGCAGGACAGACCGGGTTCTATAGCCTTGGATAGCAATTGGTCTACCGCAGAAAGAAATGGCAAAATACTGCGGGAAAAATCTGCATCGTCAGTCATGTATGGAAAGATACATGATCGTCTAAGCGTGTATCACGCATGGCACATAACTGATTTTAAGAGTAATGTAAATGGATAACGGCTCCGTTTGCGGAATCAGAGATACGAGTTCGAATTCCAGTCGAATGCATTACATTCACCTTCGTGCTAATACCCTTGGGAAAGATATGAATCGTCGTCTTCTCCCACCAGCTATGGGTTAATAGGAGGATAATCGGAAAATAATGTGGGAATAGGGCTTTGTAAACGTACGATGAATATTGAGGGCAAGAGAGCTAGTGGAAGACAGCGACCCACTTACCTGGCGACTTACCATAACCGATTCGGCCACTGGGGATCGTTCGGTTGGCAAGGTCGAATTTACTGCTTATAAACTTCAATCGTCCATGGATCTCTCACGTTCAGGCACGTCAGGCTATATGACGGTTCCGTATAGGAAACAGGTTCGAATCCTGTCGGAGGACGAATATTTTCTATGAAGATTTATCGGACATTCAGGCCGGTAAATGTCATTTAATACTGTTTATTATAAACAGAGCATTTACTTAAATACTTGTATCTATAAAAAGAATGTTAAACATAAAAATGTCTTTAAATAATTGTCGGACTTTGTCCATTTCATAATATATATATATATATATATATATATATATATATATATATATATATATATATATATATATTCAATAAATATAATACTGGTGCATTACAATCATTTTACGGCTTTTCTTTCTGTTTCACCTCATACTATATTGATACTTATACAAATATAAGACGTGTATATTCCTATCTTTTCGGCAATATTTTACCTCGATAATATATTAAAAGGCAAAATGGAAATGACTTAACACAGTTCAGTTGGTGAGATTGTCTTACTCCTTCTTTAGGACAATGACCCAATTGCTGTTTAGTATGGACCAAGGCCACTATTCTGGCACACAAAGAAAAACTGAACTGAGTAAAGATCTGCGAAACAGCCTGCTAACGATTATTCCACGTTAGTGCGCATAGATTTTTTTCTACTTGAGTCTATTTTTATTATCTTAAGCTTCATGTCAAGCTATGACCTTTGATCTGAAATTTTCTCCTGTATTGCTTGAGAAAAGCATGGCACTACTTTAATATGTACTAAGTGGAAAAGGAGGCTGGCCCAACCTGACACGAAGCAAGTGACGAGATATTATCAAAGTACTTTTCCGGTTGACCCGCCTCGTTCTCCAATTTCCGGCAGGGTTTGAGCATGTCAAATCGTTTGCTCAGTGTTATAGAGTAGGAAATTATGTCAGCAAATGAAATGCTACCTACGAGACGGACAGTTAATTATGGTAGTTAGCAATTAAGCTAAATTTTAACGTGCCGTTTTTGAGGGAAGAGAAGAATCATTATAAATAGATTGTCATAGATTTGTATCAAATCCAGATAAAGAAAATATTGACAACTGCGCTAAATACGCAATATGCAAAAAGTCCCTGTAAGACACGATATAATATCCAACAACAATTTCTTAATATTAAGTATTGAAACATACTTGTGAGACTTATATACCATCAGATACCGGCGTTATTATACGGTGGTTGTTTTTATATTAATAACTTAAAGTGGTCAGCCCTCAAACTTGATTTGATTTGTTCGTTTGTTTTGTTTTACAGCATATCAACTCAATGTCGACAAGATGCTTATTGCTGGTGATATTTTATTTTTCAAAATCTATTGATGCAAAATTTTTTCCTTCAAAAATGTTTTGCTGGTAAATTTATTTTTCTAAAAGAGTATCATTGCTATTAAAACGTATTTTTACACTTTCATAGTGTTTTGACCCTAGTTTTGGGGTTGAATATTTGCCAATAGCTGGTAGCCTAAAAGAGGCTACTAACACGGGTCAGGATGGTCCTGGGAACACCGGCATTTAAGAGGTGATTCCACACTCCTCAAAACCTCCTGACCGCAGGCTTTGCTGTTGGCTGTAATTTATTGTCTTACTCAGGAGGCCTCAAATTTGAAAAGAAAAAATTGCTGAACAATTATGTAATACAATTCCGCTTATATGACAGCGAATCCTACAAACTCTGTGTACAGTTGAGCATGAAATCTGAAGCAACAGAAATGGGGGTAAAATTAAGGACGCAGTTAAGAGCATGGACGGAAAACGAGACCAACAAATGAGTTGCCAGGGAAATAAGAATAGGATCATTCTTTTAAATAGAATCAGAAAGAGACCAAGAATATTTTGGAGGCACATAATGTGGAAAGAGCGCTTGGAGAATTTGGCGAATAAAATCCCTAACGAGAACAAAGTGTGCAAATGATATGAAAGAAACATATATTGATTAGAGTTAAAACCGGAAATGAAGCTGTAGATCGCTATGATCACCACTGTCTTGAGGAAAACGTCAATTAGAAGTAATAGTGAAATCTGACGCAAGACGAAATGAGTCCAGGGAAAAATATATTGTACATTTGGGCAAATTGATTTTTCACTCTTTTAGAAAATCAACGTTTCACTCGACGTCAAACCTGTGGTTTGATGTGATAAATATTGACACCATAGATTCGATTAATAAATTTTACCCATTCTTCAGCATTTAGTTTTAGATATTGTCTGAAAAACTGTGCATGGATACCTAATTTCTGCAGGTTTTTGCATTAAAACTTACTTCAAAATGTTACTATTTCAAGAATAAATCATATAAGGTTGATATATTTTGCATTAGATATATTGAATGGAAAATATGTTCAAACCAGATTTCTAATTATGAATCAACATAAGCAAAATATGCATTTCTGTCCTGTATTCGATAAGTAAAAAGTGTAGAAAAATATTGTAAAATATCACAGAAAAAGCTACTCAATGAAAAAAATATGTTAGATCAGTTGTTAGATCATAATTAATGAGCATAATATATAAATAGATGTGTATATAACATCATAATGCTGATGGGCACACATTATAAGACAACATTTTAAATTTGTATTGTTTATTGAAAATTGCACTAAACCTACTCTACTGTATAAAACATATAACATCATAATATAGTTAAATTGGTTAGTATAATTTCCCTTTGAATTAAATGAAGGTCTTATTTGATGACACAATAATTTAGTAATAATGTACTTGTACCTTACTATTTGCCAATATACAATATGTGAAGCTTCAGATACTTATGAATGTTAAAAGACTGTGCTTCACGACTTTCAATCATCACCGGAATTAAATTCCAACGCTCCAATTTCTCACCTAAACTTAATCTTCAAACTCATGACTTAAAAAAATAAACGGTAAAAATTCGAAAAATAAATTTCTGTCATTATTTAACCTGTCAAAGGCCAACTTCCAAATTGTGCGCAATCCCACTCTTCCAAAATCGACCTGGCCGATTCTACATGGAGTGAATATATTTGAGTTGGAAATCAGTATTCCAAATTTTGCACGTATAAGACATTGAAAGATTAGAGAAATTGGAATCTGTTTTAAAATCCTCACATGATAAGCGACACGCAAGCTAATTTGTAGGTTGAGATATAAAAAAAAATTTTCGTTGTATATTTACCAATTAATTTTCAATATTGAACGAGAAAAAAAACGAGACCGAGGAAAACCACTGACATTCGTCAAAATGTAATTGATTTAAAATTGTCAGATGATATTTACTTTAGTCTTGTATAAGATTAAATGAAAATAAGATTTTATTACAACGTGAGAAAATAGATCTTCCTACAAAATTGGCATTATTTTTTGTTGTTTTTACCTAAAATCGAAAAGGTCAGAATAGGAAAAAAAAAACAATTATCAGACTTTCGAGGCAAAGAATGAAGTGATTGAATCAAGTTGATATTTTTACGGAGTCCAAGTATTTTCAGTACATGATGTTCATAAATACTCGATTATTCAAATAACTTATGTCACGGTATCGATAGAAAATCTGCTTGCCTAGCCAGCGAATAAAGCTCTTAGAATCCCTTCCTTGATATGAAAGCGAAATTCACTTTCTTTTCGTAATCTAACGATCATTTGTTTCGCGAGAGTACACACGTTAACTAAGTGCAAATTTGCACGAACAAGAACTTGAAGGATGACAAATTACACAAGATTCTTATCTTTTTTACGATCCTCACATGATGAAGGGCGTAAAAGTTACTTTGTTGGCTGAGATATAAAACATTTTTTGTTGTACACTTACAATTTACCTATTATTATCATATTCCAAGAAAAAAAGAAATGTTTAATCAAACGCAAATCGCCAAAGTCTACAGTTTGACAAGGGATAAAAACTTGCTTGCATCTTAATGTGTCGTGTCATTTCAGGATATGACGATCATAGCCCTCCGCAACTTCCTAGCTTTCGGTAACGTTTGAATTGTTTGCCATCCGTCCTACCCCGTTTTCATCATCCATGCACTTAAGCTTGGTGGGTAGGTGGCTCGCAGCCTCCCTGTCCATTTTATATTCTGTATGTCATGTGAGACTCAAATTCAATCCTCGTTATGCGTTCAAGATTTTCAACTATTTTTTTCTCATTCTGACCATGAGTATACTTTTGGTTTCCATTTTGCTTAAGACTACTTCGTTGCTT
This sequence comes from Acanthosepion esculentum, assembly GCA_964036315.1. NCBI lineage: Eukaryota > Metazoa > Mollusca > Cephalopoda > Sepiida > Sepiidae > Acanthosepion > Acanthosepion esculentum. The sequence continues at coordinate 127,008,697 of OZ038481.1, read as the reverse complement.
GCATACTCCATACATGATACAACGTTTTCTACAACCACATTTCTTTTGCCTTTTTATCTGTGTGGAGATTGTCCAGCATTCACTACCATATAGGATAATTGGTATTAGATAACGCTTCGGCATTCTTGAAGAAATAAAACAGTGCTGAATTGCTATAAAAAGAAACATTGAAAAGACTTTTCCTGTGAGTACGGAAAATGGGGCTTGCTTCGAAATCCTTGACGAAATAGGTATATTTACTTTCAAAAGAAATAGACGTTATTTGAACAGGATGTGGACAAACGTCCGTATATTAATGTGTACAGGATTATTTTCTTATCACTATATGTCAACGATTATATGATATGCGTAATCTAGAGAACGTCTTCAAACGCACAAACGTATAGACTACCATAGACTTGTAAGTGGTTCGTCTATGTCACAAATAATATCATTAGATAAATCCGTTCTAAAAGCGTAACTAGAGTGGGATGGAACCAACAACCCAAATGACTGTTTACCAGTCATATTTAAAATATCATTAAATATCAGACAGGGATGATATGAAGTTAATTAATTCAAAATACGCTTTTAAGTAGGCGCCCGTGGGGGTCGTCAGTGATGTTTTGACTTGGTTCATCAGGGAGTCTCAGGTCTTTCAACATCATACTCCCCATCAACAAATCGCCCCAATCAGGGGAGATCAAACCCTGATTCCCCCTCACTTTGAAACGCTAACAGCTACTCTGGCCTTTTTAAAGAATTAAATGAAGAAAGACCACGTATTCCGCACATCCGATTGGTTGTTTGTACAACCAATCAGCTGCGCGAACTATCTTTTAAATGGCCCGCAGTGGGGACTGGCTTCTTTTCTTTTGGTGGATAGCAGCTTCAATGGATAACCGAGGAGGTAATCTTAATATTCCTAAGTTTACTCTCTTCCCTAAGTATTGTATCGTTTAAATATTTGCCGTTTGTATTTTATTTGTGCTTGGGGGTGGGGGCTTAAACTCAACCCTACTATTACATTTTATCGTTTAGCCCGATTCTTAAAATTTAAAACAGAACAAGCAAACTATCTTATTATCTGTTGTCTCTGAGTCTGCTTCTTACCACAAGGTAATTACATGTGAAAAAAAGAAAAGGAAACATGTTTAACTAATATTCGTATTGCTAATATTAGCCGTTTCCTTATAAGAATATATTTGGCATTCATTGACCGAGAAGCTAATTTTACTTGGAATTTATAAACTCTTTATGTTAAACCAATTCTTCTGAAAAACAGGTTTCTCAATTCCAGTAGCTGTTATTGTTCTTTCCAGTATTTATGAAGGTTTTCGTTCCTAACGGCTTGTTTGAAATAGTGTCGAAAGTCAACAACATAATTATGTCATTATTTTCTTTATGAATCGCATGTGATATTCATTGTATTTGACGCTACTGTTGAAAGTAGTCATGTGAGGCTGTTTCTGCTATTTGCTACAGTAACGTCTTTCGAAGAACGATGGTCTTCGCCAAGATTCACAGGCCTCACGCACCGAAAGACATTTTTAACCGTTGATTTGAGAAATCGATTCTATAAAGCTGACAGTTTAGATATTTCGGGAAGGCATTAGCTCCATGTATGACATTCATATGAAAGTCACGATATGACTAGTCCACGTGTTTTAAATATGACTCTAGTTTTCAGGTTAATGTTTCGGCTTTATCGCAGTTTGCGATGCCGTTGCGAATCTACATTTAGCATAGCATCTTCTCTGTACAATTTCCTTTTCTTTTATACTAAATTTGTTATAACGGATCCATGCATCGAGGTATTTGTTGAATTTAATTGTTACAAATTTCATATTCTGAATTTTATGATGGATTCAATGCCGTCACTGCTTTCATTGCAATTCCAGATCAGAGTTTCTCTTTTCGAAATGTTTGGCTTGAATCTTATTTCTTGGAGCACTTCCTAGAGTCTATAGACTTTCTTTTCAAAATCATTCTTATAGCAACTATGAATATCTATGTCGTCATCGAATATTGACCTCATCATCAGTACATTGGCCTCGTGAGCGTTAGCCGAATTTCAGACTTCTGTTAGTAGTTTGTGGGAAATATTGAATGTTTAATGTTTCTTGAAATTCCAAGTCATTTTTTAACCATAAATATTTCATGAAGACTAAAGCAAGAAGATTATTTCCGATATTTTCTGTTCCCTTTTTGGATTTGCACAGGTGTATCCGCAGATGCTGACGTAACGATGGCTAACATCTTAACAGAAATTTGAAAAATAGTTTTTTTTTTAACATATCTGTTATTCGACGAAGCAGAGAGAACTATATAGAGAACAGTTGTTTTTCGCCGGGAACCGATCTTTTTATTGCAATTTTTAAACTTTAAAAAACTTTAATAGATTAATTTTTTACGTTTCTCACGAATACGTTTGATTCCTGTGAGGAGTTGCCCTCTTCACTGCGTGATAATTTTCTTTCGCTTCCCACAAGATATTCTGCATTTCAAAGATTTTCCCTATTTTAAATATTTGTTTACTAGTTTCATTTGCATGCTTATTTCTCATATTTTGTTAAATTCAGTTTGGTTCCTGCCGTAGTGTGATGCGTGGATCAACCAAGCCACTCGACTTTGTAGTGCATTCAAGTCCATAGTTGATATCTCACCACCGCTTCTGCGTATTACACGGACACTGTGACGAATTTGATCTTTTGAATTAACAATCTTGTCTACCACACCATTCTCTATTGTAGCGAATATAATTCTCACTGGGGACCCCGGCATTGGAATAAATTAAGCTGCTGCCTGTTTCATAGAGAAATAGTTAAATCTCACTTCTTAAATTAGACATAGACTAATAGTATGAATATAGACTAATCTTAATTCAACAAAAGCATATATCGTATTATGATAGTTAATAAGCTAATAAGTGAGAAAATTACCTAGTGATGCGAATTCTATTCCACACACACTTTTTATCTTGTCCTTATGCCACACTAAGCAATCCATACCTATGTTTTTCTTAGTTTTCTGAAGTTTTTTTTTAATTCAATCTTCTTCTTATCCTCTGTTTAGATTCGCTCATGTTTTACAGACAGATTATTTTCCTTGCCTTTGTTGCTGCTATCTCAACGTTTCAGTCGATGTGCCTTCTTCAGGATCTTATCAAGCCGGGTAACCTACAGGCAATTCTGAACGGAACCCTTTATTTTATCTTGTGGTGTGGGGTATATTTTTCTTGTTCTATCCTTCCGTTGCCCATGTATAGGGATATCTCGTCTTGCTATATATTGTTCAGTTATTGCTCGCATCATTTCCGCTGAGTCCAAGAACACACTGACCGACTCAGGGATTGAACTCACAAATACTATGCTGCCAAATGCACAAACTAAAGCTTCAATCCAGTAGGCTTTAATCCAGTGGGATAATTCTGAGAGGAGGACTTGGAGCCTAGAACGTAACCTTCCTGCTGATGAGTGCTACTGCTCCTGTCTGGGTTCACTACTCACCGAGGTTTCTCTTTTTACTGTTGTAGTCTTGCCTGGTAAATAGCCCATTTCAGAAAATTAATTAATTGACCACAGATTCTCGATTGGATTTAAATCAGGAGAGTTTCCGTGACAGTTCACAGTACTTTGATTTGCTCACTAAGTCTTGACATTCTGTTCGCGCAGCGTTACGATTTTCGTACACTTCCTTGGAGTAAGGTCCATCGCAGACAAAGGCCGTAGGACAATTAATTGAAAGACGAAACAATAGTGTCTTGGAATGATGAAGATCTGATGCAATCACGGATGACGCAATATTTTTCAAGACCAAACAAATTTCCTCATACACGCCGAAAATAGATTTATATCAATGTACATCACTTCAAATGACCTAATGTGAGGAAAAAATAGAAATCGATTACATCCTGTTAGTCCCGTGGTTCTAAAACTGTCCGTAATGTGAAAGAAAGGAAATTAAAGCGGCTGTTTCTATTAAGTTGCACAAAGGTTTTTTTAATTCTATGAAAAATGTGTTCAGTCCACCTGCCTGTCCAGTATTTTCCTTTCATTCTACAGTGTTTGATCAACACACTTTGATGTCTTTGAGAACTTCTCCCACAAATTGAAGAAAATGTTCCATTCGAAATTCTTTGTAAGTTACTTGGATCGACAACAACCTGATGAAAACCGGAGGTTAGAGCGCCTGAAATCTTGTCATAACAAAAAACAAAGATTAGCACAATAAATAGTCATTACTTCTTATCTCAGAAATTGCCTTAAAATCGTCTATTTTTTTTTGTTAGTTTATTACCTTTAATTCGTTGATGTCTTCCTCTTTATTTAAACTTTCGTTCATTGGTTGTCATTGAATTATTATTTTCTCGTCATTTTCGTTCACCTTATCGATTCATTTTGAAGATTGTCGCTCTTTCAGTCTGTTTATCTATTTTTCTCTTTTTCTCTCACTTAGTTTAATTCACCCATTTTAAGCTAAATTTAGTCTCTCTTTTTGTCTTTTTTCATTATTCATTCTATCCGTATGTTCATATACTCTTTTGATCACTGTTTAATTATTGTTATTTTTATCTATCTGTCTGTCTGTCTTTTTTTCTTATTTTATGTTATTTTCTTTCTTTCTTTGTTTATTTACCGTGATTCTTTCTTTCCATCTTTCTTTCTTTTTTATTTCTTTCTTTTTACTTTATTACTTATTTCACGTTATATTTCTTTGTTGTATTTAGCGTTGTTCTTTTATTATTTATGTCTTTTTGCTTTCTTTCTAATTTCCTGTTAATCATTCTTTCATTTTATTTTATTTTTTCATTTTCTTTTTTACTCCTTACGTATTTTATGTTATAAATTTTATCACTTGTTATTCTTTGTTGCCCTTCTCTATGCAATCTGATTTTCTAGTCAGACTTCATTTTATTGCCTTTATTTTACTGTTTACGGCCAACACACACTGAAAATACCAATTCTCGCTTGATTGGTTATCAAAGTTAAGCATTGTTCAGTCCGTTCAGTCTTTACATTGGGGATTGCTTTGGAATACCTGGTACTGCAAGTGACATCCAGACAATCTGAAATATATTCATGCTTCAAACAATCCACAAAGCTTTGATATGCCGTAAAAAAGCAAATCAATCCTTTATGTTATTACGTCAATTTTGATATGTTCCTTCTTTTCACTATTCTTTCTTGCATTCATTCTTTGTTTCTTTGTTTCTTTGTTTCTTTCTTGCTTCTTTCTTGCTTTCTTTCTTTCTGGCTTTCTTTCTTTCTTTCTTTCTTATATCTTTCTTTCTTCTATCTTTCTTTCTTTCTTTCTTATATCTTTCTTTCTTCTATCTTTCTTTCTTTCTTTCTTTCTTTCTTTCTTTCTTGCTTCTTTCTGGCTTTCTTTCTTTCTTGCTTCTTTCTGGCTTTCTTTCTTCTTTCTTCTTTCTTTCTTTCTTTCTTTCTTTCTTTCTTTCCTTTCTTGCTTTCTTTCTTTCCTTTCTTGCTTTCTTTCTTTCTATCTTATTCTATGCATTTCGCTATTACATCCTACTATTTTGAAACCTTTCCTTTTTAGTCATATCTGTCTTACCTCTGTTCTTTGTTCTTATTTTCACCTTTAATTTTCTCACGCATAAATTATTCCTTCGTTTCTTCTCTTGACAAATAATACTCTTCTATGTTCCATGGTTTAACAGAAATACCGCCTCATTATTTAAGCGGAAAAAGGTAGGTTTAAGACAGGTGCGGTAGTAATATGCGCAATAACATACTCGAGGATGCGAATTTGTTTTGCTTCCCTATGGCAGTTGCCATCTTTGTTTTTTAAAAATATTGATGGGTTTCTAATATTGTTATATTTACCAAATAAACCGAAAGGGCAATCTGTTTTAAAATGACTTCTCACACCTTACACATAAAATGTCGTTCCAAGAAATGCTCTCATTTTATTTAAATTCACGGGTCAATTTTTAATGTATATATTTGTAATTAAATTGGAATTTGTTTTGTCTTATATTAATAACATGCCTTTGTTGTGTAATGACTATTCGCCTGCAATGAGAAACCTGAGTTCGAAGTCCAGTCAAGATTATTGCATTTAACACAGTTGCAGCTCCCCGGAGAGAAAGATAGGAATCCATCTCATCGCTCTTGTATAAACAAAATAGTAAAGCAGAGTGAGTTTTTCAGCTGCATTTAGCAACCAATCTAGAAGGAAATACAGAAATCAAAATCGGTCGGGTATGCGACTAGCAACTCCATCCCGTAAAAAGCTACCCGTTTCTATGGAAACCGCAGCAACAATGCCTAGTTGTAATACCTTCGCCTCAAGTGGTCTACGAGGATTTAGTGGGTGAGTGTGAAATTCATGAGTGATGCCATCATTTAAAATGCATAAAACATTTAGAAATAAAGCTGTTTGGATAAAGCTACAGAATAGCGAAGCTGTCAATAATATTTATTTAATTTTTTTTCCTATATTACTATAGATTAAGTATTACAGAAAATGAATACACACACACACACACACACACACACACACACACACACACACACACATATATATATATATATATATATATATTTATATATATATACATAAAATATATAAATATATGCACATACATATACAAATATATATAAAAAAATCCAAGAGGATAGAATCCAGGTAGAACTCAATGTCCAGGACGGAGTAAGAATATAATAAAAAGGCTTAAACACTAATATTCCATTGTTATAATTTATTCCATTGGAATCGTAATTACGATCCAATTCATCAGACTTACAAATTCAAAAAGAAATCAGAAAAAAATTAATTAGTAAATTGAACCATGAAACAAATATCCTCATATCTCATGATTTCTTAATCTAAAACAATTGAAATGTGTAATTTGCAATTCATACTTAATAGTAAGAAAGTATTCAAGAGTTTGGATTAACAACTTTTAAAAAAAGAGATTAAAAGAATAGGTCACCGTGTGAGGATCGAACTTAATACTCTGCTGACCATTACAGCATGTCGAGGTGCCCTTAAATGAGGCGTAAGGCCGAATGTATGGGGACCCAGTGAGAATCGAACTCATTAATCATTTGTAATTGTTCTATTCGTAATTCGCAGTGTTTAATCTATAGTAATATTAAAAGAAATTAATAAAATGTTTATATTTTACTGGTAATGATTCTTGCACTTTTTCTTCGACACTCTTAAGTTATACTTTTCTATATGTTTAAGGGTTCAACTAGGAAATGGAATCATTGCATAACGATACAAATTTAGGATCCAGGTGACGATCCAAATCACAGTAATGCCAAATACATTAGAAATACTAGCGTGTAAACCAACATTCTTCGTTCAGAAATTATAAATAGAATCCCTGTTCTGTTTACGATTCTGTTATTCTGAGAATTTTCTTTTCAATGTAAGAGTTGTTTTGACAAAAAGACACTTTTTATCCGCAAAATACTAATTTAGATTTGACACAGGACATCATAAAATGTCAAACACCCAGGATGAAACTCACTTTAATGATTTAGGATATTGACTAACAGGGCAAGTTATTTCTACGTTTTACCCCTAATATTACACACAAACAAATATAATGTCCTTTATTTTTTGCATAAAATCCATTTGAAGCATTTATTATTCTTAATCTTGATAACTGGAAATTATTAACGTCATACTAACACAAACTGTACTGCATCTATAACTGAAATTAGTGTTTAGGGCAAGATAACTTGACGGTGCCCGTCTTTCTTACGTATTGTTTAGTATTCATTGTAATAGACTTGATGTATCCGACGCTTGAGAAGCCTGTCTACTCTGCTTTTTATTCTATAGAAGACAGAAAATGGAATTATGTTTTTATCAAAGGTATTTTGTCCAATGCGCGAAAATAAAATGAATGTGGTGACTAAAAAACAAAAAAAATGAGGAAATGCTGATCAACACGGGGAAAATAACGACAAATGCATTCCATACTGCGTAAAATGTATGCAAAATGCCGGAGCATCATGCCACATTATGTGGATTAAGAGAATAGATTTATCCGATCATAATATTTGCTACCACGTTGTTACGAAAGTAGTTATGATAGCAAAACAAACAAGTGAATAAAAGTTTAAAATAAAGGGTGGTCCGAAAGTATTGTCACACATATATAATATAATTGTCTATTTCAGATGGCTGACACAATTTGGAAGAGAGGGTTAGGGTGACAAGACTTTCAGACCAACTTGTACAATTCCTATGTTTTTTTTTGTTTTTTTTTTGTTTTTACTCATTTCACACCAAGCAAGGCGATAAAGCCACTCAGACGCAAAGTGGGGGTTACTGAAAGTGAAAGAATCTGAGACAACATTATTGTGTCGAAAGGACAATAAATAAAAAAAGAAAGCATGAGAAAGCAGAAAATAATGATTAAAGATGAATTTAAAATTTTGAAGATCGTACTTGGCAGGTAAGAAAGGAACCGGGAGTTTCACATACGTGCGAGACAATGACATATTAGAATAGAATTTTCGGTTACATCGAGTTATTTCAATAACAAGATGATGACACCTAACTGCCAGTCTTGTACTAGGCGTACAATCATGAAAATGAGGTACCAAATCGGAAAGCTTATCAGAACAATTGCCATAGAAATATTTATAGAATAGGCACAGGAAAGCTACGTTGAGCAGTGGGATTATAATTACTTGTGGCAGAATGGAGCCTTTAGCATATTGCAACGAGTACAAAAGAATAAAAACGCTAAATTCGATCGCAGCCTGAAGATGGATGATCTCTGCCAGGAAGTTTTTTCCTCAACACACCAATTACAGCGATAGCTGCAGTACTTATGGTGAATCGGCGCCTTAATGTGGCTCGTAACCCTGAACAATGACTAATCAGGAAATTAAAAAGTTATTTTAAAATATTTATCTGTTTTTCCCCTTTCCCGGCAGGTCACAATATTTATGGCGATATTTTAAAAATATCTTGCCCTTTTAAACTGTTTTATGCCATTCAAAATGAAAAACAAAATGTCAAAGGATTTGATACGAAAATTTCTCTTTCCCTTTTTCTCATCATTCTTTTTTGTATCGTTTACCATTTTCCTTACCACTGCTTGATTGAAACAGTCATCACAATCGTGCTTTTTTGGAAATGTAAAAAAGTCCTCACACCTGCCAGGTTTGCCGAACATAACTGGCAGTTTAGCGCCTATTTATTCATAACTCGGCCAATTAATTAAATTCGTATTATACACCACACCCAAGACTACACATCCTTCATCTTCAAAAAGATCAGTAACATTTGCATCACAAAAACACTAAAATGCAACAAGTAAAACAGAAGATAGCTTCAACCGGATGTTGCAGATTAAACGAAGTGCTATTTCAAGAACAAAGCCAACAATAAAAGACCTCAATAGAACAACTTCTATAGTAACCATGAATAATCTTCTTACTTTTTATATATTGGCACCTTTTTGCTGGATGTGATATTTCAGTATTTGCGAGCAGCGTTCAGGTTAGTTTCGCCCAACACCGTAAATTGCTACAGAACCGAAACAGCAACCAAAAAACTCGGGTTATGTTCTTATAAAGCCTAGTCAGGTCAAGACTTTCATATAGTTAATACATGGTGCCAAACTCGTTTCAAAATATCTAAATTGTCAACTGTAGGAAATCGCTTTCCTAGATTAATGGTTAAAATGGTTTCCAGCAAATGACCAATGTAGGCTTTAGAGAAGATCCTCTTCCTTCGAATTTTGCCACTGGTGATACATAATTATATATAATGAACTGTACCAAATAAGCCACATAACTTGAGGAATTTGAACAGCAGCAACAACTAAAATAGATAGCACATGCAACTCAAAATGTAAATAAAGATAAATCAATGGCTGATATTCCACACTAACATCAACCAAAGGTGAGGAAGGATCCTTCTCCCATCACTACTCAAAACAATTAGTGGAGTTGAGAAGCCTATTTTTTTAAAAACTTTTTTAATAGAAATGTTTTATATATTTTGAAAGAAAGTATCTTATACGATTATCTTGTTCCAGGAATAACGAATCGTCAGAGAAAATATATTATGAATTTAAGTTAATTTTCCTCTTCTTCTTCTTCTTCTTCTTCTTCTTCTTCTTCTTCTTCTTCTTCTTCTTCTTCTTCTTCTTCTTCTTCTTCTTCTTCTCCGTTTTTCTTCTTCTTCTTCTTCTCCGTTTTTCTTCTTCTTCTTCTTCTCCGTTTTTCTTCTTCTTCTTCTTCTCCGTTTTTCTTCTCCGTTTTTCTTCTTCTTCTTCTTCTCCGTTTTTCTTCTTCTTCTTCTTCTTCTTCTTCTTCTTCTTCTCCGTTTTTCTTACTCCTTCTTCACTTTCTTTTTTCTTACCCCTCTTTTTTCTTCTTTTTTTCTTACTCCTCTTCTTCTTCTTCTTCTTCTTCTTCTTCTTCTTCTTCTTCTTCTTCTTCTTCTTCTTCTTCTTCTTCTTCTTCTTCTTCTTTTTTCTGACTCTTCTTCTATATCTTCTTTTTTCTTCCGCCTCATTTTCTTCTTCATGTCCTTTTTGTTTCTATTTTCCTTCAAACATCCCCCGTTACTCACATACTCCGTTCAGGTTATTCTCAGCATTCTTATATAGAACAACATTTCTCTTGCTTTAAGTCTCCAGTATATATGTGACAAAATTGTCCAGCGTGAACTCTCATGAAGAACAATTGATATTTCCTCGCAGTTCTGAACTTCATAATTTTCTTTGTTTCCAATTAAATTTTCCTCTTTCTAAATGCATCACTTAGCGTTTGGAAGACACCGTTTGCTTTTCCAATTCACTTTCAGAGTTCGGTATCAGTTTTTTTTTATTTCTCTCGCAACTTAATTAAAATTTTAGCTCGTGCTTGATTTGAAAATCTCACGTTTATTTTGTAAATTCAAAACTTTCCCATATGTATAAACTCCAGACACCATATGCATTTGGCAAAAAATATGAATAAAAACCGAGATCTATATCAGAGCAGATGTCATTTTAAGTACCCACTTATTGAGCTGTATCGTCCGCAATTCGATTTAGAAGGCGCTATCCGAATCTTATATTCTGAAAACCGAGACATGAAACTTTAAACGTATCATTGATTTAAATCTATTGATTAGCATGCATCATTTGCCTTTTCCTTGTTCTTTTATTCACAAGTATTATCATTATTCTGTTAGTTATAGGCACACGTATATAATACAAATATATGTTCTTTTATCTTGTTTTATATTGACTTAGCTATATTAAATAAATACGTAAAAATTCTATTAACAATGATTTCATATACGCTGAGACAGAAAATTATAACGACAGAATAACAAAATAAACACGCTTGAAGTAAGCAATAGAATTAACCATTCAACAAATACTTTTCAAAATATTTATCTAAATGTAATTTCCACAATTGTCTGTAGACAGGATGCGTTGAAAATATGGAAATATCCTAAGTGGTTTGGAATTATTTAACGAAGGCATTACTAACAGGACAAGTCTTCCATATGAATGAAGCAAATCTGTTTTAAAATATATTAGGGAAATTCTTTAAAATCAGATAAAAAAAACTATTTTCAATGCAGACATTAATAAAAGGATTTACATTTTGTATGTAAAAATCAATTTTAATAAAAATGTTACCTGAAACACAAGGCACAAGAAACAATCAAGCTAGGGCCTTCCTAAATGAGGTTGCGGTAAATCGTACAAGGATTGAGGTATTTATTATGTTAATAATGAATTTCTGCTATATTTTAAACTATAAATAAATAATAGTTTACGATCATAATAATTAAACCTTAAATCAGCTAATCTTCCTCAAGCAAAGATACAGAAAAGTATATTTTATTTTAATGAAGAGGATTACACTCTGCTGACAGATGGCTAAAAATAACTAACATCATTTTAGCGATTTAAAAACTGTTTCCAGCCTTAATAAATTAGTTTTGAAATATAGCAATGTATATTTGCTTATTGGAAATATTAAATGTAATCTATTAGCTAGAAATTAAACCTAAAATAAAAGCTTCAAGAAATATTGTTCATTTTTAAAATTCATTTTAAACTTTGTGTCGCCTTCCTTTGGTGACACACGAACTCACACACACACACGCACGCACACACACATACACACACACACGCGCACACACACACACACACAGACACACACACACACACATATATATATATATACTGGCAGCATGGCCCAGCGTTGCCCGTGCTTGATTCAAAAATCGTACGACTCATACAGCAATCGCTATCACTTGAGTTAAAATATTTTTGCCCTTCCTTGCCTTTAAAGGAGTGCCCTTTGACGTGCTGATGTTGCTACATGCCTTATTTCTTGCCTCACACTGCGAATTTTTTCTAAGATCTATACTAAACATTAAATCTCTTACGAAAAAGAACTAAACAAAATGAACACAAAACTATCAGCTTTAAAAAAACGACTCGTAACTGGAAAAACCGAATGCAAAAGGAATGTTAACAAAAAATATTTTTCACACCCAACCCAGTTCTGAGGAATCAGAATCAACATGGAGTTTATGCAAGCGATTGAGGCAATTGGAGTAAAGTGCTATGCAGATTTAAAGTTCTCCCACTTGTGACGAATGCAGCTATTGATTTGTTTGCATGCTATCATGCTAGTTTACAATCGTGTCAGTCAGCTGTTGGCTCTCACGGTGGCCAATAGAATCTTCCTGTCTATTCGTGGCAGTAGAAAATGGCCGCAAACTACATGAAAACTGCCGTAGAAGCATGAAAAAATCGATTATTTCCACGATCGATGCGAGTTGGGAAATGCAATATCGGTCTTGGCCTCCTCACTAACTTGGAGCATGTGCATGTAAATTTGGGTGCTAATCCTTCGAGAATTGCGTCCGTGTATTCGTTACACATACACACACACATCCTGCCTTTTATAGATAGAGATGTGTGTGTGTGTGTGTGTGTGTGTGTGTGTGTGTGTGTGTGTGTGTGTGTGTGTGTGTGTGTGTGTGTGTGCATGTGCGTATGCGGAGGTGTACAGGATGTATCAAGAATACTTTTACAAACTTTGAGGGCGGGATCCTCATACCAAAATAAGGAAAAACAGTCCATGAGTTATTAAGTTTAAAGTTTACGTTATCGCCACGTTGTTGTTCAATTTACAATCCAAGATACAACTCAAAAATACTTTTACAAAGTTTGGGATGCCACGGAGTGTATCTTAGCAACGTGACGATAAACAACAGCAAAGTTTGGATGAATCGGCTGCCTTGGGGTCTGGAAAGGCAATCTGCAGCAGCCATGCAGCATCGCGTCATTTATCATTAGTCCGGCCGTATGTAAACTCATATCATAGACATGAACAGGTTAAGATCCTTTTTGATCCTCTTGTTTATTATTTACTGCCTTCACTAGGATGATTGATATTGAATAGCAATTCAGCCTTTGTTTTTCAAGGAAATTTCTTGTTTCTTAATCATTGGCTTAGTTTTAGGAAGGCACCTTTCGTTATGCCAATTTACCTTCGGATCTCAGCGTCACATTTTCCTTCTGTGAAATCATTAGGAAAGACACGGCACGTGGTAAAAAGAGAAAGAGAGAGAGATAGTGTGTGTGTGTGTGTGTGTGTGTGTGTGTGTGTGTGTGTGTGTGTGTGTGTGTGTGTGTGGGTGTGGGTGTGTGTGTGTGTGTGTGTGTGTGTTTTCAGCTGGCCTAGATAAAAATTCTGTTCAAAATGCCACCCACCCCCACGGAATACATAGGTAAACACGCGAGGAAACGCGGAAAGGAAATTGAACGTGGATTTAGAATAATATCTAAATATGAAGATTCAAATCAATAAAACTTCTAATGTTATTCAAAGAAATCAAGAGAAAATATATAAACAATTTTGACGACTACTTTTAGAAAATAACATATTTTCTAAAAGTGCATTAATGTGCACTTGCAATGTATTTGCAAATACATTTATGTGCAAGTGCATATAATGCATTTGCAAATATTTTATCCTCCTCCCTTGATATTTTAAATATGGATTTCTCTGTCAAGAAAAAAAAAGAATTGCAAAAAAGATTTTTATATAAGTGAATTCAATATAAATCATAAAGTAACCGCTAAACATGTATACAGCAAATGTAACGTATTATATTAGCGTCTATTTTAATAAATGGCTCTCGACGATGGTCCGGTTGTTGTTATTATGTTGTCTTCATAAAATACCATAAATCCTTTATATAACTTGAATAGCTATATATAATTCAAGTTTTTCTTCAATGGATCATGTATTTATTAAAATGGTAATGTGAGTCTTTCTACTCCTTTGAATATCATAGTTACTTGTACACTAAAACGAATAAAAAAGTATAACATATATATATATATATATATATATATATATATATATATATATGAATGTATGTATGTATGTATATATATATTTCTGTGTTTGTGGGTGGTACTTATTGGAAGCGCCCAACAAAACTGATAGAGCTAGCATCTTTAGTTGAATGGATATATATATGTATATATATATATACATAATCATTCAATAAAAACGACAGACAAGGTGCTTTTATTTAGTTTTTCTATACAATTTCTCATGCGATCTAATAATGTTTTTCTTTTCGGACGATAAATTGTATAAAAACTGTCCGGATGTTCTTTTTATCCGAGAGCTTTCGCCTAAATGTATAGCCGAAACCGCTCGGATAAAAAGAACATTCGGACAGTTTTTATATAATTTATCATCCGAAAAGAAAAAGATAATTAGATCGCATGAGAAATTGTATAAATGAAAATATATATAAATATACATATGTATATATATAAATATACATATGCATATCATAGGCTTTAGAAAGAATCGGAAACACAATTAAAATATCAATTTCAAACTTAATGCGATTAAGTATAAAGTTGACATGTAATTTAGACGGAACCTAAAACCCAATCCTAAATAGGAAATAAGTGACAAACTACTACTCCTGTTAAAAAGAATGGGAAGGACTTAGAACGGAACGACAGGTGAACCTATCTACTCCTATGAAATATACATCTAAGCAATCATCAGGCCATCTGCCTTGTGTTTATGCACTACTTTATATATATATATATATATATATATATATATATATATATATATATATATATATATATATATATATATATATATATATATATATATATATATATATATATATATATATACAACGGCTTGGATTGAGGAATCGGAGAGCCGAGTTCGAATTACAGTCGAATCGATTACATTCACTTACGTGCTAACACCCTTGGCAAAGGTGTGAATCCTCTTCTTCTCCCTCCAACTATGGGTAAATAGCAGGACAGACTGGGTTCTATAGCCTTGGATGGCAACTGTTCTAGGAGAAGGACAACTCTGAATTCAAAACCTGCGGAGGGTCATTTGGGGACCTTGTGGCATTCGTTGCACCAGGTCCCTGTATTCGTCCCTCCAAAATGTGTGGATGGTCCTGCACAAAGCCTTCACCACTATAATCAAATCCTGTGTGGGTGTCGGGCTTTCAGTTTCTGGGAACTGATCTGTCTGACACTCATACGTCGAGTTCGACGGGAGAGTCCATCATATATATATATATATATATATATATATATATATATATATATATATATATATATATATATATATATATATATTCAATTTAAATACAAAACAGACTACCTTAAGGGTCCATTGGTTGTAATTTATTTCCCCAGGTATGTGGTTTTTACCTGGTTCATCAGACCGCACTTCCAATGTTGAAAAAATGTTTTAAATTTACATATAGGTTTTATACACTTTTTATGTTTTGTGGGTAGTCAATTATATTATTCAAAAGTTTTATTTTGGTGGGCGGGGTTTGTTAATAGTTTCATATTTACTTAGTCTATTTAGGTTTTTTTTTAATTATTTGTCTATTTATTTATTTTCATGGATTTATTTATTTTGTATTTGTTTTTTTGTTTTATTTTATTTTCATTTATTCTTGTTCCTTTTGATTTTTCGATTTTTAATATACGTAGTAAATAATTGTTTTCGTGTCCGCATTTTGAGATATGTTCGGATCGTTTATTTAGTAGTTTGTTTTGGTCTGGGAAGTTAATTATAGCTATTTTTCCTCCAGGCAGAGTTTACATTTTTGGACATGGATTGTTGTACGCTGATTTTTTCTTGTCTTATTTTCCATGATATTTTGGGTGTGATTTGTTTGTTGTTATTAATCTCCCAGATATGTTTAAAATGTATTGAATTTTTCGCATCTTTACTATCTATAAAGTATGTTTAGTGCGCGTAGGTTCTTTGATTCTAGAGCCCTTCCGTTACCTGTTCAAGTCTAGGGTCAAACGTAATTTTCCCCACATATCCCCACAAACTGTGCTTCTTAATCTGTAACCCTCGAGTGGTACCTGGGCCTTGAACAGGGTGAACATATTTGTAAAAAATGATTCATGTATTTTTCATTCATTTATGATTTACATAGGCGCAGTGGATTGTGGGTAATGATTAACGAACTTATTCTTGCTGAAAGTTACTCCTGAGTAGTGAATTCGATCGTCCCTGTGTTATGAAAAATCAAGAGTGGTCTCCCCTTCTTTTGTTACACTCCTCTTTGGGAGAGCTGTTTACTGAGACTAAAAATGGACACTATACGCGAACCTTCTATTCTCAGCTGAATAAAGCTTTCTTAAAGTCTACACCTGCGTACATTTGTTATTACACACTGATTACCCCATAAAAAATTTACTATTAATGAAACCAAGTTTACTGGATGGGTTTGGGGTATAGAAGATTTGTATTTCCTCATGTTTTAATTGATTATTGGTTGTTTACTTCAAGAATAAGAAACTGAATTTATTTTATTTTTTATTTTATTTATTTTTTTAAGTGTCTTTTTAGCTATGGGTTGTATATAATTATTTGAAGCGTATGATTTGGATTTTTTGTATTTGTTATTATTATGCAATTAATCTAAAATTATTTTTTCTTTGAGTTAAGTAATATCGACGACATTTTTTTAAATAAATGTACAGTGTTGATTGATAAAAGTGACTCACCTGATTTTTTTTTTTACTAAATATTCTCTGCTCCGATGAAACGAAATTTGAGCAAAATTCAAAGGATAAGCGATTTAAAATCCGAAGAAGAAGCTTTGAAAGCTCTTTGAATTTAGCAGTAAGTACTGTCAAGCGTCCGTTCAGTATAATGTTCTGTGGATGCTTTTCTTTTCATGGAACTGGTTTTTAAAAACCTATTGAAACGACCCTCAGGAGCGAGCAGTACAAGAGAATTTTAGAGTCTTGTCTGCTCCCTTCTGCTGAAAGGGCGCAAATCGACCACACCAAGCTCATTTTTATGCAGAATAATGCTTCCTGTCACAAATCAAAATTGATGAATGAAGACTTTGATGAGAAGCAGGTCAGTGTTATGACTTGGCTGCCCCAATCTCCTAACCTCAACTCCATAGAAAACATGATGCATTATAAAGTACAGGTTCTCGAGAAAGAGTTGCGCAACAAATAGGATTTGATTGTGAATTTCATATCCGAATGGAATTCAATGCTTGGAGATGAGATTTGCCAGAACCTAATCAAGCCAATGCCAAAAAGGTTTGAAAAGGTTATTCAAAATAATTGGAGGACCCATAGATTATTAAATATTTCGAACTATATTACCTATTATAAATAAATTATACCTCTATTATACTTTAGTTAAAGCTGTTCGGTTATGTTTCTATTGATTACTAGTTGCCGGAAATAAGTGAGTCACATTTTTTGCACAGAGTTTTTCCCTAAATCTCATTTATATCCAAAATTATAATTATCAATAGAATACCTTTGGGTGAATCAACTTTTTTACTAGGTGGTCGGGGAGGGTTCTTTATATAAGTAAGATTAAAAATTAGTTTGACCCCCCAAAAAATAGGCGAAACATTTTTTAAGTAAAATAAAAAGCAGGTGAGTCACTTTTAGCGAACAGCACTGTAAATGATATGAAATTATTCTGCTCATCTTTTGAATGTGCATCTCAACAATGCAATATAAATCAATTTTGACCAGTCAAACGAGGTATTTCCCCCATTAAAGTTCAATAAATATAGAGAAATCAGAATGTATCTCAGTGTAAGGTAATTAATATTTTAAACACTGGTTTTTTTTAAAACCCGTCAATATGTATTATTATAAATATTATATTTAGTGGGTATACATGTTCGATAGACACCGCTGATATGCGAATGAAATTAATATTTACCGGCGAAGATATTTAAATTACTACTTAAGTAAATTTGACACCCAACAGCAAGAGTTCCAATTCCTGTCGGTAAGTACTTTTTTTTTAGGATTATCTTCGATGTCTAGACATATAAAAATTGATTTCTCTACTTAAAGAAACAAAGAAAGGGACGTGTACTCAAACACGTGCAACCAATGAATATAACGCTTATAGTATTAAGCGTACATAAGCGAAAGCACGATTATGTGTCACTAATTCAAGCTCTGTAAAATAAGCATGAACTGAGTCATGTGCTAAATTCATCTGAGCTCAGTTTAAAGAATAATTTTGCGGTGAGTTTGGTTCTCTATATTTTACCAGCTATTTAGATTCGGATTTCTGATCACCTACCGCTTTTCATGATTAAGAATTTCTCTATATATATATATTTCTTTTTTGCTTTGAGATCCTGCTAAGAGAAGGGCATGTAAAGAGGAATCATAAACTCCACGTATCTACCTGTGATATACCAGATGCTTTCCTTGTTATACCTTGAGTTCATTATATGAACACATACACGTAAACACCTAAATAAACTCCACTCCCATCTCTCGCTCCCTCTTTCTCCCACTCTCATTTTTGTTCTATCTTTATTTTTAAAGACCAATTTCTTCAGGGCATAACCTTCCATCGATTCCTTTTCTTTATTATCTCGGAATTGCTCGGCATTCTTTGGAATGATTTTGGAGATTTTGCTCGTAGGATCTTCTTGGATTTGAAATTTAGTTTTCTTTCCCTTAGACTGGCTGCCACTCAAGGCAACGATTTAACCCCTAGCGGGGGTATATCTACATTATTGTACTCTCTTAATCTCATTTTTGATTTACTGCTCCTCTCTAGTTTCCCAATTGAATGTTTTGTTTCTCTTTTCTCTCCCCCTCTCTTCAGATTACTTATTATTCTATATCGCTCTCTCCCTATATATCTATCTACATTAATCTTTCTTTCATAAACTGTCATCTGCCTTGCGTCCTTTCTCTTTTCAATGTCTTCAATCAAATGTTTTGCATTTCAAAATCTTTTTCTTTGTCCGTCTTTCATCTTCCTTCTTTTCACCATTTTCTGCCACATTCTTTACTCTCTTTTAATTTATTCCTCTCTCTTTGTTATTCCAACATTTTCATAATATTTCTTCATCTTCCGCATTCTCCACTTCGACCTCTTCTACTCTGGCCACTGGTCTCTCTCTATCTAAACTGCCCACTGCTCTCTCTCTCTCTCTATCTATCTATCTATCTACACTGCCCACATATCTCTCTTTATATCTACACTGTCAAATGTTCTCTCTCTCTATCTACACTGACCACGGCTCTGTCTATCTATCTATCTACACTGCACACTTCTCTCTCTCTCTACCTACACTGACCACTGCTCTCTCTCTCTCTGTCTCTCTCTCTCGATATATATATAAATACATATATATATATATATATATATATATATATATATATATATATATATATATATATACATATATATATATATTTCTGTAGTTTACTGCTACAGCAAGCAGAAACATTTTTCTCTCCCGATGATGGCCATGTTGGTCGAAACTAGTCGAGGAATATAAATGAAATAATAATAATAAAAGCATAAGAATATTAATCTACAACACAGTATGTCTGAAGATTTTAATTGATTTTTTTAATAATTTTTATCGGTCAATACATATATATATATATATATATATATATATATATATATATATATATATATATATATATATATATATGTGTGTGTGTATATATATATATATATATATATATATATATATATATATATATATATATATATATATATATGTATATATATATATATATATACACAAACATATATATTAATATATATATATGTGTGTGTGTAGACAGAGATAGCATCTTTGTTCGTCTTCCGCATTGTATGAAAAGCTATATAAATGCAACTTGTCTGTCATATTCAATGAAATGTGCATGAAAGAAGGATTGTTGCCTAAATACACAAATATATATATATATATATATATATACACCATTTATACTTTTCTGTCCGTCTTCTTCCGTATGTCACTTCCTTTCTCTCTACGTTCTTCTAGTGAACTCTTGTTTCCTCTCTCTAAGACAAACTTCTGCACTTTTGTCTTCTTGCTCTCTCTCTCTCTCTCTCTCTCTCTCTCTCTCTCTCTCTCTCTCTCTCTTCTAGTCTTCTTCCACCCTCTATATCCTATCAAATCATTATATGCATCTTTCATTTTATTTTACTTCATATACACCGTCTCTACTTGAATACATTATCCACAAAATGTTTTCTCAGTATTCTCTCTGCCTCTTCCTTTATGCCCCCTCCCGATTCTTCGCATTTCAGAATACGAAGGGCGTGTCTCAAACTGCTTGCTTTCTTGCCGATGTTGAGGGACATTTAATCTACTTGGATGTTAAGGTCATCGAATGAGAGCAAAGGATGTTGAAGTATAGAGTATGGAAATGTTTAGTCGTTTTCTAATATATTATAGGTTACATCAGAAAGAGAAAACTTTAGAGTCGCCATTTTTTTTCATGTTATATAAGACATCATCATTAGAAGTATCCTGTGAAGAAAGTATATCAATCTTATGTTTTGAATCTGAGAAATCTGTATGCAGATAATATTTCCAAATATGCTTATTTCTAACGTATATCGTTTTCTTGGGACTCTGAAGAAAATAAATTGCGTATGAAAATAATATTTCGTGCACATTTGTTCCCCTGTGCGCAGGATTTTGGCACAACCTTTTTATCTCATGTATATGTTAATATTTTGCTAAAAATAGATACATACATCGATATTCACATCAGATATCCGGATACTTCTCTCAACCTACGCTGTTTTTAATGCAATGATGAGGTACGTTTTGTTGTACAAATTCACGGAAGGTAGATACCTTAAACGTCTGATGGTTGTCGGTGATCACTTGGAAAATTCTACTCTGCAATATGACATCAGGTGTGCGAGCTGAGGAAATTAACTGGCATTATTAAACCAAACAATTTAAGTTGAGACTCAGCTTCGGAAAGTGAAAAGAATTACTTGGTAAAAATAAAGCATCGTTACCTCCATTATGCATTGGGTGTAGCAAAAATCACATTGTCATTTATATTAAGACAGGAGGTGCTACCGAAATGTACAAGATAACATTTCCAAATAGAGTGTGGCCACCTTGCTCTCACCAGACCCCGTTTTTATAACGTGATCGGTATGAGGGATTTGTTCGAAAATGCCGATTACTTATAAACTTTAAAATAGAATGGGTCTATACTCTAGTTCAGAGGTTCTCAATTGGGTTTCATGTAGCTTTAATGGGGGCAAATAAATGTTACGAAGAATTTAGTTGTTAAATATAAGTTTATTTTCATTAAATTATTATTACTTTAAAATATAGCATATATATTTACTATTTGACTTATACAATTTCTAAGGATATATTTTGTTTTCATCGAATGGTGGTTGGAGTTCATCCCCTAAAAAATTATGAGTAAAAGTTGTTCACGAGTAAAAAGAAAAGATTGAGAATTTAAGCGTGCTGCTAGGTTGTCATCTAACACGCATTTACTGTCGAAACAGTTAAATGTAACCGGCTCTTCTACTCCAAAAGCTTCTTCGCTCGCACTACCCGACAGTGGAACTCCCTTCCTCTTAATTGCTTCCCTGATAACTATAATCTTCAAAAATTTAAATGCAATGTCAATCGACATCTTCTGATACATTGACCACGTTCTTCTTTTTATTCTTCTTCGTTCCTCATTTTATCCTTTCCTTAATCTCACCTATACCCAGTCTTTTCCCTTATTTTGACTCTCTGTAACACCTTGCGTACTAGTGGCACTCCCGCCTTGCTGGGGCGAAATGCGTAATATATATATATATATATATATATATATATATATATATATATATATATATATATATATATATATATATTGTGATCAACAGACAGAATGTTTCGCTGAAACACAGCTCTTCAGTGTGGCTAGACAACCAATTCTTCGAAACTGATTTGACATATGTCAGAGATCCTACCCCTATGCTATCGTCGGACGTCAGAGAGAAAGGGAAATTTTAACGTTTTTTTTTCTAAACGAAATACACCAGTGGCCCGGATAGCAAAATCTGTACTTGAAGATTAATGCATTAATAGCAGTAGGAGGAGCTGCCTTTTTTTAAAAAAACCTTTCTCTCGAGAGATCAACCGTATTTCCCGATTAATTAATGATGAATGAACATGTCATTTTCGTTTCTGATCGATTTCATCACGATACTTCTGTTAATTTTACAGAGTAATTATACATTCTTATTTTTCAAAATAGACTCCAATTTTGTTATAAAATCCTCGGAAATAAAATATGTAAACATTTATAAGATACAATTTTTCAGTGCTTAATCTAACAATTGGACAATTTTACTGTTACACGATTTGATTTCGACAATTTAGAAGTTACACCTGGTATATATATATATATATACGAAGGCCATTCAATAAATAAGGTGAATTTGTCGGTATAAGGACTTCTAATAAAGATATAAGCTTACTTTTTTTTCAACATAGTCTCCCAGCACTGTCACGCACTTTTCCCATCTGTGCACAAGCTTCCGTATTCCCTCAGTGTAAAAATCTTTGGACTGATGTCTCAGCCAGTCGCTCACAGCACTTTTGACTTCATCGTCACTTTTAAACTTCGTGCCACTCGTGAACGCTTTCAAGGGACCAAACAGGTAAAAGTCTGAAGGGGCACTGCCTGGGCTGTAAGGGGTATGAGGGAACAGTTCCCAGCCCAGCTCGTTGACACTGCACTTTTTGGGTTGCTGTGCTGGTTTTGCTCTGCAGTAAGCATCTTTGTCATCCAACGGCTGCTGACCTTGTGTGCTGTCCAAACAGATAAGTTCAAAGTCCTTGCAATGTCATCCACTGTTACCCTTCTGTCAGACTTAATGAGGTCATTGACTGATTCGATCACCTCAGGAGTCCTCACTTCTTTAGGCCTCCCAGGCCTGTCTTCATCCTCAATACTGCTCCGTCCTTCTTTAAACAATTTAGCCTACTTGTAGACATTTTTTTGGCTGGAACATGTGGCACCATACACAGTTGACATTCTCCAAAACCAAAAACTTGATAAATGACTGCTGTTCAATCCTGGAGCATGCTTCTTGGTCGGCCATCTTTGTTAATCGCCAAAACTCTCAAAGTTTGTTTTTTTTTAATCTGCAAATGAAATTAAATCCATGTGAAAAAGAAGTTAAACAAAAAAAAATTAAAAAAGTAAACTTCTATCTGTATTAGAAGTCCTTATACCGAAGAATTCACCTTATTTATTGAATGACCCTCGTATATATATATATATATATATATATATATATATATATATATATATATATAGGGTAAAATGATCTATACATTTTTATATACCAGCTATTAATTATAATTAAAAGAAGAAACAATTTAATAAGTCTTTTCCTCTTCAGATCATCCACAGTAAATAAGTACAACACTTCACCTATCTTGAAAAATATACGACTGTTTGAGCAAAGCCTTGTGAGTGAAAGTGGGTAGATGTCGATGGTTGTAATAGCACGCAGTCACAAGTCACCATGCCCGAGGATTTGAGCGGTCTGGTCTTGTACAAACAGTTGTTCATGAGATATACTGTAACGAAAATTCCCTCAGTGTAGTTGCAGTATAAAACACAGATGGGTTTCTATGTTTGTTGAATAAACGCAAATGTGCAAGCGGCCAGCCACCACACACACACAAAATCGTGTGTGTGTGTGTGTGTGTGTGTGTGTGTGTGTGTGTGTGTGTGTGTGTGTGTGTGTGTGTGTGTCTGAAAATTCATAGATTAAGAACAACAAAAATAATAATATTCATAATATAACTATTAATATGTATTCTATATAAGTAGGACTTTCGGACAAGTAGAAGCGTGAGAAATGTTTTTTTTTTTTTCATCGGTCTAATATCGGTCTAATATTTCTACATTTTTATATGAAGCATACTTGGACAATCTTTCGTTAGTATTATATATATATATATATATATATATATATATATATATATATATATATATATATATATATATATATATATATCATAGGTAAAAGATTAATGATCAGAGTTGAATCAGAAGAGGAAAAAGTAGTATTTAAAAGTGGCTCAATATGAATGCAAACAAAAAAAAATTAAAGTAAAAATAAAATGTAGAGCTTTTAAATTTTAAAAATACCTTCTGAATCAAAAATCCGTGTCTTGAGCTCTTGCTTACATATTCGAAAATTCCTCTTAAGCACATATTAGGCTGGATAAAAAAAATTAATGTACATTTCTGTAAACTCCATACCGATACATTTATAACACATTTCTTCTTCTTCTTCTTCTTCTTCTTCTTCTTCTTCTTCTTCTTCTTCTTCTTCTTCTTCTTCTTCTTCTTCTTCTTCTTCTTCCTCTTCTTCTTCTTCGTATTCTTCGTATTCTTCGTATTCTTCTTCGTATTCTTCGTATTCTTCTTCTTCTTCTTCTTCTTTTCTTCGTATACTTCTTCTTCTTCTTCTTCTTCTTCTTCTTCTTCTTCGTATTCTTCTTCTTCTTCTTCTTCTTCTCATTCTTCGTATTCTTCTTCTTCTTCGTATTCTTCTTCTTCGTATTCTTCTTATTCTTCGTATTCTTCTTATTCTTCGTATTCTTATTCTTCTTCTTCGTATTCTTCTTCGTATTCTTCTTCTTCGTATTCTTCTTCGTATTCTTCTTCGTATTCTTCTTCTTCTTCTTCTTCGTTTTCTTCTTCTTCTTCTTCTTCGTATTCTTCTTCTTCGTATTCTTCTTCGTATTCTTCTTCTTCTTCGTATTCTTCTTCTTCTTCTTCGTTTTCTTCGTATTCTTCTTCTTCGTATTCTTCTTCTTCGTATTCTTCGTATTCTTCTTCGTATTCTTCGTATTCTTCTTCTTCGTATTCTTCTTCTTCTTCGTATTCTTCTTCTTCTTCTTCTTCTTCTTCGTATTCTTCTTCGTATTCTTCTTCTTCTTCGTATTCTTCTTCGTATTCTTCTTCTTCTTCTTCTTCTTCTTCTTCTTCGTATTCTTCTTCTTCTTCGTATTCTTCTTCGTATTCTTCTTCGTATTCTTCGTATTCTTCGTATTCTTCTTCTTCTTCTTCTTCTTCTTCGTATTCTTCTTCTTCTTCTTCTTCTTCGTATTCTTCTTCTTCTTCTTCTTCGTATTCTTCGTATTCTTCTTCGTATTCTTCTTCTTCTTCTTCTTCGTTTTCTTCTTCTTCTTCTTCTTCGTATTCTTCTTCTTCGTATTCTTCTTCGTATTCTTCTTCTTCTTCGTATTCTTCTTCTTCTTCTTCGTTTTCTTCGTATTCTTCTTCTTCGTATTCTTCTTCTTCGTATTCTTCGTATTCTTCTTCGTATTCTTCGTATTCTTCTTCTTCGTATTCTTCTTCTTCTTCGTATTCTTCTTCTTCTTCTTCTTCTTCTTCGTATTCTTCTTCGTATTCTTCTTCTTCTTCGTATTCTTCTTCGTATTCTTCTTCTTCTTCTTCTTCTTCTTCTTCTTCTTCGTATTCTTCTTCTTCTTCGTATTCTTCTTCGTATTCTTCTTCGTATTCTTCGTATTCTTCGTATTCTTCTTCTTCTTCTTCTTCTTCTTCGTATTCTTCTTCTTCTTCTTCTTCTTCGTATTCTTCTTCTTCTTCTTCTTCGTATTCTTCGTATTCTTCTTCTTCGTATTCTTCTTCGTATTCTTCTTCGTATTCTTCTTCGTATTCTTCGTATTCTTCGTATTCTTCTTCTTCGTATTCTTCTTCGTATTCTTCTTCGTATTCTTCTTCTTCTTCTTCGTATTCTTCGTATTCTTCTTCTTTGTATTCTTCTTCTTCGTATTCTTCTTCGTATTCTTCGTATTCTTATTCTTATTCTTATTTTTCTTCTTCTTCACATCCTCCTGTCCTTTTCTATTACACCCAACGTCGTGCCATTGTTTCTTTATATTTGAAAATAATAATATAGTGTTCATTAGTTTAAAAAAATAAAGCGTTAAGAGTTCATTTGATAAACATCGCATGAGGATACCGTAAGGTTGAAACCAAGGTAGAGAATTCAACTGAACCCCTGAGAAAAATAAGTCGTTCACTTCCTAGCAATTTGCAGTTGTCAGATGAGATGCATTGATAGGCATCGAAGCACGACTGCAAATGTGTAGCGCTTTTGACATGCTTTTGATGTAATATCCTAAAATAAAGTATATATATGATAACGGTTGCGTACATTTTGAAGCATAAATAACTCGGTCACTTCAGGCAAATGAGTTCTTCTCTGAAAGATTTGATGTTATATTTAATAACTGTATTAACGAAATTAATCCATTACTGCATAAGTTTTCCTTAAATGTTTATCTCTTCGTTCCTAATCTACCTTACTGGCTAATCCTAATCCTAATCCTAGCTGATTTTAAATTTTAGCTAAAATACTGGACACTTGTGCATCAATAATTTAAATACGAGGGTCATTCAATAAATAAGGTTAATTTTTCGGCATAAGGATTTCTAATACAGATAGAAGCTTACTTTTTTTTCAACTTAGTCTCCCAGCACTGTCACACACGTTTCCCATCTGTGCACAAGATTCCGTATCCCCTCAGCGTAAAAATCTTTGGACTGATGTCTCAGCCAGTCGCCCACAACACTTTTGACTTCATCCTCACTTTTAAACTTCGTGCCTCTCATGAACGCTTTCAAGGGACCAAACAGGTGAAAGTCTGAAGGGGCAAGGTCTGGGCTGTAAGGGGGATGAGGGAGCAGTTCCCAGCCCAGTTCGATGATGGCCTGCACCGTTTGGGCTTCTGTGTGAGGCCTTGCGTTGTCATGATGCAAGATGATTCCTTCTGATTGATGAACCCTGCGTTTGTCCTAACAGATAAGCTCAAAGTCCTTGCAATGTCATCCACTGTCACCCTTCTGTCAGATTGAATGAGGTCATTGACTGATTCGATCATCTCAGGAGACCACACTTCTGTAGGCCTCCCATGCCTGTCTTCATCCTCAACACTGCTCCGTCCTTCTTTAAACAATTTAGCCCACTTGTAGACATTTTTTTGGCTGAAACATGTGGCACCATACACATTTGACATTCTCCTATGAATTTTAACTGGGTTGCACCCTTCAGCAACCAAAAACTTGATAACTGACCGCTGTTCAATCCTGGAGCATGCTTCTTGGTCGGCCATCTTTGTTAATCGCCAAAACTATCATAGTTCTTTTTTAATCTGCAAAAGAAATTAAATCCATGTGAAAAAGAAGTAAAACAAAAAAAATTAAAAAATAGTCAGTTTCTATCTGTATTAGAAGTTCTTATACCGAAAAATGAACCCTATTTATTGAATGACACTCGTAGTTTTAGCATCTTAACTTCGTAGGAGGCATAGATATTACTAATTATTAAATCCACAGGGCGGTCGACTATTTTTCTCATATAGTTTTTGTCTGTATTTGCATCTGCTCGGGAATTAATTCAGTTGTGTTTTGAACTTGAACGTAATAAATTCACCACAATTTTCAATCGCTTCATCCTAAACTATGTTTTGTAAATAACGAAACGAATAGACCATTTTGAATAAATTATTCAACGTGCCATTCATTGCTGACTCAGTTTACAACGACTAGACTAGAGAGATGTCCTTATAATATTATTTTAAATGCAGCGTGACTTTGGCTCCGATATGACACGACATTCAATAATAGAGGTGGTAAGGAAAAAAAAACAACCTTATCATCGATCCAACAAGAATGAACGAATCCATAAATCAATGAAATGACTAATGATTCTTGCAATGTAGGACACCTTTTTTTCTATTCATATCGACTCTCTCTTCCCAACCTCATCCCGTCTTCCCGAACAAAATATCCGATCGCAGCGTACACGCCTTCACCCACCGCATCTCGTGAACATGCACACACAAGCAACCGCGCATCACTGGCACAGATGAACGAAAGGTTTCTATTCGAACAAAGGCCAACTAAAAGCGGTTCAGGTGCATTCGTACCCACCCACCTAGCCGCCTTACCGCACCTATGCACATGTCTAGAGCGGCACCTGACTCACAAACATACGGAATATATAGAAACTTGTGCATTGAGACATTATTAAGAAAAATATTATCAGAGTATGGCACCGACATTTCTGGTTGACTACAACAAAATTTTCGCGCGTGGATGAATCAAACGTCTGGGTTAATTCTTTCTTTCCTAATATATATATATATATATATATATATATATATATATATATATATATATATATATATATATATATATATATAAGAGAGAGAGAGAGAGAGAATGAATACAAGAAGATGCTTGTCACTAAGATTATTGATGTTAATTTCGGCATCCCGACTCAAGATTTTCGTTGAAAATTACTCCGTCCACTCGACAGGGATATCGGGAATATATGTATGTATATATATATGTATATATATATATATATATATATATATATATATATATATATATATATATATATATATATATATATATATATCAATATATATATATATATATATATATCAATATATATATATATATATATATATATATATCAATATATATATCAATATATATATATATATCAATATATATATATATATCAATATATATATATATATATCAATATATATATATATATCAATATATATATATATATCAATATATATATCAATATATATATATATATATCAATATATATATATATATCAAGATATATATATATCAAGATATATATATATCAATATATATATATATATCAATATATATATCAATATATATATCAATATATATATATATCAATATATATATATATCAATATATATATATATCAATATATATATATATCAATATATATATATATATATCAATATATATATATATATATCAATATATATATATATCAATATATATATATATATATATATATATATATATATATATATATATATATATGCACATTTCATTAAAAACGACTGACATGGTGTTTTTATTTAGTTTTTTATATAATTTCTCGTGCGATCTAATAAAGTTTTATATAGGCCACACTACAAATTGTTTAACACGCAGATTAACTCTACACCTTTCTGACAATAGCTCAATTAGATCTCATTTAAATATTCATGGAGACCTACTGGACACTATTCGGAATATACTTGTCGACAACACTAATATAATAGCATCATCCACTTGCAAAAAAAGGCTAAAAATAATGGAAGCCTTACTAATAAAAATAAAAAACCAACACTTAATAATATTAACTTTGAACATGGACATAATATCTTGACCGTGTTTTGAAACAAAAAAATGAATCACTTTATAAAACATACATATAACAAACTATTTCTATTTCTAATTCTAACAGTTGAAATATAATGCTTGAAAATGGCTAAATGTATAGCCGAAAGCGCTCGGATAAAAAGAACATTCGGACAATTTTTATATAATTTATCCTCTGAAAAGAAAAACTTTATTAGATCGCACGAGAAATTATATATAAAACTAAATAAAAGCACCTTGTCAGTCGTTTTTAATGAAATGTGCATGAAAGAAGGATTGCTGCCTAAATACACAAATATATATATATCAATTTCCTGATAGAGGCTGGAGATGGATTCAGTGGTTTGGGGATTGTAGTATTTAGCACTGTTTCAACAATCATTGTGCATATATATATATATATATATATATATATATATATATATATATATATATATATATATATATATATATATATATATGAAATAGGTTGATTCTAATAGTTTCTTTTCTCACATTTCAAGCCGGTGGAACACTCTTCCTGATTCTTGCTTCGGCGCCATATACAATCTTCAAAGAATTAAATGCAACGTCAATCAACATCTTCTGTCTCTCTTAAACCTGTTCCTTTATTATCTTTTCTTCTCCTAAAAGAGCTTTTTTTCATTCTCTTTGATTGACAGTAACCACTGGCGTCTTTGTGGCATTATCACATTGCTTGAGATAAAAAGAGTGTAAAAACCTTACAAAAGTCCTGCATATCAAAGCTCTTTCCTCTATTCGTTTAGCCATTATAAAGGACGATTTTTATTTTTAGCTTTCATTGTTAAATTCTATTTCCTGCCCCCACCCCTGACTGTATAGACACAAACCCAGTCCACACCGGGGTTGATAAGATAGACGACTGATATCTTCGTCTGCCGAAATAGGCTATTCCCCATCTGTCTGTCATATTCATTGAAACGTGCATGAAAGAAAGATTGCTGCCTAAATACAAAAAATTTACTTCCACAATATCCCCGAAGAAAGCCTGTTTGGAGGTACCGTTCACTTTAATGTCTAAAAGGACGACGGACAAAACATAAGTGACAAACCGCAATCTGTTAATCCTTCTCATGGCGTTTTGACAATTATATTATTAGGCATAGACATTGCTATTAATTCTGAACTCGTATTTATTTCATTCTTTCATAATTCTTTCTGTCTTTTTGTCGTTACTTTTATTCACGTCGTAAACCTTTTACTAAAATTGCATCCTTTATATACCATCCTGGCATGAACATTAGTTTAACGACCCGCGTAAAATAGGACAGATCAAATCAAAAATATCGCTGTCATATCTAGGATGGAGCTGCCTAATCTCAACTATCCTGTCTTGACTGACTGAAAAAACGTATACCGCACCTTGTCTAAAGTTTCTTCCAAGAAAAAAATCAGACTAGTTCCATTCATTACTGCAACCATCACAGACATTCGAATTCAAAACCCACAGTATTACGCCCAATTGTTGAGTCACTCTCATTCCCCACATAATCTTTTAACAAGATGGACATTCCAACCACCTGAAGAAGGCCGGAGCGTACAACGGCTGAAACGTTGTAATAAATATGGCGACAAAGATGAGGATTATAGTCCGAATAATGTAAATAATGTACATAATACCTCATCTCAGAAATATAGACAGATATAGAAGGGCCGAAACGTTGTAATAAATATGGCGACAAAGATGAGGATTATAGTCCGAATAATGTAAATAATGTACATAATACCTCATCTCAGAAATATAGACAGATACTCAACGTCCATATTTATATCGATATGCGCTCTGTACCTGACATTGTAATCTTTAACCCATAAGTATAGCAAACCTTAAAAATATATATATATATATATATATATATATATATATATATATATATATTGAGAGAGAGAGAGAGAGAGAGAGAGAGAGAGAGAGACAGTTCAGATCTATCTTTCTTTTCTGTTTCAAATGGAAGATGAACTCTACAGTTAAAAACAGACTCCCGGGTGGACGTTTCTCTGAACACTCTAATCTAAACTTTTTCCAGTCATAGGTCACTTCTTAACTGTTTATCTAATGACTTTTTCAATAAGATCCGTTTGAATTATTCAATCACTCCCCGTCCTGATGGCTTAGATTAACTTTTTTCTTATCTTTGCTTAAACGCAACAGATGCACAATCTGACACAAATACCGTATACATGGGATTACATATATAATATGTAAATCAAATTAGATAGACATTTGTTTCCAAAATTAATCTTTTTGTATCATTGCTTTTATTAAAGGCAATGCATTAAATACAAACCTATCAGCGTGTTATCGACATTCAACCATGAGTCACTTTCCTGAAGCCTGTTACTAAATCTCTTACACAAAAGGTCTCTATTTTAATTTCATTTTTTCTATTTTTATTTATTTATTTGTTAAATATCTGCTTGTTATTTTGCCTCTAAATTTCTTGGGGTTAAAAATAACTGGCCTTTTAAAAGTGAACACCCAACTTCCTGCCATGGTTAGCGAAGCTCGTACAACTTCCGGTCGGTATGTGGTGAACGACAAGTCTAACAGCAGTCAAGTAACTGATACGACTTGCTACCCTCTCTTTCCCTTATCGTCTTTCTTCATTGTTGATTTTATACGATCATCTATTCACTGTTAATTGTGTCTCTACTTTTCTATTCTCTCTCTGTCTTTCTTTCTTTCGTTCGTTCGTATTTTCTTTCGTTCTTTTCTTTTTTGTCGGCTTTCCCCGGATTTCTTTTCGTTCCTTTAGTGTGTTACATTTCGTGTTTTGTAGCAATTAACAGCCATTTTTTTCTAGAGTTTTCAAACGTTTTTTTTTTCTGAATTTAGATATGACAAGTTGTATTAGCATTTCGTTTTCTTGTCAATATGTCAATACGTATATATTGTATCGTAATTTTATTTATGCTTGCATACAATCCGTGAAAAATTACATTATTATTATTATTATTATTTTTATTTCCTTTGATCCTGGCGTTTACACATTTCTTTCCGGGTTCGGTCCAGGGACATAAGGTTAGAAATGGCATCATGACACTTTCCACTGCAAAAAAAAAAAAATAATAATAATTACATAGATAAAGCCCTTCGTAAAGTGTGGGCTGTACTTGTCAGAACAATTTTTTGTATCTCTTTGAGGCATGGACTTCCAGGGATCCCTTCAATCAGCCTACTGGAATCTTTTCCAACCAGTCCAAGGGCTCCAACTACAACAGGAATTGTTGATGTTCCCATGTGCCACATTTTTGAGATTTCTATTTCAAGGTCCTTGTATTTTGACAGTTTTTCGAATATCTTCAAAGATACATTGCAGTCTGCAGGGACTGCCATATCAATAAGGAGGCACTTATTTTGTTTGTGGTCTTTAATAACAATATCTGGGCGGTTGGCTTTGATTGTTCTGTCAGTGTCTATTGTGTAGTCCCATAGAATTGTAACAGGTCCTATATCCGTAACCGGGTCAGGGTGTTATTATTATTATTATTATTATTATTATTATTATTATTATTATTATTATTATTATTATTATTATTATTAATAATAACAACAACAACAACAACAACAACAACAACAATAATAATAATAATAATAATAATAATAATAATAATAATAATGATAAAAAGTTTTATTTTTATTTAGTACAAGCTCATACCGGGTCATTCTTCGCGATCTCAAGTGATGGTTCCGAGTAAATATATGAATTTTGATGTTAATACTTAAGATGAACACTCTTTTTATTTTGAATTGATTTTCTATCGTGGTGTAATGGTTAGCATGCTTGCTTCTCTAGTTTCTATTACAAATGAATAGTGAGTTTGATCCTCACTGTGTTCTCCACCCTTTCGGGCGTGTGCCACATCCAAGTCACTCTTGGAAAATCAGCATATCTTAGGCCGTAATTTAACGATTAGAGGCTTATCATAAATTAACGTGGATTCATTCATTTCTTCACTTCAACTTAATCAGCCATTATGATCTCCGATTGATGGCCCTCCACAAATATTCATTTTTGATCCCCAAGTCCCCTTCTTCTTCAATTCGCCATGTCATTTCCGTGTACTTTGTAGCTCTTAGTTTTAAAAGAAAATCTGTAAAGATCTTTTGAATTATTGAACCTTATTAATTTTGTTGATAGTTTCATTTTAATTTCCTCTGGGATTTCCTTTAAAGTCGGTCGACTCTTGCATATAGCATTGATACCAGTTTTATTTACGACCTCGTGTAATGTGCTTTTCGATATCTTCTTGATGCCGCAGGAAGTTCAATCTTCATTTTTTTTTCTTACGAATCCACATTTAAACCAGATAAAATTCTCACAATACCCTCTTCATCGAATCCATAAATAACTGACGACTAGGTATTTCACATTACAATGCTATCTCATAAGAACTTTCGCAATTTCCAGTGCTGTTCTACAGTTTGCAAGCACCGATTATTACGCATTTCATATCTTCCGAAAAAAAAAGCCGATTTTACTGATCCAAATCAACAAGGTCAATATTAATATGAGGTTTCCAATTTCGAGACATTTCATTCAAGTGGTTTCCATTTGTTAGTATCTTCGATAAACCGACAGAAATCAATCCTAACTGTTCAGGTAAATCTTACATTACGTGAATCAAACTTACAATTCAGTTAGGTCTTCTTTTATGTGTCGTCTTTCTACAGGACCTACACGAATATAGCTCTTCACAGCTTCCTATCTTGTAGCTCGTAGTAATCTTTGTCATTTCACTATCCTTCCTGATCCCAGTTCTGTTATCCATTTACAAAAGCTCGTTACATCAGTTACTCGTTGCTTTCTACTATCTGTTTCCTTCAATATGTGTCGTGGGTGTCAAATTTTACAAGCCCTCTTTCTTAATTATGTACCCTAGAAATTTTAACTGCCTCTTCCTGATGTTGTATGCTTCGTTTTTGTTTTTTTCTCTAAAAATTCGTTGTTGTTCATACGTTCAGTCTATCATATTCTCAGCATCCTTCTGTAGAACCACATTTCTGTTGCTTCAAGCCTCTTTTTCTTTGAGGATATTGTCCAGTATTCACTACCATATAGGAGTACTGACATTGCATTACAGTTCAGTACTCCTTTCTTTGTTTTTAAATAAATTTTTACAGTTTCTTAATACTTCAAAATTCAAACATACTTTAGATACTATATTACAATGCTCTCCCAGTAGTATTGCTAGTGAACACAGATGCACTGTTCGCCCCCTCCCCAGGGATGGATACCAATTGTTTATAATGAAGCACAATTGTAGTATTGAACGAGATTGTTATTGTGTCGCATTTTAATTCACCAGGTTAAAACGAGTACATTTTAACACCTCCGATCAACAAAGATCAGAAACTTTAAGAATCATGCTTAGTATAGAATCAGCGAATTATTATTATTATTATTATTATTATTATTATTATTATTATTATTATTATTATTATTATTATTATTATTATAATTTAACAAATCCAATAGCCTTTTCCTTATTAAGAAATTTTCGCCATTCATTGACCGAGCCGCCCGTAGTACTGACGATTGCAATTCATAAAATCTCTCTCTTCAAACAATTTTCCAAGAAAATAGGTTTTTCATATTCACTCGCTCTTATTGCCTTTTCCTTTACTGACGAGAGTTTATTAAGGATATGGTATATTTTGTTAATCTTACTGGTATATATACTGGATTAATTCATAAATAAAAGAATAGGTGACCTTTTGCATAATAAAATCGGACACACTCAAAATAAATTGTTATCAATATTTTAAAAAATGATATACAGTGTATCCATAAGTTCGTGTGCCCTTTAAAAAATTCATAACTTTATTTGTATTTGCGATAGAAATAATCTGTAAAACAATTAATAAAGTTCAATGTACCTAGCTTTAAGTATATCTAAAATAACTAATGTGATCTCAGGCATTACTGTAAATCAGTTGGCAAATGTTTTCCGTGAACTGCAAAATCGTATTACTCTTTCTATTGCTAATGATGGAGGACATGTGAAAACTTAAAATTCATAGATTTACTTCTTTCTAATCCTTTTTACAAATTATTTCGATCGCAAATACAAATAAAGTTATATTTTTTTTAAAGTGCACACGAACTTTATGAACACCCTGTATATTAGCAGCTTAAACTCACACAATATACCCTTTATGTAAATATCTTGAAATTTTCAAAAATTTCATGTTTATTACAAATTGTATTATAAAACCATCGCCTTGCATAATAAAATCTGACATAGTGTATTCGTAGGTGGGTCTATTACTTGGAAACTACAAGTTCTGTGAGCACAATTTGTATCTTTAACTGCGGGCATTGAGTGCAACAGATTTTCTCAGATTCAATATGACGACTTTGTTTGTGAAATGTGGGGTAAACTGGTCAAGAGATCCGCCACAAACCATCTGTTTAGCAGAGATAAAAATTCGGTCTTAAACGATATTTAAAAAGTTTACTTTCAAAGTCAGGGGTTTTCATTTAAAAAAATACTCTTCTCATTTTCTCTATTCGTTGCTACTGTATTGTTTGCTACTAAATAAATAAAAGGGTGTCCCGTTTTAGGACAACACACTAACATCGAAGATCATTACTTTTGAGTAAAGCGGTCACTTTCCAGTGGGTGACTCACATTTGCAGCTATTTATCAGAGCAAGCTGACCCAGATACCTTACTATAACGGTTAATAATGGACGTTTGTGAGTTCGAGCCAAACGAGGTGACACATATTCAGTACTTTATAGCATACGAGTCTAATCTGATTTAATAGTGGAAGTCTACTAGAAAGCTAGACTACTACTCATTATAATTGAGCAATGAGATTGCTCCTTATTGATAGCTCTACACTTGTGGTATGGTGTCAGACAAAACATACCAAATAGTAAGACAGCGATTTGCGGACTTAATGGTTGGCAATCAAATTAAACAGATAATTACTATAAGTAATGAGTTTGATCCACACTGGGTGGTTAATACTTGGGGTGTTATATTAAGATCATTTCATAACTACTGTAGACATAGTCATACTTTTTTTAATTTTTATAAAAATCGTTATTGATAGAAGAAAGTTCAGCGTTAATTAAGCGAAGTCATATATTATGTTTAATTTATTTTTTAAATCATTTCACCCCATACAAGGCAATAAAGTTACTAAGACACAAATTGAATTTGAATGGATGTGAAAATAGTGAATCATGATTAAGGTGCGAGAACAGTAGTTTAGTAATGAAGGATGCAACAGATAAGGATTGAGAGACCATTTAAAATTTTGAAAATTAAAGTTGGCTGGAAAACATGGAACCGGAAGAGCAAGAAAAAGTAAACTGTTAACATAGAATTTCAGGTTATCTCTAGCCAATTGAACTGTAAATTGACGAGATATTTTTATTCATAAAGTCTTGTAACCATAGTAAAGAGTTCATCCGAATAACTACCATGAAATCAGTTATAGAAAATGCACAAGGAAGCTACATTACAATTGAAATTGTAAGAATTTATTTTGGCGTTAATAATATTTTAGTGATACAAATCTTACTAATTAGTCCATAACTAGGAGGAGAAGAGTTTACTTCATAGTCAAAGATATTTGTACGTAAGTGAATATAACGAACCAAACTGGAATTGGAACCCAGCTCTCCGATTAACAATTCCGAGCCA
This sequence comes from Acanthosepion esculentum, assembly GCA_964036315.1. Classification (NCBI taxonomy): domain Eukaryota; kingdom Metazoa; phylum Mollusca; class Cephalopoda; order Sepiida; family Sepiidae; genus Acanthosepion; species Acanthosepion esculentum. The sequence continues at coordinate 126,971,437 of OZ038481.1, read as the reverse complement.
TTATCGATTACATTATCCTTACAGCCATCTGGTATTCTCAAGTGTTCACCCATCTAGGTACTGACCAGGCTCGCCGTTTCTTAACTCCAGTGATCGTACGGTATTTCAATGTGATGTGGTCGTAAGCATAGACGAAAGAAGCAACCATATAGGAGGAACTCACTGACAAGACAAAATATTTATAAATAAAAGGGATTAGCATATTACTTTGATAGCTGAATATTTTGGAGTTACGCGTGCCTCTAATACGGATCCAAAGTAGAAATCTCTACAAGAAAATCTGCGGATAGAGAAGATCATTGGTTCTTTCCTTTTGCAAATTTCTATTCAAATACTTTTTTGGTATATTCATTAAAAATATAACAACAGCAAATTTATCATGTTGATAAAAAGATAAAATCGTGTGTTCAATTATTAAGAAATATAAGTATTTATATAAATGAAAAATTACAAGTTTTTAAAATTAAACTGTATTTGTCGAGTAATGTCGATTGGTAGGATATCAGCTCGTAAACATTTGTGTTTCTTCAGCGCAAACCATGTCAACCTGTAGTTTAAACTGCAACTATTTTTCAAAGCGCTGAATCTGGTGATGTTCAATTAGGCCAATATTTTCAAACTCTCTCGCTCAATAATTGGCGACTTCGTTCGAACACAGCCATCAAATTCGTTTCTCTAAATTCAGTTGAAATACTTCAGTTCGTGCTATGTGTTTCAGGCACTTCTAAACACCAGATCATATCAAGCATGATGCAATTCGAACTTTGGTTGGATCGTTACCGCCCAAATCATCGACGCGCGCTCTTTGATTCTCACATCTGTGATGATTAATATTTGCTAATAAATTTATGTCTCTGGGATCCCATAGCCGAGTAGAGATCTAAAACATATTCAAAATTGAAACTTACGACACGGTTAGATTTCGAGTGATTTTCGTCTTTGTCATTAAATGTACTTTCATTCTTCTCATTCACACTGATATATTCACTCGCTTTTTAAAATTTGTTAAAGTTTCTTACCAGTTTTAAAACGCAATCTTTCTGATTCCCAATTTTCGCAATACTACCGATTTTTGTTGGTTTATTCTTTAATCCGATTAGATACATTAAACAGAATATGCCAATAATTTCATTAATTCACATGAAATGACACCAAATTCTGAGGGAATAAATAAGATGGTCACAAGTACTGTGTGCTAACGCAATAAATCTCGAGTAAAAAAAGATGAAACAATACAAATAGCTATAGGTTATCGACTGCTTCATCCCAGACCATCAAATCTGCACCTGATTTTGACCTTTAGTTAATCTACTCCTCGTGGTGGCCTTTACTTAATCTACACCTGATTTGAATAGATTACTAGACAGAGAGACAGATTTGCAACCATCCAGTCGCATAAGTGAAAAGATATTCACTTGTTCGCCTAGACAAGAGTCTTTTTATTTTTATTGTTTAACATATATATATATATATATATATATATATATATATATATATATATATATATATATATATATATATATATATATATATATATTTTAATATATGTATGTTTTTCTCTTCTGTTCTTGTAGAGAATGACGCACATTCGCGAATTTGTTTCTTTTCAAATGTTAAAGGTCAGAGTGAGAGATTCCACAGATTTGTACGCAGCCTATGAGGCCAAACTGAAATAAGAGGAAAGGAAATTCTGGCACCGACTTCTACCAAAGGAAGTGGTTTTTTATAAGTAAGAAGAATGGCATTACTTTGGGAAAAATAACTCATAGCAGACGGAGATTATAAACTGCGTGTAACAACATGATCCGTAAAGCCGATCTTTTGTTACGGGAAAAGTTAAGTTTGAAAAAAAAACAAAAACAAAAACAAAACAAACAAAAAACAAAAAAATAACATGGAAATATGCCGGTGCCACTCGTCTCTTTTAACCAGGAGCAAATAGATTTAACAATACAGTGAACAAATTATGTCGAGACGACATTATGTATATAAGAAGATGAACTAGAGCTACATTTACAAAGAAACGAAACAGGGAAAATGAGAGCAAAATAATCGTGTCTGCCTACAAAGATTATAATAAATATTATGCAAACCTCTTTGGAGACTGATGGACTTACGCATACTCCAGTGGATGCTTATCAAATCGCAGGTAGAAGTTATTTTGAAGGAACAGTTTTAAAACGAGGAGACACTCCTCAGTTGGAAGATTGTGTAGCACAATCAGATTATCATTATTTTCATATTTTTAACTGACGTGCGAACGGCGGTTATTAGTGGAATCAGCGAACCGAGTTCAAATTCTAAAAATCTATCCAGATTTGTCAGAATTCAAAACTGATCGTGCAGCAATTGTTTTCCATTCTACAATACGTTTCCCACCTGCGAAAGGTTGATGGCTTTGCTTTTCCCTGCGAGTCCTGGGTCTGGTGATAAACTACATCCGACAAAACAGCCACAGATCGGGAGATTGAAGATGTTGAGGAGTGGGACCATCTCTTACTTTCTGTTGTTACCAGATCCACTCTGACCCGGGGTGGTTGCACCTCTTAGGGTCCCAGATATGTGCAAATAGTGAACACCTCAATCAAAAACAAAACATTATGAAAGTATAAAAATAAATTATATATATATATATATATATATATATATATATATATATATATATATATATATATATATATATATATATATATGACGAAATATACTCATGAGGTGTGCTATATTTATGAGATAAAGTGCTCAATATCAGAGATAGAGCGAGTGTAAATATAAAAGTGAGCATTGAAGTCAACACTTAGCGACGACAGGCTGTTTTCTGCTAGACGCAATCGTCAGGCCATTATATATATATATATATATATATATATATATATATATATACACAATACATATTTATAGTAATATTACTAGAAATACAATTTTGAAGTAAAATGAACAAAAGTACATTTTGTAGGCGAATTGACAACATTGTATTGTATTTGTGACCAAATGTTACATTTAATTACAGATTCAATCAACAATGTATTTTCCATGATTATCTATGATTCTTTCCATCTATTAACAAGCTTACTAATTCCATTACTGTAAATTTCGTTTGGCTTTGATTCGAAGAACTCACAAATGTCCGTTTTAACCTCTTCCTGTGTTACAAAAGCTGTTTCTTCCAAATGATTCTGTAAGCTACGAAACAAATGGTAGTCTGAAGGAGCAAGGTCGGGAGAATAAGGTGGATGAGAAATTTTCTCCCAACCAAGTTCTTCCATCTTTTGTGACGTGATTCTTGCTGTGTGTGGTCGCGTATTGTCCTGATGAAACATCACCCGTTTTCGATTCACTAGAGCAGGTCTTTTTTCCTCAAAGCTTGGCTCAAACGCTCTAATTGCTGAGAGTATATTTGAGCATTAATTGTTGCATTAGGTGGTAAGTATTCAAAGTGGATTATTCCTTGGCAATCCCACCAGATTGAAAAAGAACATTTTGCCAATGAAGTTCCATTCTCGGCTGTGGCTGGGGTCCTTCCCCTTTACCAAGCCACTGTCTACGACGCTTAACATTTCGATAAAAGATCCATTTTTCGTCGCCAGTCACAAGTCTATCCAAAAAAGGTGAAACAAGTTAGCGAGAATTGAGAGAGGAGCAGATGTCAACTCGGGATTTGAGGTTGTTTTCAGACAATTCATTAGGCACCCATTTTCCAAGTTTAGGAACTTTTCCAAGTTGTTGAAGATGACGATGAACAGTTGTATGGTTTGAACTGAGAACCACTGCCAATTCCTCAAATGATAAAGCAGGATTTTCTTCAATGGCTGCTTCAAGAAGCTGTTCATCAAACTCAACTGGACGTCCGGTTCGATCTTCATCTTCAAGGGTGAAATCTCCACCTCTGAATATCGCAAACCACCTTCTGCAAGTTCTTTCATTCACACATTCCTCTCCATAAACTGAGTGAATGTTTCTAGCCGCTTCGGCTGCTGAGTTTCCTTACTTGAACTCATAAAGCATTATGTGCCTCAAATGATTCTTGGGTACTTCCATGTTAGCAGGGTTTTAATCAAACAAAATCTAATTTTATTGTTCTCTGAAATAACATTTGATCAGTTTAAATGCATCTAAACATAAAAATAATGTTCAGCCCCATTAGACATTATAAAATACTCTTTAAATTTCGTTCATTTTAACAAAAAGTTAAAATTCGGACAGAACTTATGGGATGACCTAATATATTTACTTGAAGCCATAAAATTGTGTTCAAAATATTTAGATTTCTGGATTAAATAACCCGTAGATGTTGATAAGCCGCTAAACAAAATCAGTCAACCAACAAACACAACCATTATTGAAAGATTCTTGGAATTTCCCTGTTTACCATTTAGATTCGAATAAATCAAATGCTGCCGTAAATCAGTTTTGCTACTATATCTAAAACTCAGCGGCCCAATCCGCTATTCTCAGTCTTGACTAACTTCAAAGAAGTCTCCGCGGTTTTCTAGGCGATGAATTATTTTCCACCCTACCACTCTTTCGGCACAGACAGAACGTCGGAAGCCTTTCAGTAATCTATCGCTATTTCGATGATTGACGTTCCATCGAGCCATATTCCTTGGGTCCACCAGTCCAGAACTTACCAGTCGACTAATCCTCATTCCTTTCATATTCCTCTGCCAAGGAAGAAGTTTCACTACGACAGCTTCTCCTCCAGAACTCTTACATTTAGAACAAGTGCTTGCGATGATATTTTCCGACCACTACAATCATAACTTTTTCAAGTCTAGGATCAATTGTTATCTGTCATACATATAATGATAATACCGACCTCTTTCTTCCTTCTTTTACGCACATTACAATATCAAGATTTAGTAAAAACCTACATTGAGTTACGCTTGGGCCTTGTGTTGGGTAAAACAAAAAAACTTCCACTTTGCATGTAAATTTTATAGCAAGCCGACAATTTCATCTTAAAACATCTAAGGACATTGCATTTCAATACTCTCCCAAACTAAGAAAAAAAAAAGAAGAAAAATAAAATTTGCTTAATCAAGTGTAGCTAACCCCTCAAAACTTAACTATTATTTATTGTGTTCTATCCTTTCTGTCCGCCTAATACCTTTTTTTATTTGTGGTAGTTTGATCTAAACTTTGTATATTTGCGTATTGTGTGACAGATCCAAAGAAAATATTTGGTCTCCTGTATAAAATAATTAAAATGCCTTCCTTTTAGGTCAATACCTCTCCATTTCCAAATTAGTTTAGGTCCTGTAAATCAAAGTATATATAAATTAAAATACTTTTATATGAAATATCAGACACATTACGATAGTTTTAATTATATATGCTCATCATATATTGAAAGTATTTATGGCAAAAGATAACTACGCGAAAATTCTTACTCTTTGAGTAGAACACTATTCGCATAAATGCAGATGGTGCCATCTCCAATACACCAACATACTTTTGCAAGGTGATACATCACTGCTATTTCTTCTTTTTTTTGAGTTTGCATGTTTTTTATTTGTTATTTCGATAACGTTCATTGACTTTATGTCACACCTGTTATCGATTGATTCCAGTCGAGTCAGTTTGATCTGTTTGGTTAGTTAAAAAAGTACTTAGCACAAGTAAATAAAAATATAAGTTAGAATTGTTCATAAATGTACGTATATTTATGACTGCATGCTTTTACTTATATTTTTGCTAAAAAATGGATAAATGTATTTTTTTAGAAATCAGTCACATATAAGAAGGTTTCAATCTACGACAAGATTAACAGGTTTTGGAATTCGCTTTTTCCTTCTTCTCATAGAACGATTGACGCCTTAAGGCAATAAAGATCTCTGATATTAAATCCATAGCTAGGAGAAAAGAAGACGGTTGTTATTGAAAATGTGTATGTAACAAACTCAAAAGGTATTCGAACTCGGCCTGCCAATTACATTTTGCACATCGCTAACCATTATGCTACTACTTGTATACTAATTCCAGACCTTAAGTGGAACTCGTAAAGATGCAGAGAAAAGGTAAGTGACTTGTACCGCTCTAGTAAATACCCGATTCCTCGTGTTATTCTCTAAATTTAAAAGTGCCAGATCATGACTAGAATGGAGTGCTGATATATTTGTGTAGAGAGCTGTCCAGGCCTCACTTTCCAGTCTCAATGGGGATTGCCCATAGAGAGGGAGAGAGGTAGGCAGACAGACAGACATCTTTGCTGATTATTTGCTTTAGATTACAACAAAATTTCCCAAAACAATTTTAAATATCCTATGTACAGTGGGAGTCGACATTTCGCTCAAGAAATAGGGTTAAAGCAGACAAGTAGAAAGTAGAAACATACAAATCCTATCAAATTGAACACGAAAGTCTCCTGATTCAAAATGTACTTAATATAATCCTTTTCTTGTCAATCCGGGTATGGGAGTCAAGCAAAGAACAGTGCGTTTTCTTATTTACTTAGATTCAATAGTAGGAGAAAACATGACCCATCAAAATGAACACCACCATTTCGGGATTAAAAATCGTCTACTTTCTTCATAATTTTGATATTCCAGATTTGAATGGGGGGAAAGTAGACCACCCTAGTAGAAACCTCTTAACTCTTTGAATCCTGCGTTCCTGAACAATTTTAACCATTCTGCTTGAGCTCTTGAGTCCAAATTCGCCAATAATTGATATGCAATGTTTCACGGTTGATAGAAAAAATATTTACAAGATTTTACCCACCGTACAACCACTTGATGGGCATTAAATCATTTTTGTCTACCACTGTTCAACCGGTGGCTGGGCATTAAGTCATTTTTCTCTACCACTATTCACCCGGTGGCTGGGCATTATGTCATTTTTCTCTACCACTGTACAACCGATGGCTGCGCATTACGTCATTTTTTCTACCACTATTCAACCTATGGCTGGACATTACGTCATTTTTCTTTACCACTGGTAAAGCGGTATTCAGGTCTCAAAGTGTTAAGTAATAGTTAAGTTTCGGAGATTTCAACGACAAGCAAAAGAATTTCCGAAATTTTTAGGAAATTGATTGATCCTTTAACACCGGAATATGGGAGAAACTATTCTTAACTGAGAGACGATGTTTATTTGACAAGTCTTGTGAAATGTGCGTACGTTGCAAGTGTCCTTTTCCCTTCAGGAATTGATCACCTTCCTGCAGGCGGTGGTTGCAATACGTATAAGATCGGCTTCTAACGGTGTTCAATCGCCAAAAGAAAAAAAAATAATCACTTTCCTTGCTAACCTATATAAACAATCACCCAGAAGGCAAAACATGATCTATTAGCAAAATCAAATATAAATGTGTTAAATAAATTTATGTTCGAAGTTCCGAAAAATAAATATGTTAAGAGCGGCTTTAAACATAATTATTATTAAAAAACCAGATCCCTATTTGTAGAGAGACTACACCTTTGTGCAAATTAACTGAAACTTAAAGAATAATTCCGTTATTATTTCCTTTCTTTTTTGTATTTTTCCAAAAGAAACATGACACATGTTAGTACTTCGTATATCCGTTCAATGAAGTAATTCCTTGCAGATTACAGATTCTTGATGGGATTTAAATCAGGACAGTTTCCGGGCCAGTCTATAGTACTTTGATTTGCTCACTGGTAAGGCTTGTCAGTGTGTTCGTGCAGCGTTACAGTTTTCGTACGCTTCCTTGGAGTAACTTCCATCTCAGACAATGGCCATAGAACAACTAATCGACAGTCGAGACAATAGTGCATGGATGTGATGAAAATCTGATGCAATATTTATTCAAGGCTAAAGAAACTTCATCATACACCCCTAAAATAGATTTTATATTACAGCACACCACTGCAAAAAACCTAATGTAAGGAAAAATAGAAATCGATTACACCCTGTCACTCCAGTGGGTTTAAAACTGACCGTATGGTAAAAGAAAGAAAACTAAACCCGTTGTTTCTTTTAATTCACACAAGGATGTAAAGTGTTTTCGAAAATCTCTCTTTTCTTTCTTAAAAAGGAATGAATTTGCTTGGATAATATTTAAAATAAATAGCTCCTGTAGCCAAGCCGGCCCCATATGTAATATTCTCTGTTCCTTTGAATCTTGTCGGTATGGCTGAGAGAGAGTCATGTTGTCTGGGTAGTGTGTTGACTCCATATACCATCGCCCAGTCCCGCGCCCTGAAGACATGACACCATTCTCACTATCAAAGGACTGAATTTGAACCAAACGAGGCGTTAACTTTATCTCGCGAAATAAAAGCATGCCTACTATGCCAGTACACTACCACAAATATTAAGATCTATGTTAAGAGTGAACTCATTAAACAGTCGTAATTACCCACTTACCACCGAGTTTGTTAACCCTCTTCCCAATGTGAGGCGCATTTATATACATTTACCAAAGTCAGTTTGTCTAAGACATGTAAGAAATTTCTTTTATGTGTCATGTCTTTTCAGCAAAGGTGACATCACGGTTCTCCAAAATTTCCATATTAACGTATCCACATTAAAATCCATCTTTGTCATTGTTTTGATATTCCTTCAATTAAACTCATTATATTGTTTACACGCCGTTTCATCGATACACAACTGACTTCATTCCTACGTGTTTTATAATCTCAAAACATTCTTTATTATTTCGCCCAAAGTTTTCGACTCTCCCTTCCTGATTATAAATATCAATTCCCTAGTAGTTGCTGTTATCCATAAGATAGCCTCGTTCATCATCTCTTTCTGGTACTTACGTTCATCAGTTGAGCAAGACCTCCGCCGTTTAAAATCTATTCTTTACCTGTTTAGAGATGATACAGTGCTCACTGATATATTAAATATATATTAAAATAGATAAAATATTAGAATTTACTTTCTCTTCATATTTTTTATCTCTTAATAATTTACTTAGATTCGAAGGCGCTTAGCTAAATATAAGTTTAAAAAAATATGTCAAACATGTCATCGTCTGCCCAGGAGTAATCAGTTCAATTTCGGTATTGGTTTGATATCTGGATTTTTCTTTTGATGACATGAATGCATTTTGTCTTCCTGTTAAGAACTTGGTGAAATTCGAACTCACAGCTAAGGAGTAAGGACCATTATACTAGTTTGTTGTATGACCTTGTAGTAAAATGTCTCCAATAGTACAATTTATATTACTAAATTATTCAATAGTCAGGATTAGGATGAAGTTATGTTCTATACGAACAAAGTAATTTTAGGATTATATTCAGTTACATCAATCGGCATAAGTGTTCTGGATTGCTATATATATATACATATATATATATATATATACACACATACATACATATATATATATATATACATATATATATATATATATATATATATATATATATATATATATATATATATATATACATATATATATATATATATATATATATATATATATATATATATATATATAATTATTTATTTGAATATTACAACATAAATATGTTATAAAATCACGACAAAAATAGCCATTTCGTTTCAACACTTCTGGTATATATATATATGCATACACACACACACACATATATATAAATGTACATACACACGCACACACATATATATAAATGTACACACACACACACACACATATATATATGCATACACACATATATATGCATACACACACACACATATATATATGCATACACACACATTATATATATATATATATATTAATGCATGTTTCATTAAATAATATAGACAAGTTTTGTCTATTTATTTTAAGTAAGTTCCTTTCGTATTGTCTGATAAGCTTACTCACATTATCGTTGAAAGACGAAAGGAAAACACCATATTGATACATGTTTGAATCCTATCTAAGCTTTCGGCTTGCATAAGCCATTATCAAAGATGACAATTATAATAATTCTAACAACACACATACGAAACCACAATAATGGCCTGCCGTTGTTGTTTGAATAAAGCTCAAAGTAACGACAAGCTCTTATTTACGAGCCAAGGAAGCGAAAAACGCGTCGTGGTTCGTGACGTCACACATGACCACGCTAGAGTGAAAACAAGAAGTATTAAGTATGGGAAGCCATTGGTATAAACCAATGGCTTCTGCTATCGATTATAGATATTTAAGTATGTTTGTGGAGATTAATTGCCTTTAAGTTTTCCTTTCGTCTTTCAACGATAATGTGATTAGGCTTATCAGACAATACGAAAGGAACTTACTTAAAATATATAGACAAAACTTGTCTATATTATTTAATGAAACATACATTAATGAAAAATTGCTGCCGAAATATACACTGTACACACACACACACACACACACACACACACACATATATATATATATATATATATATATATATATATATATATATATATATATATATTCAATCATGTCTACTTGAATAATCTAGACATAGTATGTATATTTAAAGACACATTTCTCTCCCCATTGACAAATTTTAAAAGTATTAATTGTCAATACAAGTATAGGAAAAATTTAAATTATTGAAGCCTGCTATATAAGGAACACACAACCAACACTAAATAAATTAAATTATATTTATAGCAAAAATGTTTTAGAATATCTATGATAGCAATGTTTTTAAAATTCTTATGAAAAATACAATTATATAAAGTAAAGTTATCTCGCTTATATATAAGAAAAAACATGGAAAATCATAACGGCTTTAACAGCTTTGTCTCAACTTTCAATTACATTAACTTTTTGTTTGAGCAATTCCCCATTGAAGATTATCGAGGATGAGATTGAAATTATTTTGGAAAAAAAAGAAATGAAAAAAAAAAAACGCCACCTTTCTTAATGAATTTGATATCAACATTAAGAAATCGATCAGAGTATTTGAGAATGAAAATAAAAAAATAAATAGACATCATATGTCCTGATTATTCAAACAAGTACGCTTGAATAAAGATATGCTGCCTAAACACACACGCACATATATCAATACACATACCACACACGCTCACACAGACACGCATGCACAGACACAAACAAACGAAAACACACACACATATATATCGTCTGAGGATTGCGTTGAAGCATGGTGCAGACTGTTGACCTTTGATGATGACCTCTGTGCCAGTTTTATATTTACATACGCTCCATATCGGATATAGAGCAATTTTACTCATGCATATAGCATACATTAAACTATATTTTTATCATAAAAATACATATATATATAAAAAAAAAATATATATATATATATGTTAAAAATACATATATAAAAATATATATATATATATATATATTATGATATAATAGAAATTTATTTTTTAAATAAGACACCACAAAATCAGGCTAAAGGACGAAAAGCGCTTCACCGGTGTTTTTCCATTTTAATCTATCTGTAGTTTTGATATATAGAAATTTATATGACATATTCATATTCTCCCTAATATATATATATATATATATATATATATATATATATATATATATATATATATATATATATACGCGGTGCATTTACTCAGCATTTTTTCATTTTTACCAAAGCTTTGGTAAATAAATTGTGTTGTTCATTGTTAATTTTTTATCTATTTTAATATTATTCCAGAATATCGAAAAAACAAACGAAATTAATTAACGAGGAACGTTATAAAAATTATATATATATATATATATATATATATATATATATATATATATATATATATATATATATATATATATATATATATATATATATATATATAAGCCAAAAGAATACATTCTAGCAGCGGAAAGGTGACGAAAATCCGTAAAATGTGAAATGGATCCGGAATATGTTTATATCAATGGCATAAGACAAATATTCTTTTAGATAATTCATAACAGATGATAACCGATTTGGGTCCGTATGTAACTGAATGTTTATCAGTTCCTGTGATATGTGTGTAATGTTATATTTAGTGCCTTGATTAGTTTCAAATAACAAGGAGAGTTCAACTTACGACATCATCTGTTGAGTTCTCTGCCGCCCAAATACGTTCCGAAAAGACTTCGCTTCTTCAAAAGCCGTAGGTTAAATGACGATATAGCAGGGGCTCCGTAGCCTGACGACAACTCTGAATTTAAAATGGTATAGGGGTAAAGGAAAAGCAATCCGCTATTCTTCAAATGTATCAGATAATAAAGAAATAGAGATTGTCAAGTGCTATGATCGCCAACGTCCTGAAGGGAAGTAGCTTTAAGAAGTTAATGAATTTTTAATTACTAATGTTCATCAAATGCACGTCCCAAAAGCCACTCACGGCAGAGGGCTACTGCATCATGTTGCATGAGAGTAAGAAAAAGCAAGAAGTGACATTATTCAGAACAGATAACGATTAACCCTAAACTTAATTTTTATAAGTTTGTATTGATTGAAAAAAAAAAACCTGCTACCCGTCAGTTCTCCAAAGCAGAAGTTCTTTGAAATAGCCTGCCCGAGTGGAACTTACTTGTTACTAATAGAATCCGGAGAAAATGATGATGATTTACCCCTTTGTCTTTGGCAAGGTGGGTGCAATTTGTAATGGTTTGGTATGGTAGCATTAATGAATGTAGCGCGGCAGAACACATGCCATGGAAATCGCGATAGAACAGAGGTTTATAAAGTTTTGTCTGTCGGAAACAGGTTTTAGATGTAAAATAATTTATCACCAATAAGGCTGCGTATACCTATTTGAAGGATATAAAGACAAGTGAGTGAGAACTGATAGCTCCAGTACAGATATGGCGGGAATACTCAAGTTTGGGTCTGATCTGGTACTTGTAAAGATAAAATATAGCAGGCGGAATCTGATACATACACCCTTTTGCAAATTTAGTTTACTTTCTTTCACCACACGGTCAGTTTTCGACCCACGGGAGAGACAGGATGTAATCGATTTCTATTTTCTTTTCTCAGATTAGGTCATTTTTAGTGGTATGCAGTAATATGAATCTATTTTTGGAGTGCACGATGAAATTTGTTTGGCCTTGAAAAATATTGCTTCAGCGTGATTGCATCAGATTTTTCTCACGCCCAAACACTATTGTCTCGACTGTCGATTAGTTTTCCAACGGCCATTGTCTGCGATGGACGTTACTCCAAGGTGGCGTACGAAAATTGTAACGCTGCACGAACACACTGGCAAGACTTACCAGTGAACAAAACAAAATATTCTAGACTGGCCCGGAAACTCGCCTGATTGAAATGTAATCGTTAATCATTGGTCAGTCTGCAAGGAACGAGTTTATAGAATGGACATAGGAAGTACTAATATGTACACTGGGTTTTTCATTGGAAAAATACAAAAAAATGTGAATAATAACGGAGTTATTCGTTTTGTTTCAATTAATTTGCACAAGGGTGTAATGGCGTGTCCAGACAATCCATGAAAAAGAAAAAGAAAATGAAGGAAATATCAATAATCAAAGGTAAACGTGAACTGATACCCAGACTAGTGCGCAATATAATAACAAGATGGCAAGTATTTGAAGAAATATATTTAAGTAAAAACTGTGTTATTTGTGTTCGAAGTATCTTAAATGAAACCATGTAAAGACGTTAAGTAAATTAACACCAAGAAGGCCGTTAAGTACAACGTCACAGAGTGTTGACTGGATTCAAAATAAATACAATTACCTTGACATACAGATAAATAGCGTCAATAAAAATATGTGCCTGCTGTCCACCACATAAAAATGTATTTTATGAATACAATTGGAAAATAAAACATTGTTGTACTCTCCCAAAACCTAGAAAAGTTCATCTTGTTCTTTTTTTTTATTTCGATTTTAATATTTCTGAATCAATGGTTAAATCGACCTCATCGATTAATAAATGGCCTGCCTTGTTCCATTGATTGATTTGGTTTCTATTTACAGAATTGTTATAAATATACACATTATTCCATGTTTGAAGTTTACGTTTGCCTAACGTTTCTAGTGATTGAAAGATGTAAAAAAGAAAAAAAATACAATTTGCCAGAAACGAGAAAAAGGTATTTTTCAATATAGCTTAATCATATGTGCTTTGTAATCTAAAAAAAAAATAAAACGAATAATTTTTATCCTTGTGTACAGTAAAGTTTAAAAGCCATAATTCCCTCTCATCTTTTTCACGGGGATTTCATTTTTTAATTTTCCAATTTTACAGCCACTCAAATTGAACATCAGTTTGTAGACTTTTTACACAACTTCTCAATACTAAAAATCTTCTCGTAGGATTAGAATTAGATTATATAACTGACGTAAGAAGATTGGATTTTAGGTGTTTCTATGGAAAGGAAATGTCATAATATATCCGTGACCGGCCGGCTAGATCTGATCGGTCCGACTGAAAAATGATTGAACGTTGCTGTTGTCTGGAAGTCAGATACTAAAACTGCAGCAGGGTTGTGCTTCGTTTTACATGACTGACCGATAACTTACCACCTTCTTAGATGATGAACGTTACACATTAATTTTTTTTTTTTTCAATAAATTCAGCGTTTTAAATTGTCAAATGACCTGTCCTTGTCCTTTGTTTTTATATTTTCGGGTATCGCCATGTGTTTAAGAATATTGAGCAAATAATGTTCTATTTTCATTAGAATCGATAACAGTTAGTTTTCTGCGGACCTACACATGCATGCGCACACAGATAATTTTCTTCTTTTTCTCCATTCCTTCCCTTTTACCAACTATTGTCCAGTATAAGCTCACTTTAGACAAAGTCTTGATAAGTGCAGTCTCTGAGGAAAACAAATGGGATGAACAAACACAAGTAAAAATCGGTTCGGTCTGAGAAGGTCTGTGGGGAAAGGTCTGAAAATAGCTCACTATCTTGTGGAAAATAAGTGCATAAAAGTATTGTAAAATTTGATCAGCTGCCATTTCTCGGGGGATAGGTAAAACAGAAAGCAAAATTAGATATAAGTAAATAAAAAAGTTTTAAAAAATGGAAGACAAAAGGTCAGTGAAGAAGAAACGGATGAGTTCATGGCCGGACTTTTCCCCAAGCAACAACAAAAATTCATGTTTGAACATTTAATCAACATTTGAGTAAGTGGGTCAAGTTAAGAATTTTTCAGCACCCACCAAAATAACGTACAAAAATTCAACTGAAAATTATGTGGGAGCGAGTGAATGAATAAGAAGAAGAATACGTCTTTTTATGTGCCGTGTCGCTTCTGGACATAGACGATCACGTCTCTCCACAATTTCCTGTCTTTTGTAGCTATAATAACATTACTCTTTTTGTTATTTCTCGTAAACCTTGTTATGCCATCCATTTACTCAAGTTTACATGCATTATTCACATTAATCCGACTGTTATCCTTATCTTCATTGGCATATTTATAACGTTTCGGCCGTAGGATGCGCCGGTCTTCATCAGGTGATAGGAATTTCGAACTGAAACCTTTATTTCGCTCACCGAAGTAGATTCTTCTAGTTCCACATGTTATAGCTTTTCCGGATGTCTCAGTTATTTTCAAAGTTTTGTTCACCACTGCTGTGGTCTGGTATCAACTCTTTGGGTCGAGTCACTGGATCTAACCAACGCCATTATCCACTGGAACATGTGCCCTTGAGGATATCTTAGTATGAATTTGGGGGATTTATAAACCTAATATCTCAGTAACCATTTTTACCAGTGCTCATATTGTAATTTTTGTTATTATTATTTCATTTTTTACCAGAGCTCATATTGCAATTTTTTCGTTGTTATTCATTGCTTTTCTCTAGAACTCATTATGACTTGTTCCCATATAGTATTCATTTCTATGCATTGTCAATAAGGCAGGGAAGATGAAGATAGTCCTCCGAATAATGTAAATAATTCAAGTAATCATAATACGTCATCTCAGAGATATAGACAGAGAAATATGACATTATGGTCGGAGAGTACAACGGCCGAAATGTTGTGAATATGGCAATGAAGATGAGGATAACAGTCCAAATGATGTAAATAATTCAGCTAATCGTAATACCTCATCTCGGAGATATAGACAGAAGTTATACACTGTTTTTCTATGTCATGCTTGCTTTTAAACTCTCTTGTGAGTATCAAATTTTCCAATCCCTTTTCATCATTATGTGCCCCGGAAATTTTAACAGTCTCTTCTTGATGTTAAGTATAAGCGTCCATTTTCTTCTCGTTTTCTCTAAAAATACGTCGTTGCTCATGTTCGATCCCTGATATTCTTAGCCTCGTCATCTAGAACCGTATTTCCCTAACCCAAGTCTCTTCTTTATCTAATTTGGAGATTGTCCAACACGAAATGCCATGCAGGAATTCTGATAATATGTAATAGTTCAGTACTCTTTATTTCTGGCGAAATTTTCAAGCTTCTTAATACATTACTTAGATAAAAGGCATCTTTCGCTATTCCAATGCCGCCTTCGTATTTCAGTGTCGCACTTATCAACCTTTGATGAATTGGAGCTGTTTGTACAAACCTAATGAAATAAATTATTACCTACGAAGTTTTAATTCTTGTGCCTTTTATGACAAGTATATATATATATATATATATATATATATATATATATATATATATATATATATATATATATATACACACAATAAAATCCAAAATCACCTCATATGGGGAATAATCTTATTTCAAACGACCAAATTTGTCAGCCTTATTCAAAATACTTGGGTTGAATAAGACTGATGAATTTCGTCGGTTGAAATGAGCTTATTCCTTATATGAGGTGATTTTGAATTTTATTGTGTATGAATAATTTGCCCTGTAATAATAAATACATTGAACTCTTTTTGTGGAGCAGTTTTAATATTTCATATTACTACGATCCACTTGGATTATATACCAACGGATTTAATACCTTTACTATATATATATATATATATATATATATATATATATATATATATATATATATATATATATATATATATATATATATATATATGTATATATATATATAATGTGTGTCCGAGAGAAAGGGGCTGTTACAAGCGAAGAGTGACGTCACCAGCAAGTGACGACAGTTTCATTCATGCTTGAACGAAAACTTCAAATTTTATACCAGTACGTGAAAAAGAATGAATCAGACGACAGTGTCCACTGTTATATTTACAGACCACCTATCGTCTAATATTAAGCACTTTAACCTATAAATATAACATACTTGAAAACTATATATTCTTCAGACATACATACATACACATATACATACATATATACATCCATCCATCCATCCATACATATATATATATATATATATATATATATATATATACATACATATATATATATATATATACATACATATATATATATATATATATATATATATATATATATATGTATACATACATATATGTATATATATATATATATATATATATACATATATATATATATATATATATGTATACATACATATATGTATATATATATATATATATATATATATATATATATATGCTGATAAGTCACCAGAAGTGCTGAAACAAAATGGCTATTTTTGTAGTGATTCAATAACATATTTATGTAGTAATTTTTCAATAAATAATTTTATATATATATATATATATATTTATTTATTTATATATATATGTGTGTGTGTGTGTGTGTGCGTGTGTGTGTGTGTAACCATTTCACCCCAAGCAATGCAGGAGTGCCACTAGCACGCAAGAGTGAAAGTAAGAGTAAACAGGGGTGTTTCAAGAAAGGATAAAGAGAGGGGCGGGGATCAAGAACAAGGAATCAGAAGATGTCGATTGATATTACATTTGAATATTTGAAGTTTATAGGGAAGCTATTTAGAGGAAAGGAGTTCCACTGTCGAGAAGTGCGAGAGAAGACGTAATTGGAGTAGAAAATGCAGTTAGATCTGTTTCGACAGTGAAAGGGTGGCACCGAGATGCCAAACTAGTCGCACTTTTAAATTCATGCAGTTGGCAATATACACATATGTGTCTGTGTGTGCTTGTGTGCGTGTATATGTATATGGTACGTGTTTATACGCGTGTGTACAACTGAGAAAAACAACCACAATCTGAATGCTTTACAGGATCAAAATATTTCAGACAAGTTTACTGATATAGAAAAAAATCAAGAATGCCTGGATAATTTTCTGATATCCAAACAGTTGCAGAATGTTTGAAAAACGTAGCTCTGTAGAAAGTCTTAGGTGATATAGACACAAACAGATGCAATAATACTTTACTACTTCTAGGAATAACAATGAAGAAACATAGTAAATACTAGTGAGTCAAGTTTGGATACAACACAAGAAGGTCAAAAATAGGACAGCGGACAAAGAACTATAAATTCGTCTGTAGTCGTCGAATGGTGCATCAGTTCCAATGTAGATAAACGGGAATGCATCTCTTTCTTTCTCTCTCTCTCTCTTGCCCACTCTCTGTCTCTCACATTCTGTTGCTTTTTCTCTCACATCACTCATTCTTTTCGCTGTTTCTGTCTGTCAAACAAAACACTTTTTTCTCACTCTCTATCTATCTCTCTCTCTCTCATATATATATAGATACACACACACACACACACACACACACACACACACACACACACACACATATATATATATATATATATATATATATATATATATATATAAAAGTGAACAGAGGCGACAGTCTGTTCCATGCTAGATGCAATTGTCAGGCAACTAGTGCTGTTTATATTTATATATTTACACATGCTCTATCTCTGATATTGAGCACTTTATCCCATAAATATAGCACATTTTAAGACTATATTTCTTCATATATATATATATATATATATATATATATATATATATATATATATATATATATATATATATATATATGTGTGTGTGTGTGTGTTTCATTAAAAACAACAGTCAAGGTACCACGATTAAGTTTTTTATTTAATTTTTCTTGTGATCAAACAAGTGTTTTCTTTTTTGAACA
>OZ038481.1:126930098-126947598 GCA_964036315.1 Acanthosepion esculentum | reverse complement strand
ATATATATATATATATATATATATATATATATATATATATATATATATATATCTGTGTGTGTGTGTGTGTATATGTGTATATATATATACAGAAACACATGCACACACACACACACATCGGCTGTAACAGCAAAATTGTCCAATTTTTAAGTTTAACCTTTGATCGGTTGTACCTTAGAAATGATTAAAGATATCTTACTGGAATTCTCCGAGGATTTTATAACACTATTGGACTTTGAGCAATAACAATGTATAATCTCCAAGCTTAACAGAAGAATCGTGATTAAATCGCTCTTAAACACAAATGACATGTTCATCTTTAATTAAACATAATGAAGCTCATGGAAATTTGAAATACAGTCCTGGGGTAACTTGTTGTCTTACAGATTCCACGTACGATTTTCAAGTCCATTTTTACTAGTCTTTGGACTTTCCTAGGGGAAACTCGGCTCTCATGTGCCAAAAGTCTTATGAATTGATTTGGATCTTTTCTAATTGATCTCTTTATTTCTAAGTTGAAATAGTTATCCCTCTTCCTGTTCCAACCTCCTGATCCAGTGTTCCGCTTTACTGCTCCCATTTTTTTAGAAATTCTTAACCGTTCTCTTGATGGTTCTTGAATGGACATTAAAAATGGAACCCAATGTATGAAAGTTGATTCCATGATTGAATAATTGTTTTTTCTCTTAACATTGCTCATTTGAGAAGAAAATGGAGCTGACACAAAACGGTTTTATCATCTCCAATTTCAGGCTGAATAACGCAAATGGTTTTTCAGTGATTCTTACGACAAATGGTATGAAGATAGCTAAACGTCTCATCGAAAAACCTGGAAAAACGAAACGGAATTATTATTATTATTATTATTATTTTTAGATATTGAGCAATTTGTAGGATGGACAATTATGCTGTAAAACGAATCGAACAATTTTACTGTTACATCCGGTATATCATATCTTATAGTGCTGTAGTTTTTGATTGAAAGAATCCAAATTAGTCCAAATGAATCTGCTCCCTCCCACAATATCCAAGAAACTCTTTTGTGACTGACTAGGAATTAAACGGGATCTGGTCGTAAAGTAAACCAACCAGATGCCCCACAGTTCCATGAATTTGTTGAAGGCCACTATTGTGTACCTGAAAAAGAAGCACGTGAAAACGTTTGATAACGCATTGAGGCAGTCTTTGATGCCGAGGGCGGTTTTATTGATTAACGCTTATCACTTCATCTTATACAAATTCTTTAGCGAGGTGGAAATGTACACAGATAATTGGCTTCGTGTTTTTCTCAAGGACAGTAACAGCTGGTAATTTTAGTGGAATTCTCTGATTCTGATTTTATGTCTTCATAGCCGTCACACCATCCTGCACACATAAAGCAATATGTCAAACTGGGTGTGCGTATATATGTGTATATAAGTACTTGCACAGCCCTGTGGTTGTGAGCGGACAAAAACTAATGTACACGCTCTGCATATAGGTATGCATTTTATTGGAACAGAGTGATTTTATGAAGCACCATAAATACGCATACGTATGTAACAAAGTATATATTAGTTGTGCGTCTGTGTCTGTGGAGTCTGTGTGTCTTTGTGTGTTCGTATGCGCGTGAATAGAATTTTGGATATCGAAAAATATTGTATGTGTATAGACAGGGAATTTTAATTCATTCAATATTTTTAAAGACTAAAGAATTTTCTTTAAATATAGATTTTTCTATAAATAGTAATTTTATACCCCGCTATTTCAGAATAGTCTCCATGGCCGAACTGATAGCGGCAGGTTTTGGATGAATATGTAGTTTACCCGGTGAAAAAAAATGATGCCGTTTTGTTTCCTCTCAGAGACACAAATTTTCTATAATAGAAATTCTAAAGATAGGCCGGTTAATTTTAAGAACGTATAAGCATATAAAATATCTTATATATATATATATATATATATATATATATATATATATATATATATATATATATATATATTATAAATTAATAGATTTAAAATATGGTTTTACCGCTACACAGTGATAACCATGTTTACATGGTTATCACTGTGTAGCGGTAAAACCATATTTTAAATCTATTAATTTATAATATTAATGCTCTGTAAATTTAAATTTACATAGAGCACTATTGTGTAAAAATAAAAATATCTATAAGAACACCGGATTTTATATCTTGCTGTTCTTTCCTTTTTATTTATATATACATATATATATATATATATATATATATATATATATATATATATATATATATATATATATATATATATATATATATATATCATGATAAAATATTGTTTATATATATATATATATATATATATATATATCATGATAAAATATTGTTTATTTATATATATATATATATATCATGATAAAATATTGTTTATATATATATATATATCATGATAAAATATTGTTTATATATATATATATATATCATGATAAAATATTGTTTATATATATATATATATCATGATAAAATATTGTTTATATATATATATATATATATATCATGATAAAATATTGTTTATATATATATATATATATATATATATCATGATAAAATATTATATATATATATATATATATATATATATATATATATATATATATATATATATATATATATATCATGATAAAATATTGTTTATATATATATATATACCAAAATGTATAATAAGGAAGAGTAAGATTTCATCGTTCAAAAATTTTATTTAAAACAGGACTGAGTACAGAAGTAGGCCAATAAATACTTATTTATTATGCAGTGTTGCATTAGAACATGCACATGCCCACTACAAATCGGTACACCTTGTTTCAACGTTTAAAAAAGTGATTTCCCACCTGATAATACGTTAAAAAATTAACGTTGACACAAGAGGTACATTTTTGTAGTGGGTATGTGTATGATGTACCGCTGCATAATATCTATCTATCTATCTATGTATCTATCTATCAATCTATCTATCTATCTATCTATATATATATATCTATATATATATATATATATATATATATATATATATACATACACATTTCTCTCTCTCTCTCTCTATCTATCTATCTATCTATCTATCTATATATATATATATATATATATATATATATATATACATACACATTTCTCTCTCTCTCTCTCTATCTATCTATCTATCTATCTATCTATCAATCTATCTATATATATATATATATATATATATATATATATATACATACACATTTCTCTCTCTCTCTCTCTCTCTCTCTATCTATCTATCTATCTATCTATCTATATATATATATATATATATATATATTTAGGCAGCATACACACAGGCATATTCAGACACGTACACACACATACATATGCGTGTATCTGTGTGTGTGTATTTAGGCCGCGTATCTTCATTCAAGCATGATTGCGGTATTGTAGCTTGATATGTTTAGGGTTATTTGAGGAAGTATTATGTTCTTTTTTAATTATATTAATATTTCTAATAGATCGTCTAATTTGTTGATCAACGATGTAATTAGAAAAGTCATTATTAATGTTTAAGCTTTTTTTTTAATTGATGACGACAACATTATCAAGAAAGCTTACATTACACATGTCGGATTAAAGTTTTATTGCACAAGATTTAAAAGACATGTCATGCCCGCCTTCACGTTTTAGAGAAATATTAATTAACAATACCATTATTCTTGAAGCGCTACATATAAAAAATGCAACCAACACTGAATAAAGTTAATATGTGTTAAATGTTGTAAAATTCCTATAAAACAATGTTTTGGGATACTCAAATTGTAATATTTTTTCTTTTTAAATTATAGGTTGAGTATTTTAAAACATTACTAATAAAATGATGAATTAAATTAACTCCCTTACATGATCTTAACAGTTTTCCACTGTGCGGAATTGCGAGAGAAGATGCTGTTGGTATAGAAGAAGCAGTTACATTTAATTGTTTCGACATTAAAAGAGTGGGACCGACATGCCAACCCAGTAGCACGCGTAATGTCATGCTGTTGGAGCACCATTGAAAATAGCTCGTCAGATTGATTGAATATAGGAGGGATTGGGCATTTGCCGTAGTTCAATACACACTTGCAGAGCCGGCATTAATGTGTTGGTCCAAACTTGCGAGAAACGTTGTTTCATTCCATCAGCAAATAGTAACTTTGTTTCATTGAGGACACACTTGCATTCATTACGAGCAGAAACAAAGAGGCGTATCTTTCAATCAGACATGTTTCTCCGGTAGAGACGGAAGAAGTAATTCCTATGGGCTATGGCGGCAGAGCAAGTAGGTGAGAACCAAAGAGATGGAATTCGTTATTTACTTCCTGGGATGAAAACCTCGATGCCGGTTTTTACGAAGGAGGGGGACGTCAGACGCACATTTTTGTACGGGATGATTGAAAACCACATTCCAAGAGACGTCGTGAAGGAAATCACGGAACAAGTCCCAGTCTAGGAGTTGATAACAGAAAGATATTATTTTAGTAGGAGATTCATTGCTGGAGGTGGAGTGAAAGGAGATGTTAACAGACAGCACCACGTGATCAGAGTTGCCAAGTGGGCGGAGCGGCGTAGCGCGATAAAAATCAGGGATGGAGGTAAAACAGATCGAGATGGGAAGCGTTACCAACCGGGTTACTGGGGAAACGCGTAGAAATATCAACCACTTGCTTGAGGGATTGAATGATTGAGAAGTTAAGGGTTTGGATGCCAGCGAGGTCAGTTATAGAGTGTTTACGCCATATGGTATGGTGGGCGTTAATGTCATCGAACTAGATGTTTGCAAACGGATGTAGAGAGTCATTTTTGTCTATATTATCGGAAATGCTATTGAATACACAACAGTCTTGAGAGGAAGGGGAACCTTGGTGAAAGAGGATGTAGCTTACTGAATTAAAGATAGACGGAGACATATATGAATGGTCTGGATATTCCAAAAAGAGTTCCCTCGCAAGCTGGAGATGATCGCGGGCATAAACACCCAGACCATTAATGTGGCTTTTAGAGCCATTTCTAAGGAGAGGTAGGTATTCAGTAATCGAGAAAGCAGAGGAAGGGTTTGACGAGATTGAAGAGTTATACTATATTTATGTTTAAATGCTGAATATCGGAGATAGCGTGTGTGTCGTTATAAATATAACTTTCTGAAGTATGCGTTTAAGCATGAAACAGACCAACGCCGCTCAGTTTTGACATCAGTTATCACTTTAGTTAGCACTCTATACCTGATATTGCGCACTTTAACCACGAATATAGCATAACGTAAAACTATATTTTATCATATTTCTAGAAAGTAATGCTTTTAAAGCAAGCGAATTATTAAGTTCTATTTTACAATGAAGTCTTGTGAAAGGTAGATATACTTGTCGAATAATGGCCATTTAATAGTGTTTATTATTACAAGGGTCATTCAATAAATAAGGTGAATTTTTCGGTATAAGGACTTCTAATACAGATAGAAGCTTACTTTTTTATATATTTTTCAACATAGTCTCCCAGCACTGTCACACACTTTTCCTATCTCTGCACAAGCTTCTGTATTCCCACAGCGTAAAAATCTTTGGACTGATGTCTCAGCCAGTCGCTCACAACACTTTTGACTTCACGTCACTTTTAAACTTCGTGCCTCTCGTGAACGCTTTCAAGGGACCAAACAGGTGAAAGTCTGAAGGGGTAATGTCTGGGCTGTAAGGGGGATGAGGGAGCAGTTCCCATCCCAACTTGTTGATGGTCTGCACCGTTTGGGCTGCTGAGTGAGGCCTTGAGTTGATATGATGAACGATTTGACTCCTTCTCACTGATGACCCCTGCGTTTGTCCCAACAGATAAGCTCAAAATCCTTGCAAAGTCATACACTGTCACCCTTCTGTCAGACTGAATGAGGTCATTGACTGATTCGATCATCTCAGGAGACCACACTTCTGTAGGCCTCCCAGGCCTGTGTTCATCCTCAACACTGCTTCGTCCTTCTTTAAACAATTTAGCCCACTTGTAGACATTTTTTGGCTGAAACATGTGGCACCATACACAGTTGACATTCTCCTATGAATTTAAACTGGTTTGCACCCTTCAGCAACCAAAAACTTGATAACTGACCGCTGTTCAATCCTGGAGCATGCTTCTTGGTCGGTCATCTTTGTTAATCGCCAAAACTCCCAAAGTTTTTTTTTTAATCTGCAAAAGAAATTAAATCCATGTGAAAAAGAAGTAAAACAAAAAACAAAAAATAAAAAAGAGTAAGCTTCTATCTGTATTAGAATTCCTTATACCGAAAAATTCAACTTATTTATTGAATGACTCACGTATATGTATTTTTATTTGTGTATATAACTGTGTATATTTGTATGAATGTCAGAGGTGTGGCATGTGCTTATATGAGAGGAAGTGAACTTGTCAGCGCCTTCGCTATAAACACAGTATCTTCCATTGAGATCATATCTGGTGTGCTTGTGAAACACTATAAGTGCTGATTTATGCCAAGGTAAGAAACGTTTGAAGATATTTGCATCTTTTTCACGTTCTCATATCGTCGATCTGAACGGAAGTTATGGTAGGACGAATTTTCCTTTGAAATGACAGCATACGCAACGTTCCTATATACATATTCATTCCCGACCTTCACAAAGTTCTTTCATTTGCACCTGACCAACTTGTTATTTATGTGCAAGGATGAATTAAACTTGATTTTAATACTATTTACATTTAACAATAGAACTATATGCAGAGCATTCATAATAGGCACTTAGCAAAAAAAAAACTTGCATATCTATCTGTATAAGCAAAGATACCAATATTAATATATACTGATATTTTTTCATTGTTATGCAAATGTAGGTATACCGTAATGAAAAACAAAACCTGCGAAAAAAACTTATTGCATTCATAATACAAACTTATCGATACTGGTATAATAATTACGGCATAACTACTTCTGCAGCCCCTATATATATATAAATATATATATATATATATATATATATATATATATATATATATATATAGATAGATAGATAGATAGATAGATAGATAGATTGATAGATAGATAGATAGATATATTACAATGAATCATTTATGCAAAAAGTACATTAGTAAAGTTAATGATATAAAATGGCGAAAACACTTCGCAAACAAATTTTTAAAGTTGCCTTAACCTACGAACCACTCGATGAATGTTATTATTATCGTCGAAGGTTAGGACCAAGGAAGAACAACACGAACACAAGAGTAGAAATAACAAAGATATATTACACAGAATGATAATACAAGGTGTGGAAGGTGTTAGTATGAGTGTCAGTCTGGTTTGGAGTGAACTATTATTGGCTCGACTCGATTCCGTCTCGATATTTAACAACACTCCCACGTGGGTCGCATATGGCACAAGGCCGGCTTAATGTGGGTTCTCGGAGCCCGTAGGCTCGGCCAAAAATAGAACCCGTATAAACGGGTTCAGGGACTGTCTACCTCCCCGGACGAAATTTTGCCCTTCGGCAAAGCCTCGTCCGGGTTCCTCTCTGCTAAAGCAGAGATTTCGACAGAAGAGGCAAACAGTCAGAGACTGCTCATGACTCGATTCCGTCTCTATATTTAACAACCCTTCCACGTGGATCGAATGTGGCACAAGGCCGGTTTAATGTGGTCTCCCCGAGCTCGTAGTCTCGGCCAAAAATATGCCCATTTAGAACCCGTATAAACGGGTTCAGGGACTGTCTACCTCCCCGGACGAAACTTTGCACTTCGGCAAAGCCTCGTCCGAGTTCCTCTCTGCCAAAGCAGAGAGTTTGACAGTAGTCGGAAACAGTCAGAGACTCGATTCCGTCTCGATATTTAACAACCCTCCCACGTGGGTCAAATGTGGCACAAGGCCGGTTTAATGTGGGCTCCCCGAGCCCGTAGGCTCGGCCAAAAATATGCCCATTTAGAACCCGTATAAACGGGTTCAGGGACTGTCTACCTCCCCGGACGAAACCCTGCCCTTCGGCAAAGCCTCGTCCGGGTTCCTCTCTGCCAAAGCAGAGAGTTTGACAGTAGTCGGAAACAGTCAGAGACACGATTCCGTCTCGTCCATCTCTCTTGAGAGGCGCAGTATTCATAGTGTCAGGAAGAGTTCACTCTGTCGTTATAGGTAAGGTCCCATAACAGTTAAGATCCTTGCTTTTAAAAACTACCAACTGTATAAGGTCTTTTTTTAACTTTGATAATTCTTTCAATAGTACATACTTTATACAACTTGGTGTTATTATATACAAGGATCATACTATTCATCGAGTGGTTCTTAGTTTAATGCAACTTTCAAATTTTGTTTCCAAAGAGTATTCGCCATTTTATATCATTAACTTTACTAATCTACACTTTGTATGAATGATTCATTGCAATATAAATTGAACTGCACCACATATTTGATATATATATATATATATATATATATATATATATATATATATATATATATATATATATATGTATATATATATATCAGAGAGAGAGAGAGAGAGAGAGAGAGAGAGAGAGAGAGAAAGACAGAGAGACAGAGAGACAGATTTAAAAGAAAACATACATTTAACAGACACATCCCCCTCCCAGCAATCTATAAAACTGTCAAAATGACCAGGAAGGAAATTCTGTAACTCATGAAAATCTCCCCAGTGTCTATCATAATAACATGAAAGAGGCTGTTTTACAAAAACAAGGACCGATCAAAATTAACGATAAAAATAAAATAACAAATGAAAACTACCAATAAAGTTCATTTTCTTCATAAACAGACATTAACTCATGTAGTTCACTGCTACTAACAAGCAGACATGTTTTTCTCCTGATGAAGGACATGCTGGCCGAAACTAGTTGAGGAACCTAATTGAAATAATGAAATAAAAATATTAATATACAGTCCAGTGTGTCTGAAAACTTTAAATAATAACCACAGTCTTAAAATTCCCGAGGTCCTCTATATCGAAAGCAACCAACGAAAAACTCAACAAAATTTATTTCGAGTGTAGCAACAACGACTTGAAATGCATTTAAACAATATTTAATATTATTTTGCATTTCTAACAATTTCTGTATATTGCTTGTATTGCAAACAATTCCAGAGCTACAACGGATAAATTTTAAATTTTGAAAATAATTAAATCAGATCGCGTTGACGTGTGTTATAACACCAGCATAATGCTCACAGTTACAATAACATTGTCTTTGTAATCCTCTCCTGATTGAGTATATCGGAGGAGATCGAAAGGAGTTTAGTAGGAAAAAATACGGTGCCTTTCTTGACATCAAGAAACGGATTAGAGAACTAGACAAGATTATTAGGAAATAGACAAAATTTATCTATATTATTCAACATGTTTGAACATGAACATATATATATATATATATATATATATATATCGCTGTTTCGCTAGACATCCGGTTGCCTCTTGCTAGGATCGAAACCTGACTGAATTGGCGTCAGTCGGGATTCTACCACTAACCCGTTGGCGCCCGGCAGGTATGAAGGTGAATTTAAGAGTATTTATTTTTAGATAAACTTACAGTGACTGAGAAAACTCGATTTGATGTACCGAAGAGTCATGCATTATTAGCCGTAATAGTCACTGTTTACAAAACGACACTTCCTCCCCAGAGAGCTCAACCGAAATAAATTTTTCAGGAGCATATGCGAGCGTGTGTGTATATGTATGTATATATGTATGTGTGTGTACTTATAAGAAAACCTTTTATGCAGTGGGTTTTTTTAGTTTGAGGAAATTTCTTTAAGCATGTGAAGAAATGTTGTTTATCAACATGTATTTATACACAGAAAAAAATTCGTAGAAGAAAATAACGCTATGCGTTCAAATTCTAATTAGAACGCTATAAATTCGAAAAACCATTGACAT
Organism: Acanthosepion esculentum; assembly: GCA_964036315.1. NCBI lineage: Eukaryota > Metazoa > Mollusca > Cephalopoda > Sepiida > Sepiidae > Acanthosepion > Acanthosepion esculentum. The sequence continues at coordinate 126,937,715 of OZ038481.1, read as the reverse complement.
TCAAGAAAGGGACAACAAATTACGTATAATACTAATTTTTAATAAAGTTTATGGTATATTAAATGGAAGCTAAGTCTTGTTAATATCGTTGTCAATATGATTTTTTTTTTTTTACTTTATTCATATTTAAAATTGATTATATACATGTATAGATGTTTCTCTGCTCGATGAAAGAGTATGAGCATTGCTGACTAGTTTTATAGATGATTATTGAAGTCAGTAAGTAACTTGCAATGCTTATTACAAATGTGGCAAGCTAAAATATATGGTACAGGGCCTAGCCTATTTTGTAAAGTCTGTTCAACTTGCCCGTAGGATTTCATCGAGACAAATAGTTTTCTTCCTTACCTTTTCTTTTTTTTTCTTGAAGTAGTGTGGCATGTCAACCTTTTTATTATATCTTTATTTTTTCCTCGAGTTGCATGTGATATTCATTTCAGCTGCTGTTGAATGTCCTCAAGTGACGAGGTTTCTGTTATTTGGTACAGTTTTTTCTTTGTGATTTTGTAGCGCCAGTTTTCAAGGTTCGAACGCGGATGATCTTTGCCAAAACTCAGTGGATGCACACTCTCAAAGACATTTTAACTTAGGTTGGTGCATAATTATCAAGCGTTTTTTAAATAAATCAATAACAACGCCTGATAATTATGCACCAAACCAATAGACTATTCAATTACACAAATATATATTTGCCTAATAGAAAATCCTGTTGGATTGGTGCTTAATTATCAGGCTTTTTTTTCAATAAATATTGTTTAAAGACGGGTGATAATTATACACCGACCCTATAAGATATTTTATTACGCAAATATACATTTTCTGGCGTATATCTTTTCAATTTATTTATAAATAAATATTTCTTTTAATAAGAAAACCGGCATTTGGAAGACAGGTTATTTGCAATGCGGGTAGATGTAATAAAAAAAAAGGACGTTTTTCTTAGACAACGAGTTTCGTACTCCTAAGGATTTATCATGGCATATGAACACACACTGCACACGCGCTTGCACGCACACGCGCACGCACACACACGCACACACACGCACACACACACGCACACACACGCACACACACACGCACACACACACACACACACATACACACACATATATATATATATATATATATATATATATATATATATATATGTATTAATATATTTATAAGTTATATGTCGTGCCTGACGAATTGCTAAAGCATCGAAACTTAAGTCGCACCCAAACGTAGGAATATGTATATCTGTTGATATATATTTCTTTACTCTGTCTAATCATATGATTATTATGCTTACACCTTGAGGTAAATTTAATAAATATACATTTGCTTACCTGTGTATGTACGCTAGCACGCATATACAACTACTAATATATAATTATTGGATATACCCACCTATATATATATATATATATATATATATATATATATTGGCTGTGAAAGATATATATATATATATATATGTATATATTGGCTGTGAAAGATATATATATATATATATATATATATATATATATATTTATATATATATATATATTGGCTGTGAAAGATATATATATATATATATATATATATATATATATATATATATAATTCGCTAAAAATAGAAAGTAAAACTTGCCGTTTCTTTTCTTTTCTCGCTCTATCTTCCCTCTCATTGAAACTAACATAGAGAAAAAAGAAGTAAGTGCACCTGTTGCTTACAGTGGATCAAAACGTTCGTTGAATTATTTTGCCAGACAAGAACTCGTTGGTGAGTGGCTTGGTAAGTCACAACCGGTTGTTGCTTTTTAACTCACATTTAAACTTGTTTACATTAAACCAGTTATTACAACTGTGTACTAGAGATCGAAGGACACTTTGTCCGAGTTTTTCCCTACGAGATGTGAACGAAAAAACATGTTGATTTCCAACACATGTCAGTATGACATTTACTTTGTGCTTAGTTTCTTGTTTGTTCTTTGACGTGTTGCGACCCCATCAGAAAGTCGGGGGTCATAACTCTACACAACTTCAATTCAATTCTATCCCTGATCTGACGCTTTACCATCCCTCTTTTTCGACCCTATGTAATGTATTTACATATATTCAGTAGATAGTTTAATCACTGTTTCTTTCTGCTACTCCCTTATTCAGTACATCTCATGAAAGGCTTCATTCACTACATTTCGAAAGCCTATTTTCCCTCAGTAATTTTAAGTGTTTCTTTATGATTTTGAGTGATAATTTTCTTTAAAGCTTCTTCGTTGCACATATGCTCAGTCCATGATATTCTCAGCATGCGTCTGTAGATTAAAATCAATTCTTCTTTTCAATATTTACTGTCATATCGTGAGATATGATATAGCAGTTCAGTGCTCTTTTCTTCGTTTCTAATAAACATCTGCCACATCGGATTTCTTTGTAGCTTTTTCTGTCGTCTGTTATTATACTATGCTAACCTTGTTACACTCGTGTATCTGCTTGATTTAGGCGTCACCATTTCGAAGCTCATTGAAAACTATATATTCTTCAGACATACATACATACATACATATATACATCTATCCATCCATCCATATATATATATATATATATATATATATATATATATATATATATATATATGTGTGTGTGTATATATATATATATATATATATATATATATATATATATATATATATATATATATATATATATCTTACTTTCTTGCTAACCATCATGCATTCTGTTTTCTTAAACTTAAGCGCTAGTCCTTTCACGTCGCTTTCCTTTGCAACCTCGTCTCAGAGTTCTAACAGATTTTTCTTCTGAGTCCGCCATCAACACAGTGTCATCTGCGTATCTTATGCTGATAATAGTATTTTAATAAGCTTACCATATTTTGCTATAAAACAAGGGAAATGATGTTGAGGATATCAGTCGTTTACCGTAGCGCGATGTTTTCTTTCGCCCCAATCAAGGTGATAACAAGAGTTTACCGAGATTGAAGGAAACCAAGAAAACGTTACTAAGAAGAAAGAATAATAAACGAAATGGATTCAAGAAAGAAGAAGATGACGAATGATGTTTTATTTCGATTTGTGAAGATCGTAGAAGATCGTAGAAAGAAGCCGGATGCGAGTTCTACATACGGGACGTGTGAGTGAAGAAACGACTCGCATAGGACTTACGGTTACACCAAGCTATATCAATTGAAAAAAAAAGACGATGAGACAAATTTGCCAAATTAATATTACGATTAAATCGTGCTGTCGATGTACGAATTCCTTATTAGAACAATTGCCATGAGATTTTAGACTTGTTACATCTAAGCCAGGTTAGGGCTATGGAAAAGCGAATGGACCCGTGATTCCAAGCAATACAGATTACTTTTTGGATTTTGTCAAGAATCTTGAGATATATAACATAAACATCATACCAGATGGGTCAGCGATATTCGATGCACGGACAAATTGTAGATTTATAAACTGGCAAGATGGATTCTCGCGAAACACATTGTCTAGAATGAAACAGTGAACCAACATACGTAATAGCAGACATAGGCATAGATTCAATATAATCATTTCACACCATGTCAGTGGAAAAAGTGAGATCGAGAAGAGTTGCTCTGATCGAGGTTGGTATGAGACATGCTGATGGAAGGAAAATGATTCTCTAAGAGGAATATAAGACAGCAGTTTCGTCTGGAAGGTATTAAAAGTCACAGGACATTACTTGCCAAAGTTAAAACCAGATTGAAAGTCATTTTCATACAAGAGAATAAATGTCAATTTCGAGATCATGGTCAACGTGATCACTTCAGGTATAATAGGAAATTAAATATTTCTTTTGTTTTCTTTTAAGACAAAAACTGAAACAACTTATGCGAAACTTTTTGCATAACTTATTAATCTCACGTGGCTTACTGTTTTACTGACGTCAGCATTTATGATGTTCTTCGCTCTTATGACTGCATCCGTCTAAATTACTTATACTTTCCACTAGGTATACGAAAGTGAAAGTACGGGAATCTGTGAGACGGATAAAACCACTTCTATTTGTAAGTAATCAAAACGAATATAAATCAATTAGCGGGTTCTTTTTTAAAATATGACATAGAACAGATGACACCAAAGAAATCAAAATCTAAAATTTCGTACGACTTCTGCAAACTCAGCTAATTTTTATGAATATGTTTCTGCGTAATTGTAATTTTCTATGTGTAATTTAAATGTGGCACAAGTCCGAAATTAGGGGGTCCCCAGTGAGGATCGAACTAACTACACAGTCGACACGCTTACTGACCATTACGCCATGTTGAAGTGCCCATTTGATTTTCTATGCGTGGGTTAGATGTGGCATAAGGGCAAAAGAGTGACACATCCAGTGAGGATCGAACTCACTCGTAATTGATCTTGTGAGACAAGAATGCGAACCATTACACCACGTCGAATTTTCCATGTTTTTTACATAATGTGTGCAACTAAAAACATGTTTTGTTTATGAATGCTAATTGTGAATGATGTGCAGGTGTGTGTCATCGAAACACTTCCTAGAATTGTGTTGCATAATAGAATGATTAAAGCATGAATCATTCAGTTAATTAAAAATATCATTTTAATTTAAATTACTAATACATGTGCTATTTTCTGTTAATTTCTCGTCATATAGTTTTCAGTATATTCTTCTTACAAAGCGTAAAGTGAAGGAAGTGTTCCTATTGGTATTAATTATTAGATTGATTCTCAACAATATCAGTAAATATTAATGTAATAATTGGGAAAATAGATTACTATGTGTAATCCTACGAACGATCATGAGGATAAAATAAATTATTTCGTCATGTGTATATGTATAAACTAGTTTTTAATAAGATTCTATAAGATATAATGTGGCAGGTTTTATTTTTTGTGCTGTTGCTAGTTAATAAACTGATCCCTCTATTACTGATCATTGACAACATTCCATTAGATGGGTATGGCCGTAGGGTTTCTGTGCAGCTCAGCCGCTGGTCATTTCCCTGCACGTATCTGGGTTGAAATTGACACATTGTCACCTGATCAAACTGCAGCCGATGTCCTCCAGCTTGAAGATTCACCTTGGTCATTGTCACGTGACTGTCGATTCAATCGGAGGAACGCTTCCTCCTCACCGTTGCATTCATTTGCACTCTGTTTATCGATGGATATTTAAAAAAAATGTCTCGATATGAGGATAACACGATATTTGAACGAGAAGTGAGCGAGGTTGTGGATATATATGTAAACAGTTCTTCCATAACTGTTCGGATAGTAAGCGTAGTAGTAGCTGCTGTACACATTGTCAGACTTGATACAAGCTTGTCTCATTACATACCTCATTTTGTAATGAAATATATATGACAGTTTACATGCATGGCGAACAATTATGGAATTAGGAAACTTAGGGAGTTAGAGCAATTCACGAATATAAGACCAGGAATCTGTGGAGAGACATAACTGCTTATTAATTTTCGACTCTTCCTCGGATTTCTAATTCTCTCACCATTTTCAGTACGATTCCAGTTGTCTATATCTGTCACATGCACAGTCCGTATTTTGTAAATTTTCTAGAAAATTCCATATATATTTGTTATAACAATTAATTACTATGTAAATGTACACATAAATGGATGCACACATCTTTCAGTCTATCTTCACTCACACACACACGCTCAGTCCTATACACACACACACACACGCATACACACACACGCGCATACACACACACACGCACACACACACACACACACACACACACACACACATATATATATATATATATATATATATATATATATATATATATATATATATATATATATATATATATATGAAATACCAATTGGTAATGTGTAGAGCTAATTCTAAGTAGGACATTACTCCAGAGAAAGCTCAATGTAAGTAACAGAGCAATATAATTATAAGTAAAGAAAATCTTGTCTATGCGGCATTATGATTACTTGCATTATTTACCTTAGGATTGTATCCCCATCTTTACTGGCATATTCACAACGTTTCGGCTTCACGACATATGGCCCAGTTGATAAAGAAGTTGGTTGGATCCAGTGACTAGACCCAAAGAGTTGTGAGGCCGCAGCAGTGGTGAACCAAATCTTGGAGAGTTCAGCTAAAGGGAAATATATGAGACATTCGTAAGAGGTATGGTACCTGGAACTAGAACAGTGCACGGAATAAAGGTTGTGGTTCGAAATATCCAATCACCCGAAGACGTCTGGAGCATACAATGAAATAAAACAATGAAGATTAGGATAACAGTACGTATAATGTAAATAATGCAAATAAAGAAATTCCTTAAAAAATCCATTTCGGTTATAACTTATTTCATGAATATATATAAATATTTATTCAAATATATTCATGAAATAAAATATAACCGAATTGGATTTTTATGGATTTAAAGATTACACACACACGAACGCGCGCGTGCACACACACACGAACGCACGCACGCACGAACGCACGCGCGCACACACACACACACGCACGCACGCACGCACGCACGTACGCGCGCACGCAGAAACTACACAAATACATATATATATATATATATATATATATATATATATATATATATATATATATATATATGTATGTATGTATGTATGTATTCATATATGTGTGTGTTGTTTCAATTTTCCCATATTTCGTGGGTAAAATTTATCAATATCTGTTGATTAATTGATGTATTGTATTTAACGGCTAACCGAACCTTCTTTATTTAAAGACAGAATACATTTTAGAATGGAATATTGTTTTGTATGTGGCAGATAATAAGGATTTGGTGATACAAGTCTTACTAATTAACTCATAGCTAGAAGGCGAAAAGGTCGATTCACACTTTTTACAAGTTTTTGTTTGCTAACATGACTATGGCAAACCGAATTGTAATTGAAACTCACCGATCCGATTAACTGAATGATTATCCTTTACACCACCCTCACCTTAAAGCTTATTACATCTGGTGTTCCCAAGCGTTCTCTCATGTACGTACTTATCAAACTCGACGTTGCTTAACTTGATCGTACGGGAACTGGCGTTTAGACGTAATGTGATCTAGGAGATATCGTTTGTTGATATAAAGATAAAAAACAAAGTGTCATCAGAGTAATTCAAAGAAACGAGAATTTATAAACTTTAAAATGAATAAAGGAAAAACTTGTTCCAAATAATCGCATGTGGCAAGTTATTTTAAATATAATCAGATGTATTTTTAGTTAGACTTCTAACCACACGCTGATGTCTGTAGCGATCCGTAAACAAATACCATTTATTTGTTCGCTGCACACGATATATGGGAATGAAATCCTTCACAAACGTATTTATATTTGTGTATCTATTTGTTCTTGGAAGCCAGGGAAAATAACCAAAGAAAGGGAAACCTAACAGTTGATACATACATGCATCCATGCATAAATATATGCGTACATACATACATACATACATACATACATACATATATATATATATATATATATATATATATATATATATATATATATATGTGTGTGTGTGTGTGTGTGTATGTGTGTTTATGTGTGTAAGAGAGAGAGAGAGTGAGAGAGAGCGAGAGAGATATGTCGTTCTTTTGACCATACATATAATAGATACATACATACATACA
>OZ038481.1:126887598-126925098 GCA_964036315.1 Acanthosepion esculentum | reverse complement strand
TCTCTCTCTCTCTCTCGATATATATATATATATATATATATATATATATATATATATATATATATATATATATATATATAATAAAAAGGCTTAAACCCTAATATGTCATGGTCATAATTTATTCCATTGGAATCATAAATACGATCCAATTCATCAGACCAAAGAAAACAGAAAAAACAACTCCTAGAAAAAAAAATAGTGAGAGTGTTTGTATCCCCAAAATGTATGTATCCCCAAAACTGTGAATACGAGAATAAATAGGCTATCTTCTAGCCAAAGAATCTTTAACGATAATAAATTTATATACAACCAGGACCTCAAAAATAGTGGTTTTAGACAAGAATTAAACTTAAACGGAGAACTAGTAAATCAGAATAATAATAGAACTATAAACAGAAAGAGGAAGGTAATATGGTTTAACCCATCGTATTGTAGGCTTTCTAACATTGATATAGGAAGTTTCTTTCTAAGATTTATAGATAAACTCTTTCATAATAAACATCCACTACATTTTCAATAGGAAGACACTGAAAATTAGTTATGCATGCGTTAGAAATATGGAGAAAATTATATCTTCCCATACTTAGAAACTACCGTAGTAATTAAACTAAAACTAGTAACCCTACCTGCAATTGTAGTAATAAAGACCATTGTCCAGTCAGAGGTAAATATATGTATGAAAATGTAGTATACGAGGCAACAATCTTCCCCGAGGAAAATATAAACCAGAAAAAAAGATATATAAGTATATCCGCGGGTGATTGGAAGCAGCGTCTATACAACCATAGAGGCTCTTTTAAATATAGATGCCTCAAAAATCAAACTTCCTTATCCAAACCCTACTGGGATATGGTGGATAAGGGACTAACCCTACTTTCGAATGGAGATACTTATCAAGAGCTAGAACCCCTAATAATTTCCAAGATCGGTGTGATCTGTGCATTGCGAAAAAAAGATTATTACTAAAGATAAGAATCAAGATGAGTTGCTAAGTCTTCGTAGTGGGATCTTTTCTAAATGTATACATAGAAAACGATTCAAAACATAAACACGGTTCAATAACATCGGTCATGACATTTTAATGGAATGACTATTATGATTATCTATATGTATCAATGTGTATGTTTATGTGATACGCTATGTATTTAATTTTTTTTTTGTTAATCTTTATTCATGTGGTGATATATGTGTAAGTGGGTATGTAGGTAGACTAAAATTTACGCCTGCACATAAGTTGCCGTAAGCATTTCCACTAAAATATCAAAATTGGATAGTATTTATTATTATTTATGTGAGATATTCCTTCAGGGCAGTGACGACTCTGGCTCTCTGTATATGACTTTTCTTTGAATTGTTGCGTGTACTTAGGAATAATTGTGGAGTTGTTTCTCGTCAGCTTCTCCACAGAGAATTCATAGATGTCCAATGTTGGAGAATTTAGTCTATTTAGCTGCGTAATCCATAACTGTGAAAGAAAAATCGACTCATACATTTCCTAATGATATTTCTACAAATGTGAACGCAAGACCAGGCTGGAATTTTAACTCGATTCGCAGAATTCACTTTCCGCGTAGATGACTATTACGTTGTCCCTGTTAATAAAATAATATCCTGGAATTTTACTGATGTTGTATAATTCTGTTTACTGCGAAAACATTGAGTTACAAAAGAAAAGCTGACACACCATAATGCTTTACGAAATATCCATAAATTTGTGGTCGATTTAGCAACAAATTCTTCTTTCTTCTTTTTTTCTCTCTAAGTCAATTTCTTTCAGATACATCTTTTCACTTTCGTGTTTGTGTGCAGCAAAGTTAAAAGCAAAGAGGAAGACTGTTATCAGACCGTTAAATAAGTGGCTGATAGAAAATGCTAACAGATTTTGAATGGAAAAATGACAAAAACAAAATAACTCAAATATCATTAACGTAGTGTTTACCCATAATGCATAAGTGACATCTTCACAGAAGTAGGCATGTAGAAAAGCTATTCTTCAAGAATTGTTGAGCATGAAACAAAAATCAGCCTCTTAAGTAGCAAATGCCAAAACAACAATTCTTATATTTACTTTTTTGTCGATAGATTTGAAATTATTTTGTTTCAATTTGGTGTCATTTTTTTCCCTATACTTGAGTCTTCTGATAAAACCTTCGTGATATTTATCCTTTGTTAAACAGCGCTTGCTTTTTATCACCGTTTTTTTTCTGCTTCCATCTTCCTGGCATATCGCACTTACCATCCTCTTAGATTTTAACTGGCTCTTTTTACTTCCAATTTTTGTTTCTACCCCTTCTTTTTGTCTAAGTGATTTCACACATTTAAGTGCTTAATTTTCCCGTATTCCATATTTGAAACGAGGAAACTCCCTCATTACAATTTGTGTCAAGCTTTAAGCCTGATTACATTTCAGTTGTTACAAAAGAAAATGAGCGGAAATACCAAAGTGACAAGTTTGTGTCAACACGAGGCAAGTTTCTAAGAAATATACACATACCAGATCACACTCAAAGATTCATCTCGACATCACACACACACACACACACACACACACACACACACACACACACACACACACACACACATATATATATATATATATATATATATATATATATATAATTTTTTTTTTAAATATTATAAAAAAAATATTTTAATATAAGCTCTACTTCTGTATGGAGCACTATCTTTTTGAAAATAAAAGCAAAAATACTTAGGAACTCCAGATTATTTACCTAACGTGTTCTTTCCTATTTTTCTGCACACACACACACACACACACACACACACACACACACACACACACACACACACACACACACACACACACATATATATATATATTGGGCGAAATGTATATGTCTATATTTCTGAGCTGAGGCATGATGTACACTATTTACATTATTCGGACTAGTGTCCTCATCATTGTTGCCATATTTACTACAACGTTTCGGCCGTTTTACAATCTAGCCTTCTTCAGGTGGTTGAAATGTCGAACTGAACCCTTTATTCCTCTCTCTAGTTCCACATGCCATGTCTAATGGATGTCAGTTATCAGCTATATCCTGTTAATTCCCCTCGGCAAGTTCTCCACCCCCTTAACCAGGTATTGAACTCACACTCTTTGGGTCCTGCCACTGGATCTAATTAACGTCTTTATCCACTGCGCCATGTGTCCTTGACAATAGTTCAGTAGTTGAATTAGTGTCAGATAAACAGTTGGCATTTTCAAAGAAGAGGAAATAGATTTAAGCAATACTTATACATAGTATCTAAGTAAAAGGCAACTTTAAGAATTAAAAGGAAAAAAAAAGAGAGCAATATATCGAATTATGAAACAGACAATAAGAAAATTAAATCAAAATAATAAATCAAAGTAAATTATATATATTATAAATAAATGAAAATAAAAGAAATTACACCATGAAGAATAACAAATAACACACAAACAAAAAGAAAAAAATACCTTAAAATTGCTTAAAGAAGTGGACGAAAGCGCTTGGGACCAAAAAAATATGAAAAATTTTGTACTCCCACAAAAGGGAAAAAAACTAAGGACGTTAAATAAAAAACTTCCATATTTAACGTTTAAAAGAAAGGTTGCAGTATATATATATATATATATATATATATATATATATATATATATATATATATATATATATATATATATATATATTTATATATATATATATATACATATATATATATATACAAAATATTTACATATATATATATGTATATATATATATATATATATGTTTATATATATATATATATATGTATATATATATATATATATATATATATATATATACAAAATATTTACATATACAAAATATTTACATATACAAAATATTTACATATATATATATGTATATATATATATATATGTTTATATATATATATATATAGAAATAGATATAGATAGATAGATAGATAGATATAGGGAAAATATATGACAAAGCGGAAATTTTTTTTCTTGTGCCGTGTTTCGTCCTTTAGGATGTTATCGAACTGAAACGCATCACAATAAATCTTTTTCCACTTAATCATACATTTTTCCCCCATATTGTTAATATATATATATATATATATATATATATATATATATATATATATATATATATATATAATGATAAAAAGAGAGAGAGAAAGAAAATGAGAGAAGGAGAATGTTGTTAATCATGATGCTAGTAACCGAGAAATAATATCAATGATATATATATATATATATATATATATATATATATATATATATATATATATATATATATATATATGAACTTTTTTGCCTGGGAATTGGGCTTGTAGTTTATTGAAATCTCCTTATCTGTGGCTTGACTTACCTGTTCCAATATAAAGTGTAACTGAAGTAATATTAACTATATTCTTATCTCCGTATAAATATGAACGGAAGTACATCAATATCCTTGCAGAGCATAGATACTGAATTCTATTCTGTTTCTTGTTAATGTCCATATTTCAGTGTTGGCTATAAATCATATTGAGACATCATTTCACAGTGAATATTTCGGGTGATAATTTCGGTCATGAAACCGAATCAATCCGCTCTTCCATAATTTTTGCTACCCGAAAGCCTTTCTAAAAACGTTATATATCTAAAAATCCATCTAATCCTATTGCATTTAGAACACAAACGCAGGCGTTTTAATGCAAAACATTGCCTTCCTCATTAAATGTTCTTTTTTATTCCATTCCATCATTGAAGCAGTCTAATTTATCACTTCTGGACCTGGGTTATCATGACTCCCAGACATTCTCTCATCTTGTTCTGCTATTCATACGCACTAGTTGACATTTACCCTTTATCTTCACTCTGCCCTGTGAGTGCTAAATTCACCATGATGTTTTTCTTCATTTTAACAGTCTCTTGCACATGGTAATTGTTCTCATGTATTTACCTTTTTCCTTAACCCTTTTCCTTTACTCATTTTCTCTTTTACTTCAAGCTCCTTCTTCATCTCTGAAGAGATTCATCATCATTCAAGGCTATATAGGAGAATAAATATAACGCCTTCTTCTGTGTCACTCTACGACGATGGCGATCATGGCTCTCCACAATTTCCTGTTCGTTGTAGCTATTAATAACCTTTCTCATTTTGCCATTACTCCCAAACTCTTATCCGACAACCATTCGCAGAATCTCTCCGGGTATGTTGCGCGTTGTTTTCATCTGTCTCTATTACCTGTCCTGGGAGTATCACATTTTCCGAGTCCTCTTTCCGGTCCATATTACACTCACCATCCTTCTGTAGAACCATATTTCTGTTGCTTCAAGTCTCTTTTTTCATTTGTGAAGAGAGTGTCCAGCATTCACTGTCATATAGAAGGATTGGTATTACGTAAGTGTTAGGTACTCTTTTCTTTGTTTCTGTTGCTTCGAGTCTCTACATCTGTGAAGAGATTGCCTAGCATTTACTGCCATATAGAAGGACTGATATTACATAACAGTTCACTACTCTTTTTTGTTTCTGTTGCTTCAAGTCTCATCTTTATCTATGAAGAGATTGTCCAGCATTCACCGCTATATAGGACTGATATTACATGAGTGTTCAGTATTCTTTTCTTTGTTTCCGTGAAGAGATTGTCCAGCATTCACTGCCATATAGAAGGATTGATATTACATAACAGTTCAGTACTCCTTTCTTTGTTTCTGTAGCTTCATGTCTCTTCATCTGTGAAGAGATTGTACAACAGAATTCACTGTCATAAAGAATGACTGATAGTACATAACAGTTACATAATATTTTCTTTGTATCTAACGATCTTTCCTGTTTCTTAATACTTTGCTCAGGTTTTAGAAGGCGTCTTTCGCTATCTCACTGCGCCTTCAAATCTGTGTCACACTCTCTATTTTCTGTTAATACGTTTCCCAAATATCTACATTTTGGCACCTGTTTGATTTCGGTATATTAAGTCTGCAATTTGCATGACGAGGTTCAGTACACTTTACTTTGTTTCTAATGAAATTCTCTACCTCCTAATGCATTGCTTAGGTTCTGTAAAACATTTTACGCAGTTCCGATACGGTTTCAGATTTCTGTATCACACAATCGGTCATCTCATACACGAACTAGATAACAATCTCTGTACTTTATTTTAACGACCCTAATATATAATTCAGAACTTGGGTTGCTTCTTTCGTTGACAACTATGCATTCGGATTTCCTACGGTTAACAGACAGGGCTTTCTTCTTGCATAGTAAGAGTTTGGCTGATTCCTAGTAATTCATACTGGGGAATTCTCTTTGTCATATCAAACCCCGAGAATTCCATTTCAACTGTTAGATTAAATTTTTATTTACACATTGAGAGCTTCCCTGAATCGAGACCTAATTTAATACAATCATTCCTGTCAAACCGTGTATCGAAGGTCGTTCTCCTCCAGCTCCTATCCCACGAACAATATGTTACCCAAGGCTCCATCCTAGGCCCTACTCTGTTCCTTATCTTCATCAACGATCTTCCTGATGTCATAGATTCCCAAGTAGACATCTATATCCCTGCCCTGAATGTCGCAACAGTCCGAATAATGTAAATAATGTACACACCGTGTGTGTTTGGATTTTGTGTGTGCGTTCGTGTGACAAGCTTTTTGGAGATAAAAATTTAAACGACGCCTTTCGCTGCTGCGACTTATGTTGCGTTCTACCCCTTCAGATACGGAATAACAAGCAAAACTGTGTGTAAGGAAAACGCGTTAGGATTTTATAGTATATATTACAGTCCTCATGTAGTGGATGTACGTGTTTGCTTAGTCATCACAATCTTTATAAATTAATTTGAATAATGTATACAGGACAAAGAATCGAAATTCTTATTCAAGACTATTTATCTCTCGACAGGCTCGAACCTGAATTTTCTTAAGCTGGGAAATGTCCTTTTTTCACACTGTGCTTTTCTGTTTGTATATATATTCTAACACGTGCAAGCACTAAAATCACATTTATACTAATCAGTAATGTCGATATAATAATTCCATTCGTTGTGTGCGTATATATATATATATATATATATATATATATATATATATATATATATATATATATATATATATATGGAGAGAGAGAGATGGTTAGCAGATGTCACTAATATTACCCTATCAAAGAGATCTTGATACAGTTTACGCCTCATTATCTCGAGATGATACTGCCACTCAGGTAAAGAATTGTTGATTCTTGCGTACAAATTTCCGCGAATTGATGTAAAGAAGTGGGCTTCTCAGTGAAGAATAAAAATACGAGCCGTTCAGTGCACTGAAGCAAATGGTCAGTATTTTGAAGCAATGATGTGAATGCAGTTTTTCTGTTGCTATTATTTTTATTTCTTTCTTTTTATTACATATAAAAGTGAATTGATGATTAGATGTAGGATATCCAAATATGATTTGGTAATACATTTCCCCGGCGCAGAATAATAGAAGACAATTACTCTTGCGCAATTCGTTCCAGATGCACTCGGTGATCTGAAGGTAGAGTTATTTACAAAATGAATAAGCTAACAAACATCCACACCCCATATATATATATATATATATATATATATATATATATATATATATATATATATATATATATGTGTGTGTGTGTGTGTGTGTGTGTGTGTGTGTGTGTGTGTGTGTGTGTAACCTCATAAAGATCTAAAAAAAGATTAAAAATAATGAAAGCCTTACTAATAAAAAAGAAAAAAATCCAACAGTCATTAATATTAACCACAAACACGGTAAATAGTATAGCTCCATAACTCTAGAAACATGCACAAAACCCGTACACCCAGTTAGAAAGCAAGAACTAAATTACCCTTAATAATGGCCAAATGTATAGCCGAAAGCGGTCGGAATTACATTTGGTCATTTTCTACACACTGTGTCCAGAAGGAAAACACTTGTTCGAACACAAGAAAATGAAAATAAAAGGCTTAGTCGCAGTACCTTGTCTGCAGTCTTTAATGAAGCACACACACAAACAGTCACAGACACACACACTCTTCTGCCTCATGAAAATGTTATGTGTGAATATATATATATATATATATATATATATATATATATATATATATGAATATAAAAGGGAACATTAAAGTCAACACTCAGAGGCGACAGGCTGTTTCATGCTAGGCGCAATCGTCTGAGTGTTGACTTCAATGTTCACTTTTATATTCATATTTACATACGCTCTATCTTTGATATTGAGCACTTTATCCCATGAATATAGCTAACCTTAAAACTATATTTCTTCACATATATATATATATATATATATATATAGAGAGAGAGAGAGAGAGAGAGAGAGAGAGAGACAGACAGACAGACAGACAGACAGACAGAAAGAAGAGGGAGACATAACATCTGTAAATGTTCTATTTAAATATTGAGCTCTCTGTCCATATATATATATATATATATATGGTCAGAGAGCTCAATATTTAAATAGAACATTTACATATATACATTTACTTATATACATTTACATATTTACACTTACATATATACATTTACATATTTACATTTACATATATACATTTACATATATACATTTACATATTTACATTTACATTTACATTTATATATATATATATATATATATATATATATATATATATATGTGTGTGTGTGTGTGTGTGTGTGTGTGTGTGTGTGTGTGTGTGTGCGTTTCATAAAAAAATCTGACAATGTATTTCTCTTAAGTGGGTCTGTTTGTGTATAGAAATTTTGAAAACTATTGTTTCTTCCGAGCGATTTCAGCCAATTTATGAATCTTCCGAATATGTCCTTGTGTTCTTATATATGATGAAATGTGTAAGTTGCAGAAAATGAGACATATTTTTAATACCCGAACAGGTCCAGTAAATCGGAGCCGTTTTCGTAGTTAATGTTCTACAGGTTTTACTTTTTGTAGTTTTTTTTTCCCTTACCGAGGGCTTCAATATGTTAGTTATTTTAATAGAGGCATCCGTTTTATTTGTGTTTCCAGTTTAGGAAAAAAATTATTCTTTGATTTCGCAGAAAAACTCAATAAGTAAAACGACACATTTGGGTATTTTTGGAGAATAACGTCTTTTTTCAAACAAGATTTTGAAAGAGGAGTGCTCTGTATTATGGAAAAGTGAATTAATAATTAGTCAATAAAATGGAAGCTTCAAACCTATTTTCGTCCTCAGCGATTCACAGAACTGATACCAATTCTCTGAACGTCTGGATATTTTATTTTATTTGTTTGCCACTAGTTGAATATATAAGTATTATGGCAACGACATAACAGAAATTGATTTTTTTATCTTGACCCGAATCTCGGTCTGGGCAACTGCCTTAGTAATCTTGGTATAGAATTACAAGCTACACATTTCACTCTTGCCACAGAGTTCCACGTAAACTTAATGTGATAGAGTCTTTTTTTCTTCTTTATCTTCTATTTCGTTCAGAGTCTATCCTCTTTTCACATTCATAAATGGCAATAAAGTTTCCTATATTATCCTGTTCTTCATCTTGAAAGTACTTTTACTCAAGTCCCTTTAGCCTATGAAAACTAACCCCATTCTTATTTTACTTATCATCTCACTATCTTTTTCCTAAACACACCACCCATTTTAACCCTTTAGTAATTGGGAGTCTGCTCGCTTCTAGCTCTCATCTCGACCCGACACTGCTCCGAGAAAATCACGTACATCGATTACGTTGTAAGCGGCATCCTTTCCTTATCTCGCCTCTCGCTCTTTAGAGCAGGGCGCAAAAATCGATAAACAGACAGTTTCCTACCGGTAAGTAGTACTTTATGCTTTTGATCTCTTTGCAAAGTGGCCGACGCAATCGTTTCCAATCGCCTTTTCTTTGGAAATCAACAAAAAAAGAGAAACGAAGAGATACCGAAGTAAAATCTTCGGATCTGTTTTCTGGAGAAAAAAAAAGCTGCTCAGAAATAAGTCAAATCAGCAAGTGTTCTTCTTATATATTCATTGCGAACCTCCAGCCCCGACCAATGAAACGCTTTTCCCGACCACATCGCCACCTATGACGAAGAAGGCACCTCTGATCTCCGAAATGAGAGAATGTGTTAGACACAATAAAGGCACGTGCTTGTTTCCCGTGTGATTTCTTTTAGCGTGGAGAAGAAATGACGTACCCTACATCAAATACAAAATCAATTCATCTCATTACCATTTGCAAGTTTCTGAAGCGGACGGACTCATACACCCTGCGTACTTCTCAATATCATTCCTAACAAATACGGACATTGGTTAAAATATCCCGCCAAAAATGAGTGATTGAAATAATATTTTCAGGCTTATTTTCGTGACCGTACGTTGAAGTTCAAATGAATCCAGGTGTACTAGGATCTTTCCTACAATCAACAGTTCCCAATTATGCTAAGACGAATTATAGGTAAAAGTGACCAACGAAAAAGAGGCAATTTAAGAGTCACCAACCAAAAATATCTAAGCATGAGATGGCTTACAAATTCGAGGAGTTTAGTCTCCGCCATAGTAAAAGCGTACGTTTTAATTGCAATATACACTATATCTCATAATGTAAGTCACTTTTAATTTTTCATAATTTTTACAAAACTATAAAGCGTGGGTTAAGAGAATCATTCGTAGTATTAGTTTGGTAGAATATTTTACATAATGCGTAATGATAATTTTAATGGTAATATTAGGCTTTGACTTATCAGGAAACATTCGATATTCATTCGAGTTGAGCAGTACTTCATCCGGTTGAGATATATGAAATATTAAACATGAAATAGTTTTATTTGCAGGTCGGAGACACTAAAATCAAGCAGATGGAATAGTTTAAATATCCGGGAAATGTTTTTTTTTTACGGCAAGTGGGACGCTGAGATCAGAAGACGTATTAAGATGGCCAAGGATGCATTCCAAAAGCTGGGCAGATTACTGCGTGACAGGCGGATTTCTTTGATGAAAAAGGAAAGAATACTGAGCTTTATTGTATAAATTTAAAGTATTTATTATTTCCTAATTTCATATGGTGAATATTTATGGTGGCGTCAGAGTGGCATTACTGTTTTTATTCCAAATCAATAGCATAGATTTTGTTTGGGAAATGTTTATCTGAAGTTCTATTTCTTGACTACTCTTTCGGGGATATTGATTCTTGTTCTATCTTAATCTTATTCCAACTATGTCGTTGGCATAGTTTCATGAATGTTAAAGACATTTTCAGTTCTCACATATTTCTTTTATTTCCCGTGCCTAGTTGAACATGCCTCTCCACTACTTATCTTAGCAATGGTTGTCATTTTACGACAAACCCCTTTCTTTGCTTTCCCACCCATTTAAACAAGTTGATCCAATAGGTTAGTAGCTGGTTCCCTCTTTTTCCGTTGTTTCCAATATATTCAGTCATTGACAATTTTTCGTCTGAGTGATATTTCTGCGAACAGTCACCCAGACTTTTGTTAAATCGTTCATGATTTCGCATGACTTCAGATTCCAGATAGCTTTGATGTCAGTTCAAGCAGAAAATGATTTTCGACACCACTGCTGAAGTCCTTTTTCATAAAGAAGTGAAACGTCTACAAAAGGATGTTGAAAATACGATGAATATTGTAAAAGATGGGGAATTTTTAAGGAAAATGGAAAGAAAAGCTTTACATATGACTAGAATCCGGAAGTGATATTTGAAATTTCTAGGACAGATAACGTGGAGAGAAGTCTTGAAGAATGTGTCACTGAAAGGACGTACTGACGGCAAATGTTGCAGAGAAATGCGGAGAGTAACCTCCATAATAAGCTTGAGTAAATTGATAGCAGAACAGAGAGAGTGAAAGACAAAACTTACTAAGATCTCCCAAGGATAGGAAGTTGTGGAGATCAATGATTTAATTTTTATAGATAGATTATATTTGATTTTGATTTATAAATGTTGTAACCTAGGTAAGGTTATTGAATTGAATAATAAAACGAAGATTGTTAATGAGCGATAACACTTCGAACAAGAAAAACACATATAAGATTCGCCAGCGGCGCGTAGAATAAGTAATCACTAATAGAAGTGAGTCAAGTGAATTTTACAATGAATCCCCAACTCTAGAATATCTACCAATCGCCCCACGCCGTCAGATGTCGCACAAACGCGAAATTCATGTGGGGCATACGAGCCCGTAGGCTCGGCCAAAAAGTTCCTGTAGACACAGTATAAAACGGGGTCGTGTAGCTGTTTCCCGAGACGAGACTCTGCCCTTCGACATAGCCTAGTTTGGGTATCCTCTCTGCCCGGCGGCTGAGATTTTGACCAGCTCAGCTGGAGACGAATCTCTAACCCTCGAGCAACATACAGTATTCATTACAGTATTTATGGGGATGAGGGTACACCCGTTATCGTAGGTATGCTACAACAATAATGAAACATAATTACGTTTTTTTGTCTTTTTTTACGATGCATTCATAGATATAAAACTATAATATTTCAAAAAGCTATAATCAATAAAGTCACCCTGTGAAAAGAGTAGGTCACACCTTTACGAACAGTGTCAGGTAATATGCTTCTCATTAACTGACACACCTGGGTTGCTTTGTACCAAACGTGAGTATGCATTGCAAATATCAACCTATGGAAGCCACCGTTAATCTGGTTTGATTTTCGCAATTTAACATAATATTTCTGCAAGGAAAATTGCTTTTATATTATCGCAAAAGAAACTTCCCCCATCAATATTAGATTTGGAAGACATTAGAAGTTGCTAAGATGCGACTTCTAGAAACCCAAATAATCGATAGCCAATATGGAATCCAACAGCCATGTAAGAAGTAGGAGCAGTAAATTGATTAAACAAATGACATTTAAAGAAATCAGTGACACAAATATGTGAGTGGATCAATAACGTGACACAATTATTATTTGAAATTACTCTGTAGTATAATCTACATAGAATTAAATGCATTGATAAGGACGGATCGTAAAAATACTTGGTCTGCCAAATAACTACCTTATACGACCCTGGTCTACAAGTTTAGTGCTATATATATATATATATATATATATATATATATATATATATGTATATATATATATATATATATATATATATATATATATATATATATATATATATATATATATATATATATATATATGTGTGTGTATATATATATATATGTATATATATATATATATATGTGTGTGTGTGTATATATATATATATATATATATGTATATATATATATATATGTGTGTGTGTATATATATATATATATATGTATATATGTATATGTATATATGTGTATATGTATATATGCATATGTATATATGTATATATATATATATATGTGTATATATATATATGTATGTATATATATATATGTATGTATGTATATATATACATATATATATGTATATATATATATATATATATATATATATATATATATATATATATATATATATATGTGTGTGTGTGTGTGTGCGTGTGTGCGTGTGTGTGTGTGTGTGTGTGTATATTAATAGGCGGGTTGTAGAATGCAATTATTAGCTAATTATAATGCGAATATTCTGTTCATATCTAAGGAAAATTACACATATGGCATATATAATTTATATATCATAGTCCTTACTCTATATCTATCTGTCTATATATAAAGCATTCCTATAGCTCTTAGGTGAATACATAAAGCAATCTATACATTCAGTTAAAATAAAAATAAAATAATTCCTTGATAATCGTTAAAAAGTATAAACAAAACGCTCGGCCATATAAAACATTTGGATAATTTTAATGTAATTTATGTCAAGTAAATAATATAAATTATAAGAATGCATGAAAAATTATATAAATACTTAACCACAGCACATTGTAAGTCGTTTTTAATGAACCATGGATAATTTTGATTTGCAATTTTTACTGTGTAATATTCGACCTAAGTTATCAAGATGCTCTGGGATAAGTACATTTGACGGAAAGAAAAGAAGTTGAAAGTTAAAGATCTGTTTAATAAAGTAAACTTATTTTACATAATTAGTATATGAACTTATTGACATGCATACAAACAAGGAGTGATGAAAAAAGCTATGTACATTTTATCAAATCATAACTATCTTATAATTTAATATCACAGACAAATGATGTTATTTTTTTTCCACATGAGTGGTCATTGTATGTTAGAAATATACAGCAATTCTTTATTTCTCAATAGATATCAGCAATTCGTTTAGTCATTATTGAGATAGATAACCTTAATCCTTTCGAATAATAAATGTGAATATACATGGCAGTTATTTATTTATGCTATGTTTTCTTGTCACGTACGAATAAACACACAAGCGAATTCTCTAGTATCAACAGATTCTGAAACATATTCGAAGTTCCAAAGCATTCACTGGAGAAGATCTTATTCAGAAAGGAATAATAAGGCGTCAATTATCTGAATCTTTTTTCCGTAATTGGCAGAGTGCACGCATATTAGCACCAAGTACACTGGGCCCTTAGGAAACAATCAGTACGTAGCAATGCGTGCTCGTCAATATAAGCACGATCATGCTTTGGTTTACCAGCGGAAAGACAGTGGACGCGGTAATTCGTTGTTTGTCGCTAACACGTGAATTACATATGCATTCGTCATGGAGTGACCTTTAATCAAATTTTTATGAACTACTGTTGAATATGATCTTATATATATATATATATATATATATATATATATATATATATATATATATATATATATATATATATATGTATATATATATATATATATATATATATATATATATAGGAAATAGAAGTTGAAAATGCAACTGGAATCTGCGAATAATCGTTTAGAGTAACTTTAAGATATTTAAATGTAAATTGAGACTTACACGGCAGTTCAAAAGTTTGAGATACTTCCGATAATTTATTAAATTGGTCCAAAAATAGATGCTTTGTACTTTACATAAGAGAAAAGTATTATACATGGTTAAAAAAGGGAGACCTAAAAAAATGTGAGACTTTAAGAGTTTTTTCATTTTTGGGATGGAAAGATTTCGCGCTTGTGTCAATTTCATACCATGATAATTATAGGGATCGTTTCAAATGTATAATATATATATATATATATATATATATATTTATATATACCATCACCAGGGATTACAAAGAATATCTTGTTAAACGACAAATTGATTTTGCCAAAAATAATATTAACCTCCTAAATTCTGCTTCTAATCGTATACAAAATGACATTATACAACTTACCAGCCAGGAACAATCCCAGGAAATAACACTACGGCTTAAACCAGTCATTGAAAAGGATATAACTCCTCAGAGGATTTCCATCAATAGAAAACTTAATAATCTATACAAAGGAACCATTCTACTACCCAATGGAATTCAACACTACATGTTTAAATGAAAAGTTGCTGCCAAATTACACACACCCACACACACACACATATATATATATATATATATATATATATATATATATATATATATATATATATATATATATATATATATGTAAAGGGAGAGTGAGAGAGATAGAAGGTGCGAGGGATAAATTGTCGTCTAAATTATGGCAAAATGAAAATAACACTTGCATTCCACTTTAACATATATATTTACCAAAATTGCACAAAAATAACATGAAATACTATAGACAAAGTTTTTCCCAATATAATTGCCATTGACTCCAGCTACGGCCTCTAGACGACTTCGGAATCTCTTGCAACTCTTATGGACGGTCTCCTTGATTAAGTTGGTCAGGGCTGCCATAACCCTTGCTTTCAGTTAATGTTTGGTGATAAAAGGAGTATTCTTGGTCCTTCACTCAACTGCGCCCACGTACCTTCGTAATCACCATCAGACCCATCCAACTCTTTCCGAATCGTCTGCCCCGTTTTAGATTTATACGCAAACACACTGAAATTTTGTTATTGGAGCTTCCAGCATGAATGCCCAGCAGGACGCATGCCGTTTCTAAATTTATGTCGGAGTCAATTGCGTCAAGATGCACTTTTTTTCACAGACACTACTTAACTGGCCCTAATATATTGTGCAGTAAACAAATCAAAAACAAAGAACGCGCATTTGAGAAATTGAAAATAAAATAATGCAGCAATTTATACATTATTATAATATATATATATATATATATATATATATATATATATATATATATATATATATATATATATATATATATATATATATATATATATAGGTATCTGTGTGTCCATGTTTATTTATATTTAACTGATCTCCTGACTTTTAAAGTTAAAAGCTCTACATGTTATTTTTACTTTTATTTTTTCACACGTGTATCGAACACTTTTTAATAGTACCGTTTCCAGGTTTGTTTCATCTCTGACCATTAACCTTTTATGTATTATATATATATATATATATATATATATATATATATATATATATATATATATATATATATATATATGTGTGTGTGTGTGTGTGTGTGTGTGTGTGTGTGTAAATATAGAAAATACGAAAGAACCGTTAGGTTAATAATCCAATGTTCTTTAGTATTTCTATTTTTTTTTTTTAAACTGTTCTCTATTCATAAGTAGAGCCTAAGTTATTATTATTTTTTTTAAAAATATGATTCCATCGCTACATAAGAGTTTTCATGTTTCAAAAACCAAAGATAAAAAACCAACTCTGTTTCATCCTCAAGCGAATTTTGTAATATAAATACACACACACATACACACACACACACACACACACACACACACACACACACACACACACACACACACACACACATATATATATATGAATAAATATAGTCTTAAAATGTGCTATATTTATAGGATAAAGTGCTCAATATCAGTGATAGAGCGTGTGTAAATATAAAAGTGAACATAGAAGTCAGCACTTAGGGGCGACAGTCTGTTTCATGCTAGATGAAATCGTCAGGCCACGGGTGCTGTTATTTTTCTCGGCTATTTCTAGCCGAGAAAAATAACAGCACTCGTTCCTTTAGTATCAAAACTGGAAGACGAAATAAATGTGTTTTTCCGACCGAAAGATCTTTTTTAAGAATGAGCTTATTATTAAGGCCTATGTAGTGTTGGAGCGTGCAAATCGCAACGCTAATGTTCAAATATTACAAGTGAGAATTTTTTGAATTTTGTAATTTGGCAAATCCACGATTTTTTTATTATAAGTGTTTTTCGGTTAACATGACATGAACTAAGTAGATAGTACAATTAACAGAGAGATATGTCTTAGTAGTTTTTTTTCCTCAGGAATGTTTTTACTGAAGATCAATTGTTTTTCATGAACATAATGAAATAGGCAGCATATAATTTTATATTACAAAGAGTTAATCATACCTTGAATCAATTAGCAATATTAATTCAATTATTGGCGAAATCCCTTCGCTAGTAGACATAATTATAAGCATTATACTACTAATAATCCACTGAATGATGAGATCCTTATGTATAAAATGTATAATAAATAGACAAACTCTTTGCATTATAGATACCTGGTAGACATATGTTTGTGCTTTTGCAGAACTACTGCCTTTTCAACAAAACAAATATCGCTCTTGATTAATAGATCAAATAAGTATTATTCTCTTCACTAACTATATTCTTTGTATTTCATGTAATGAATTAATGGCTTTCCTATTTTATCCTTTTGTATATAAATCGATTAAAGATCATTGTGTTTTTTTTCCATTGCAGGTTGTCTGTTTTCTATAACAATGTGTATGCACGTCTTCTGTATGGATAATTTTACATAAAGGACTACGAACAAGGCTACAAAATTTAAAAAAAGATAAAGGTAAATTCCTATATCATTCTTTTGTTATCATCTCATTTTTTTGTCCTTACTCAGTAAAGCCAACTGACGTCAAAGTGAAAATAATAAGCTAAGAAATGATTTTATTTTAGCTACCTCGTTGTAAAAACGCTCATATTATCTTATTTCATATCTTCATATCTTCATTTGAGGAGAATCTGATAATTGCTGGAGCTCAATTCAAGTGAAAAGTATTCTATCCTGAGTAATACTAGATGCTCTCCTAATGTTTTGATGTTCTTTCCGGGGATAAATTTATTTATTTCAAACCGATATAAAACTCTAAACACTTTCAAAGTAGGAACTCAGATCTTAATGTTTTCATCGTTGTACTTTAGACAATTCTTGAAGACACCTTGTAATCTTGAATGTTTAGCAGGTTCCTATTCACATCATCTTGCATCTTCCCCATGTTCTCAAAATCCATAAGCATTCATGACCATTCCTTAGATTTCTGAAAAAAAAAGTTGTAGTTTTTCCGGCAAAAATGCGGCATGAAATTCATATGAAAATCTAGATTTAACGATACTTTTTAAGAATATGACTCGGGTTACAGGGTCAATAATTTTCTTTTCTATCATTCTGAGGTATTGCGCAAAAGTATCCCTAACGCAACGTAACCTGTCTTTACCGCCTATACTCAATTTGTTACGGGTATGAAGTCCTTATGATCACGTTCACGTCGTGGAATCAATCACTTGTGCTACCCAACCAATATTTTCATTTTACTTAGGATGAAATTTGCCCTCTGTACAGGCAACTTTTACTATTGTATAACGATCATGACCATTTTTATTTAAATATTAAAAGGCCAGATCTGTGAAACCTATGTTAGAATCAAGTTCACTAGACTATCGACTTGGTTTGTAAGAGTAATTTCTTAACCCTTGCTCCTACAATGGGGTGCGTTGTCGGGTGATGGTTAAATGCAGCCCTTGATGAGCAGCACTAACAAAGTAAAGTCTCTGCTTACTCAATAGAAGATTGCAGATTCGGATATGGACGACAAATATATATATATATATATATACATAAACTCAAGGCTCAATAATATTTATCTATAGAGTCACGTACAAACGTGACATATGTCTGTCTATGGAGTCAATTATAAATAAAACCAATCTTTACATACTAATCTTTACCTAAAGACTTAAGTATAATCCTGACCAATGTCTATGCTTAGTCTCAAGAATACGCTTAACCAATAGTCATTTGTAGACTCAAGTATATACATTATCAAGTTTTATCTAGAAACTTAAGTATAAATACGATCAACGTTTATGCATGGAGTCAGGTGTAAATTTGATCAAGCGACAAATATGGAAACGGCGAATGTATATTTATAATCTCAAATATAAAAATGATCAATATTTATCTAAAGATTCACGTGTATTAAAATCAGATTTCGCTGTTGAATAAAAAAAAAGGATATATGATATAAAATCCACCAACCCAACATATAGGTCATAAAGATAGAATAAACTTACATTAGTCTTGCAGAAGTTTACATAATTTAAGCACCCAGGAACGATAAAGTTCATTACCCAGTAGCAATGGGCTGAGACGACAGGTTGTTAAGCACTGCGTAGAACGAGGCATCTACTGAAACGTGATTTGTTTCGTTATATTTTATAAGAATTGTAAAGATTAGAAAATACTGTCTTTAATTGATAGGGATACTTTTGCCCAATGATTGTTTTTTTTCTGTTTAAAGCTCCCGTGTACTGTCGTTTTTTTTTCTAAAATATAATGCAAATGATACACCGTGCATCTTATTTCATCACCTGTCATCTCGACTATGATTGATTGATAAGGAGGTCAGGGGTAAAGTACACGTCTAACCTACTCTTCCCATGATTTAAAGCTGACGCAACAGACTGATGCTGACTGCTTCTTTGACTGATAAAAGGGTAACCTAATCAACTTCAATAATTTTATAGCTATATTTGTGGTATGGCCACGTAACCAGACCACAAAACCTTTCCAAGACCATCCTACAAGAGGCAGTACATGGAAGAAGACGGTAAAGAATGAGATGGCCGGCCAATGTCGATGAATGGACAGGCAAAAGCTTTGTCCAGTCATAGCCACTGAATAATGATCGGATCAAGTGGAGGCTTCTTGTCGAGCAACCACTATGCAGGACAACAATGGCCCTGGTGTGTCATGGTATAAGCAGAAGAAAAAAGATATTTATTTCATTTTACTATAAATTAATTATGAGCAACAGTTTCGATATATTATGAATTATAATTTTACTAAAATATTTGTCACCTGGAAAATATTCAAATGAATATTTTCATGTCATTGAATAAATGAAATATCAATTTTTAAAATGTATTAAAAGGGATTCACACTAGTGGCTATATAAATAGAGACACTGCAAATTGCACTGATAAAAGAATGAAAAAATAAATATTAATCACAATTATTTTTGCCTAGACTACATGAGTGACGCCACAATTTTTTTACTGTGTTTAGGAATGTTATGCATGTCCGAGGTACTATCATAAACATTTCTTTACGACTGATCATTGTCGTAGTTGGTCTATAATGGTGTCTGATAATCGGTTTGGTCTTCACGTTCATTTATTTCCATGACTTTCTTGGGAACATTATATATTATACATTGATCTACCGCTTACTGAAAAGTCAGCTAGATATTTTTGACCCAGAGATTTTGTCCTCCTCGTTGTGTTCAATATCACATACATGTAATCTAGATAAATTGCTTTTATTGCCCTTCGGTAAGAAAGAACAACGAATACTTTCTAATGAAAGAAAGAAAGAGTTAAGTAAATTCGCAGAGAGGATTTCAGTTGCTAGCTGTTTCAGGTTCACGTATTCACTAAAACGCAAAAATTCTCAATGGAAAAGCAAAAGAGAATCTCCTTTTATAGGAAATCCTCATCTCAACCTATTTGATAATTGTTTTATTCACATTATTTATATTTGGAATATTGTAATCATCTTTGATTTTATCACAACGTTTCGGTCGTTGTGTCCACCAGCCTTCCTCAGCGTAACGTACAGGGAATTCTGAACTGAACCATTTCATTTAATCTCCAGGTGTAGACTGTTCTCGTACCACTACTAATATCTATGGATATCGTTTAGTTGTTACATTTTATTTAGTACTGTTCAGTTATTTCTCGATCGTTTCTTTATGTTCAACAATTTATAGTCGAATGAAAGGTTACTCAAATCTGCCACACCGATTTTGAATTTGTTTGCTTCACTTTCTCATCTTTCCTATTTATTTATAATGACCAATGCTAAATCCTCGAATTGAGACACTCATTTTTATTTAACATTGATGTGCAACCGCCTGCTGACCTTATCAAATATCTCAAACCTTCTAATACGCAGTGATAATTGTTTTTAAATATCTACCATTATTATTGTTGGTGAATCTTCTGATCTACAGGATAACCGAAACTTTTATATTGTATCTTGCTATATTTCTGAGATTACATTATTCGGGCTATTGTCCTCATCTTTGTCGCCATATCTATTACAACGTTTCGGCCTTTCAGTATCTGTCTATATTTCTGAGATGAGGTATTATGTACATTATTTGTACTATTGTCCTCATCTTTGTCGCCATATTTATTACAACGTTTCGGCCGTTGTACGCTTCAGCCTTCTTCAGGTTGTGGGAATGTCGAACTAAACGCTTTATTTCGCTCACTGGGGTAGACTGTTCTAGTTCCACCTGCCATGTTTTAATGGATGTCAGTTATCAGTTATCTCCTGTTAATTTCCCTCTGAAAGTTCACCACTGCCTTAACCGGGTATCGAACTTGCACTCGTTGGGTCCTTTCACTGGATCTAACCAACGCCTTTATCCACTTTGCCATGTGTCATCAAGTACACATGGCACAGTGGATACAGGCTCTAGTGAACTAGAACAGTCTATCACAGTGATCGAAATAAAGGGTTCAGTTCGACATTCCAACCACCTGAAGAAGGCCGGAGCGTACAACGGCTGGAACGTTGTAAAAAATATGGCGACTTTTATATTGTATTTATAGAAATTCAGTGTATTTCAAACAATATGTGAGCGTCGTGTCTTAGGCGACTTATTTTTCTTTCTAACGAGTTTCAAAACGAATCCATTTTTGTTTAAAACCGTTTTTGTTTTAATGATTCTACCCCAAACGTGAAAACGACTGTGATGAAAGCGGTTACCGAGTGAGAAATAATAAGAACAAAATAAAAATATTATTAAGGAGAGAGAAAAATAACAGAACGAGAATTAAAAAGACAATAGATAAAGATTAAAACTGTATTTAAATTTTTGAAGATCAAAGATGAATTGAAAGCAAGAGGCACAAAGACAGTTCCAGAAGAGAGAAGTACTGAAAAAGAAACTCACAGCTTAGAACTTACGGCACATTAAATCGTCAAATGATGAGATCTAGCTGATAAAAAAAAGTGTTGCACTTAAAATCGTAAACTAGAATGACAGCTAGGTTACGTGGCTCAAGGATATATTCGCGAATAGTATATGATTGAAGTTTGTGGAGCTGGTTTTTTTTTTTAGCTTCCTTCTCATCGTAGTAGCGATGAGTAATAACAAATAAGCAACCTGAAAGTAATTTCAAAAGTAAGGTGAAGTAAAACCACAGCTACTTTAACGTAGTATAATGAGTTAAATTGAAAGAAATTAAAATGATGATCATCATACCGTATGTGGTCGTAGAGTCGCCGTGTATCTGAGCACCTGGCCAGCTCCTTCCTTATTTCTCGTTTACGTAAAAATGCCTCAGATACCAGTTGAATCCTTTACACTCACGTGCTAATACCCTTGGGAAAGGTATGAATCCCCTTCTTCTCCCCCCAACTATGGGTGAATAGTAGGACAGACTGGGCTGTATAGCCTTGGATGGCAACTAGTCTACCGAAGAAAGAAATGGCAGCTTACTGCGGAAAAACACCTGCCTCGTCAGTCATGTATCAAAAGATAAGTGATCGCCTAAGCGTGTATCACCTATGGAATATAACTGTCTCAAATTCTGTATATGATCTTGCATTCAACACAACAGTGTTTTCAGTATATTTCTCTTTTGTCTGTCTCTTGTTATTTGCCTAAATTGAAACCTTGTAGGTTATCATTGGAAAGAATGTTGGCTATCCGGCCCTATTCCCTTCCTCTTCTTTAAGTTGTCTTTTAACAAGTCTGTTCCTCGCTTTCTGGCCTCTCTGCCTCCAATGGTTCTGTATCACCTCATTTCTTTTGCCTGGATTCTTCGCTGTAATACACCTGTTAATGAACAAAATACGCAATCGTGCAGACATATTGAGAAGGCCATTGCAAAACGCAGTTTGACCTCTGATTTGAAGTCGATGTTTATTAGAGACAATTTGATTTATAGTTAAATACTTATAAAACAAAACAGTGTATGTGCATGAGCGGTCATTTGCCATTAAAATCTGTATATAAAAGTGCATCAATTCTTTGCAGATACATATTTTTGTTTTTAGAAATGTTTGACTCGTAAAATTGAACATTTGTAATTTCTGTTATATCACATACAGTTCCTATTTCCTTCTTTTAAAAAAATAGTCCGTCCTGCTAATAGTGGCATTACTCTCAGAATGATTGCAAATATGTTAGCTTTCTATAACGATTACATATTGAGTGAATTCTATTTAAGTAGATATCTCAACTTGATCTTCGATACCCAAGGATTAAAATATTTTTTTATAAACGAAAACGCATTCTTCAGGATATCCTTTTAGCTTTAATTGAAAGGTAAATGATTACATTCACTATTTCCAGTAAGCAAATACTCTGGTATATTTCAAACGGAAAGTATATTGATTGGAATGTCAATTTTTTGATCGTTTTCACATAATATTTTCTAATTAAATAATGTCATAGTTTTATTGCATTTTTTAGTTTCTGATTCGGAGCAGGTTTTCGGTGACAGGTGGTCCTGTTTGAAAAAAACAAAAATTGATGATTTACTTTCTCCAAGAAGTCCTAAAATTAGCTAATATTTTTTCTCTCGAAATTTTATGAAATTAAGCCAGGGGGGGGTAACATATTTAAAAAAAGTTTTTACCAAAATTTTCTAAAAAATAAAATTTCCCAAATATTCTCATTTATTTGGGAATAATTTCTGAAAGTTTCGTTAAAATTCAACAATTATTTGATTTTTGCAAGAATGTTTTTTGCGTCAAACGTTGACGTAAAAAAAACAAGATTTTTAACGAAATTTTCGTACTTGCCAGAAAGGATTAAAAAATGAATATAAAATAATATAACATACTTTTTATCTTTGCTCTTAATATTAACAAACATTCTGACGATATAACGTTGTTTTCATTACGTCTGGGGCCTTTTTCACCATGCTATGGTATTTTTCAGCGAGAAAGTAGAGTTGCCTTTATTTAAGCGAACCACATCGGAATCAGTTTATTTTAGCCTCTGTAAGCAATCATTCTTTCTTAACTGGAAAAATAAATATGTGCAATGCTATCCCTGCAAAATAAAACTTGTAAGCGGCTAATCCTTTTAACAATATCCGATTTAAGCGGAATCACTTTTTTACACTGCAAATTGAAGCTCTACTTTACAGCTATATTTTAGTGCCAATTGTATTTGAACCTGGAGTACGTCAGTAGGTTCTTGTTCCTGTTCAAAGTTTTTACTGCTCGTCGATGAATCCACGGCTTACATCAATTTTTTTTTTCGTTAAATATTTCTTGCGAAAACGAATATCTGTGGAATGAGCATTTCATTTTTGATATCCTTTACCTAAAATTCGTTTCATCATGTTTTGAGGCTTCGCCATGATCATTATTTTGCTTTGGTCACGTCGTTCCCGTGCAGACGGGTTCTTCTTATTTTCATCTGATCACTTCTCTTAAATTGTTCACTTCTTTTCTTCTTGTGAATTATACTTTCCTTGAACTGATCACCCCCCCCCCCGCTTTCTGTTTTCATTGTGGTTTCTCATTGCTTATTTAATTCATACCCATATTGTTCCTTTCATTGTATTGATTGTTGGTTTCTTTTTGTCTGGTGCCCGATTGTTTCACTCGTCAGAAGAAATTATCACTCAATCTAAAACTGATTGCGATTTTC
The DNA here is from genome assembly GCA_964036315.1 of Acanthosepion esculentum. Classification (NCBI taxonomy): domain Eukaryota; kingdom Metazoa; phylum Mollusca; class Cephalopoda; order Sepiida; family Sepiidae; genus Acanthosepion; species Acanthosepion esculentum. The sequence goes on along the minus strand of OZ038481.1, from coordinate 126,900,219 downwards.
TTTCGGTCCACATATTTACAACTACGCATCCTTTACTTTCGTCTTGTCTGCTGCTGTTCCAATTCTATGAGGGCCATTAATTTTGGGGAATTCATTCTCTACTGAAGCTTTCTTCCGATGCTATTTTGTTGTGATTGTAATGGAATTGATTTTTTGGAGTATCGCTGACCATCTTTCAAATTACTCCGCTTAGCTACGTCTGGGTCCAAATATAAGAAAGAAAATCGGGAACAGTAATAATGGTCTGCTATACAAAGACATTTTTATCTATATCTTCACGCCAAGGCGCCGGAAATATTAGCTAAGCCAAACAAGGTTAAACAAAAAAGTGTTAAAAAGATTGTGTTGCGTCAGTCTTCTTTATTATTAAAGGTTTATAAGACTAGAAATTAAGAATTTGAAACCATGCAATTATTACACTGTACGATTTAACATTTAGCTACAATTATAGCGTTGAAAAATATAAGTATTTTAGCCACAGGTCATGTTAATAAAGCGGTTTTATATGGAATTTAACTTGTTTCTCTGGAGCACGTTAGACTCACTAGTCAAACAATAATATGCGATGATATACATTTATGTATATCATTGCAGAGTGGTGTTTACATTTTGTTGATAGCAGCGGAAAGTCAACTTGGGTAAAAGAAGAAAGGAAGCTTATATTGCGTCAATCTTCACGGTGGACAAGGTAAATCTTTGGACAGAAAACCTGTATTCAAAATTTTGCTTTTCAGTTAGACTTTAAATACTGAATTATGGAGTCGAACTTAAATAGGCGTATCGTTAAAATATAAGAGAAACGAATCGAACTGAGTCGGATCGGCAACTGTTTTGGTTGTAACAGAACAGTTTTCTGAAGGCAAGTTGTACAGAGAGAAAAAAAGGGATAACGTTTCTTTTTCTTTCTCATTGATCAAAGGCCACGATGAGAAGAACGTCTCCAGCATGATCTTTTCAACCGACAACACTTTCATCTATCACAGACACCCCTACCTTTCTCTCTCTCTCTCTCTCTCTCTCTCTCTCTCTCTCTCTCTCTCTCTCTCTATATATATATATATATATATATATATATATATATATATATATATATATATATATATATATATGTCGGTCTGTATCTATGGATATGTTTATATTTCCTTAGTATAGATTTTTTTTAAATTGAACAACACACAAAAGGATCGAAATCAGGACAAAGAAAAATAGGCTTGTCGTTTATATATACTAAAGCCAACGCATTCCGTCATAGAATTTAAGCAATTTGTCCTTTTTCGCTTATAAGCTCTTGCTCTAGAAGTGATTAGGTACATAGGAAACTCTCATCCTCAAGTAAAATTAATGATAAGAATCAACATCGAATAATTAATGAATAAATACGAATACGCTACGTAATCAATAATGAATAATGTGCTAAAGGTTAAATCGAAACGTCGCCATATTTATCACAACGTTTTGACCGTTGTACGCTCCGACCTTTCTTCAGGTGGTTGGAACGTCGAACTGAACCCTTTATTTCGCACACTGGGGTAGACTGTTCTAGTTCCACGTGCCTTGAATAATGGAAATCAGTAATCAGTTATCTCCAAGTTCGCTACTGCCTTAACCAGGCCGGGCATTGAAATCACACTTTGGGTCGTGGATCTAACCAACGCCTTTATCCACTGTCCGCGTGTCCTTGAGGACATCTGTGTATGTATTTTTGAGTATTATAAACCTAATGTCATCAGCATCCATTTTTTTACCAGAGGTCATATTCATTTTTTTTTATTGTCGCTTTTCTCTGGCACTCTTTATTACTGGTTCCCATATTGTATTTATTTCTAAGCTTGGTCGGCTCAAGAAATTTTTGTGGCCTAGCATATGTGCTGATGCCTTAAGTTTACGAATTTTCCAATCGTGTTCTTTGTCTATGATATCAATCTGATCCCACAGAGGGCGGCGATTTCCCATTTCTCTCCATATATATATATATATATATATATATATATATATATATATATATATATATATATATATATATATATATTATAATTTTATCATATAGACAGAACCATTTTACTCACTACAAAGATGCAACTTGGTTTCAGTGCATTTCAACTGCACATCGACGGGTGAGGGTCGAAAATGGTTATGAACAATCCTGCTTGTAGGCAAGCCGGATGTGAAACATCACTTCCTTTTTTCCATTTGTTTGAGAAGAAAAATATACATAAAATATATATATATATATATATATATATATATATATATAGGTATCGGAGTGAAACAATAGTGCTTGTTGATAGCAGTTTGGTGATGGATGAACCGGGTGTTTAATGTTGATTGGTCTGTGGAACTTTTTTCGCTGATAATATATATATTTATTTTTTCGCTGATAATATATATATATATATATATATATATATATATATATATATATATATATATATATATATATATATATACTATTGGGTTGTATTAAGCCCTCTTTTACTTTAATGCTACGAGCGTTGGAATTTATGTGATTCGTTCACATTTCATACGTATGTGTGTGTGTGTGTCTGTGTCTGTGTGCGCTGGCCCACGCAAGAGAGAAATGTGTATATATTTGTGTGATCGTCTTTTTGATGTAGGAAGAGAATTAAATGCCGAAAATCACCGCTTCTGGAAGTATATTATAAATATTTAATTTGAAGAGTGTATTTCCTTCGGCAATAGGAAGAAGTATGAGATAAGAGCAGGGGACAAAAGACACTTTGTTAAATTGTGGCTGCATCCTGTTTTCCATCGACGCTAAAACAGCATCCATCATGTTTCAACACAAAATCTTGTTTATTTTCATTTTTTTGTTGTTGTTGATCAACTGTTTTGGAACCTTACCTATAACGACAGAGTGAACTCCTCCTGGCACTATGAATCAAGAGAGAGTGGGGTGACGGAATCGAGTCGAGCCAATAGTAGTTCATTCCAAACCAGACTGACAGTCATACTAACATTTTCCACATCTTGTATTATTATTCTGTGTAATATATCTTTGTTATTTCTACTCTTGTGTTCGTGTTCTTATCCTTGGTCCTAACCTTGGACCATAACAGTAGCGACGAGGATATTGGGTCATAACAGTGGCGACGAGGATATTGGACCATAACACCAACATAAACCCTTTCTTTTAAAACACAAAACAATATTGGAGTTAACAGTAAGAAAACACGTGAAATTATGTGCACATCTTTTGGTAGATGTGGTTATATTTTCTCTCTAATTCCTCTGGTTTCTCTTCATTATTTTACTTATTTCTTTTTGCTGACAGTAGATTTATTATTCCATCCATCAGAAGTTACGAGAAGAAACCAGTTTTTAATTTGGCGTCTTACTGATCATTGTTCACGGTATTCCCAGTATTAACCTACCATCTGAGAAATTTTAAGATATGCTACTATTTCCGTTGAATTGTCGTCCATATTGCGTTAACAAAGTTCAGCTGAGGCAGCGAATAATGACGATAAAAATGAAGATTGAAACAGTACGCTGCTAATGGCAGACTATCATCTTCCACTGCAACACATACTTGTTTATATACCTATTTCTCTTATTTCTTTCTCTCTATTTTGCCATTACCCATTTTTTCTTCTTCTTTCCTTCTTCTACTTTTTTTCTTCTTTCTCCTAACGTTTTGTAGGTTCCTTCATTCTCCCAAATGATTCCTCATTTTTCAAACAGTAACTACCAACCAGAACCATTCTTCTTCTAATCTTGCATTATTTTGTTCGCAATTCCATTGCCATCTCCTCAGACTAATTTCCTAAGATATCTTGGCAAAACGAAACAAATAATAAACAAATTACTATCTCATTTATTTTCTTTTTCTTCGTGTCTGCATCCTTTCTTCGTTTCCTGATCATCCAGATACACCTGACCCCGAAATCAAATGGCCTCAGATTTAATATACTTCGAACTTTATCAACTACCAACTTTCATTTCATTACACTTGCTTTGTTCTATCTATCATTTTGTAATTGTCTGGAAAATATGAAGATCAAGGATACGCGGACAAGTTCAGACAGCGTAGAATTAGATATTTGGCTAAGCTAACCACTGTCTAAAACAAGACGAAATTGTTGTTCCCCCAGTGTGGATCGTAATCTGCTGGCTGGGTCGATAAACATTACCGTCTGCGGAGCGTGGATATTACAGTCCCAACGGACTAAATGTTGAAAATGAATGAATGTAGAAACGATGCAAAAAACATATAGACATTAATCAAAAAATGATGAAAATGTACAACGTGCGAGGAATGTCTGTGCGTCTAATAAATAACACACTCTAGGACTCTAGAAGAAAAGGTTAAATTGGGTTTCGAGGAAATGTTAAAGTATACAAACCACATGTGTCAATTTTCTCATGCGGAAAAACATATGAGGTCTCTATGGACGTAATCATAAAACAATGAACCAAAAAATTTAGAATACAGTGTGTCTCTAAAGTTCGTGTGGACTTTAAAAAAATTTATAACTTTATTTGTATTTGCGATAGAAATAATTTTTTAAAAAGGATTAGAAAGAAGTAAATGTATATTTTTTAATGTTTTATTGAAATTTTATTTAAGTTTCCACATGTCCTCCATCATTAGCAATACAAAGGGTAATACGATTTTGCAGTTCACAGAAAACATTTGCGAACTGATTTACAGTAATGCCTGAAATCAAATTAGTTATTTTAGCTATACTTAAAACTAGGTACATTAAACTTTATAATATTTTTTACAGATTATTTCTATCGCAAATACAAATAAAGTTATAAATTATTAAAGTGCACACGAACTTTATGGACATCCTGTATATAGCAATTTATACCAGAAAAAATCAGAAGATTAAATATGAGTGTCTGCTTTTACAACGAACACGTCAAGTGACTGCATTTTAATCATACATTTCAATGGTAGATACACAGAACATAACATTTCATAGTAAATGAAATGCAGAAAATTCTCTTTAACATTGAGATTCAAATTAATAACCGAATATGGTACAAAATACCGGATCATACTTGATGATTGATTTCACTGCTTTGATCTAAAGGTAAATGAATAAATCCAAAAAAATAAGCAGACGTTTCCGTAGGATTGAAGAAGTTATATACAGATATCGGTTTTGCCGATCGTTCTCAGATCAATGGGAATGCTCCTAAAGAATCTTGGAAAAACTAGTCATCTGTGAAGTAACGTAATCATTTAAAATTTTTCTATTGTCATTTCCGAACATAGGGGATAATGTCTTTCCACAGGATCCGTTTTGTAACATCTTTAAATTGCCATGTCTTCTTCACAACGAGAGTAGATTCCAGTTGTATTTTCACGGTTTTGAATTAAAAGTATTCCTTCTATTAGACTGACTACCGTCTACAACTTGAGTTCTCAGTATAATCTGTTATTTTAATCATAGCTGTGAGTAAGGGGTAGAGACCGAGTCATGCCTTTTCCAATGGCATTAGAACGAATGGGAACGAAACAGGCATCACAGGAATTTGAAATTAAGTCTCCGATTCCTGTTTCCGCCCCAATAACTTTTACATTAATAGGATATCCACCATGCAGAAGATAACACACTGAAAATGGCGGGTGTATTGATGAGACCTAGAATCACGTAATCTATATTTTAAATCCATAGGTGTGATCACTCAGTGAGAGATACTACGTAATGATAATGAACGAATGGTTTTGTGCATCTAAATTGATGATATCAACGCACACAAGAGATTGTCCTAGAGAGAAAAAAAAGCAATGAGACAATGAAGCACATAATCGTCAGTCCATCAATAGATTGGGAGTCAATCAGGGATTAACAAAGCTGAAGAAACAGGCATGAACCAAACCATTCTGTTGGCAACTGTTGATAAATGATACGGGAACATCCACCTAACCCATTTCTTGATGTTCTCACGACATTTCTAGTGCTGTCACCCGTATCTCCGTTCTCCTTCAAATGTATGTTGCATGCTTTTTGTTTTCAGAGTGTCGTGTCTGATGATGAGTCCGAACCAATCCTGATGCAATCGTTTAATCCTCAATAGCGCTTCCTTAGAACACACGAGTTTTCTTGACTAGGATTGATTCACTGATTTGCTTAAAGGCATATCAAATCCTTATGGGTCATTGGTTGCAGAAATCTAATTTTCTTGGGAACTTCGAAGTAATATAAATATGATATATGTTATACTACCCTCACAGGTGAATACATGGTAGATGATTCTTTGCTTATGTGCATATACTTGTTTGTGCGGACTAGAGGTGATGATATCTGTGTTTTATGTTGTAGTTTGCTTGAAGTTATTTAGGAAATCAGTCTGATTTCTTTAAGAAATTATATTATAAGGATTAATGTCCTGAAATAATTATTTCCTGTTCATTGTTTTGTTGGTTGATTTTGTTTAGAGACACATCAGCCACTATTGGTTCTTTAAAGTGTGAATTGAAACATTTTGGACAGTTTTATCTACTGTTAAAATTGAATTGTTGGCTATTTTTCTATAAAATGTATTGTTAATTTTCCGTTAAAATGTATTGTTGGTCATTTTACACTAAATATGTATCGTTGGAAATTACTTTTTATAAAATTTATTGCTAGCATTTTTACGATAAAATGGTATTTTTATACTTCCATGGTATTTTAGTTTTGTTTTTGTTTTATTATTTGCCAATACCTGCGACCCTAACAGGTGCTATCGTCCCGGGTCAACAACAATTACTTCGTGGTCCCACGATCCTCAAAACCTTTTCCTCTTTATATATAGGATATAGAAATGATTTTGCATACACTTAATATCGAATGACTTTGGGATCTGACATCAAATTTCCATGGAAACAGAACGGAACTGACGGCCATAAACACACGAAAGGGCACGTGTTTGACTATAGACTTGACTGCATCAACGGACCTCTGGTTAAAAAACGAAGTGAAAAAATAACTAAACACCAATAACTTTCCGAGTACTGCAAACTGTGGAATATGAAAGCTATAGCCATGGAACTGTTGAGGAAATATGGAAATATCCAAACCACGGCAGTAATATAGTTAATGGATATTGAGAAAGGAACTAGACCTGCTGCAGCACAATCCGTAATGATAGACATAGGAACTGGATAGGCAAACTCATTAAATATAATAGGAAATAATAATAATAATTATTATTATTATTATTATTATTATTATTATTATTTCCTTTGATTTCTGATGTGTACTCATTTCTTTTCAGGTTCCACTGGAAAAAAAAAACATATTTTACATAGACAACGCCCTTCGTAAGGTTTGGGCTGTACTCGTGAGAACAATCTTTGTATTTCTTTAAGGTATGGACTTTTCCAACCAATCCGAGGGCTCCAAATACAACGGGGTTTGTTGATTTTCCCATCTCCCATGTGAGATTTCGATTTCAAGGTCCTTGTATTTTGATATTTTTTTGAAGATCTTCAAAGATACCTTGCAGTCTGCAGGTATTGCCAAATCAATAAGGAGGCACTTTTTTGTGTGCAATCTCTAATAACAATGTCTGGGCGGTTAGCTTTGATTGTTCAGTCTGTGTGTATTTTGTAGTCCCATAAAATTATAAAAGGGCCTGTCTCCGTAACCGGGCCTGGGTGGTGTTCATACCAATTTCTTTCAGTTTCCTTCCCGTAGAAGTTATATATTCTCCAGTGCAGATATTAGCCAACTCTGTCATACCGGGTTTTATATTCAGTGGGTGCCAATACCATGCAACCTGCTACAAGATGAACGATTGTTTCTGGGTAATTCTCACAGAACCTGCATTTTTGGTCTAACACTATATTTTAGTACGTGTTTTTGATAATTTCTAGTTAACAAGCACTGATCCTGTGCAGCAAGGATAAAACCTTCCGATTCAGCTTTTAACCCTGCACTACATAGCCACGGATGTTTACAGGGCTTGTCTATATAAGCTTGATTAGCACCGGCAGACTATTGGCCATGAAGCCTTTTATCTTTGTTTCTGCATCTGGTCGGTTGCATTTGTTTTCGCTTTCTTTTTTATGTATTTTGAAGCTTCAATCGGTGTATTGTGCTTTACTCCTATTTCTGCATCCATTTATTATTATTATTATTATTATTATTATTATTATTATTATTATTATTATTATTTTTATTTCCTTTGATATCTGACGTTTACACATTTCTTTCCGGGTCCCGCCCAGGGACCTAAGGTTAGAAATGGCATCATGACACTTTCCACTGCAAAAAAAAAAAATAATTACATAGATAAAGCCCTTCGTAAAGTGTGGGCTGTACTTGTTAGAACAATTTTTGTATCACTTTGAGGCATGGACTTCCAGGGATCCCTTCAATCAGCCTATTGGAATCTTTTCCAACCAGTCCAAGGGCTCCAACTACAACAGGAATTGTTGATGTTCCCATGTGCCACATTTTTGAGATTTCGATTTCAAGGTCCTTGTATTTTGACAGTTTTTCGAATATCTTCAAAGACACACTGCAGTCTGCAGGGACTGCCATATCAATAAGGAGGCACTTATTTTGTTTGTGGTCTTTAATAACAATATCTGGGCGGTTGGCTTTATTATTATTTCCTTTGGTTTCTGTTGTATACACATTTCCTTCCGGCTCCCAACCAGTGATCTAAGTTAAGAAATGGCTTCATGAAATTTTCCACTGATATGTTTGTAAAAAAAGCAAAGAAACTAAGACCAAGACAAAGTCTGTGCTGTACTTGTGAGTACATTTTCTTTCTTTTTTTTATTTCTCAATCCGAGAGCTCTAACTACAGCTGGGATTACTGATGTTCTTATGTGCAACATTTTTAAGATTTCCACCACAAGATCCTTGTATTTTGATAGGTTTTTGAAAATCTTGAAATATACATTACAATCTTCGGGAGCTGCTATGTCAGTTAAGAAAACATTCTGTTTTTGTCGTCTCTAATCACGATGTTTGGATGATTGGATTTAATTCTTCTGTCTGCGTGATCAAAATCTCATAAAATTATGACAGATACTATCTCTGTAACCGGTTCTGGGTGATGCTCATACAGGTTTGTTGCAGTTTCATTCCCGTAAAGTTATCATTAATAATAATAATAGAAGTAATTTTCATTATTTACGTCATTAGTTTCTTGTGGTTTATATTTGAAATTAAGTGAAAGCAAGTTTCCACAATATTTTAGCATCATTGTCGGTATCCCAGCTTTTTAAACAAATGCCGATGTCTGGAGGGCTCTTATTCGTGCTGCAATATCCACTTATACCATTCTCTTTTAAACACTTCACTTACCACTTCCGGTAATCCGATAACTACTTGAAAGCGTTTTGATTTTATTTCCGTAAATTCCTCAACTTCCAGTCAGGGTCGAAACAATTTTTTTAAAGCTTTTTACCCCAGGCAAGGCTGGAAGTCACTAGCACGCAAGGGGTTACAGAGGATTTGGAGCAAGAGCAGATAGGAGTGTTAGCGGAAAGGATGTGGAGAAGGATAGTGGGTAGATCAAGGCAAGGGGTTACAGAGGATTTGGAGCAAGTGCAGATAGGAGTGATAGAGGAAAGGATGTGGAGAAGGATAGTGGATAGATCAATGCAACTGGAGATGTCAATTGACGTTACATTTGAATAGTTGGAGATTATAGTTGTCAGGGAAACAGGAATAGGGAAGGGAGTTCCACAGGCGTGAGGTGCGAGATATGAAGCTATTGGAGTAGCAGAGATGTCTACATTTAACAGTTTCAACAGTGAAAGGGTGGGAACGGGATGCTAGCCTCGTACGACGCTTGCATTCATGGAGCCTGGATAGCAGCTCATCGGAGCAATTACCATGGAAGTATTTGTAAAAGAGACAGAGAGAGGCGACGGCGCGTCTGTAAGAGAAAGACTGGAGACGAGAAGCCAGATCAGGTCCAATTACATTGGGTACCCGTCTCTGGATCTTATCAAGAACCCCTAGGCAAACAGAAGGGACTCCAGACCATATATAGCAGCAATACTCCATGCAAGGGCGGATGGTTGATTTTTTAAATTTGGAGGATCGATTCCAGGGAGAAAAATTTCCTGGCCCGGCACAGGGAGCCAACTTTCCTTGCGATGGATGAAGCAATTGACTCAATGTATTTGTTCCATCTCAGGTCAGCAGACAGCGTGAGACCGAGCAGCCACAGAGAGGATCTCTCGAGAAGCTGAGCTTCAGATATTCTAATGGGATGCAGGGAAGGATCGCTGTGGTGATTAATAGAGAGCAGTTTTGTTTTGGAGGCATTAATTCCTGCCCCAGTTCACAACCGATTGAAGGTTCTTTTCGAGACGAACGGCCAGGTTAATTTTGTCAGCGACACTAGATTTGTTTCTGAGGCAGGAGTAAATTGTGGTGTCATCCGCGTAGATGCCAACTTAGGAATCTATGGTGTCAGGAAGATCATTTATGAATATAGGGAACAGGGTAGGGCCTAGGCTGGAGCCTTACGGAACACCTGCGTTCGTGGGATAGGAGCTGGAGGAGAATCCGATGAGAACGACCTTCAATTCACGGTTTGACAGGAATGAGTGTATTAGGTCATACAATCGACCTGTAATACCATAGCCGTGAAGCTTGCGAAGAAGGCCGTCACGCCAAACCATATCAAACGCCTTGGAGATTTCAAGGGCCACGGCGCGTGTTTCTCCGTTATTATGAAGAGCTTGGTAGACAAATTCAGTGATGGCCGTAAGCACATCAGCTGTAGATCGGGCAAAGCGGAATCCATATTGATGGTCTGAGACCAGATCATGTGATGTAAAGTGGTTAAGCACTTCGGTGTTGATAAGGGCTTCGAAGACTTTGCCGAAGAGGAGTAGGAGACTAATAGGACGGTAATTAGAAGAGTCGGAGGGATCGCCATAGTTCTTAAAGACGGAACAATGGATGAGGGCTTCCAGCAGTCAGGAAAACAAGATTCCTTGAGGCAGTATTTGTATAATTTAGAGAGAGCGGACGCCAATTCAGGCGCGCATTTCTTCAAGACAATGGCTGGTATCCCATCTCCACCACTAGCCTTGTGGGGGTCTAGATTAGAGATAATGCCCAATACCAATGACGGGGATATATGTAAAACACTTAAAAGGGCTTCAGTTCTGAGAGGGAAATCGGGTAGAGGTCCACCGGGAGAGTCAAGCGTTGAATTGAAAGAGAATTTCCGAGCAAAGCATTCAGCCTTGTCGGCAGAGGAGGTCAGGACCTCAAACTGATTGAAGCAGAGGATGTATAGAGGGTTTGCAATTGTTCAGAACGCTTTTACCCCCCTCCTTTCTTCCTTTATTATACCCTGTGTATATAAAATTCTGAAAGCCCTCTTCTAGCATTATGTACCTAAGAAATGTTACCTATCTCTTTCTCATTCTAAGTATAAGTGACTATTACTTTTTTATTTACCATAATAATTCTTGTCTGCTTACACGCTCAATTTGTGGTTATCTCAGCAGCCTTCTGCAGAACCATATTTATGTTGCTTTCCATTTTCTCTCAACCAGTCAGGAAATTCTCCAGTATTCATCGCTTTATAACAGTTCAGCATTTTTATTTGTGTTTCTAATATAATATTCTTGTTTTTTAGTATATTTTAGTATTTACTAAGACTCCTAGGCAAATCTAACTGATTTACTTCCACCTCGTTGTGTATATGATGTCTTTCATTCTCTATGACAGAATATATATATATATATATATATATATATATATATATATATATATATATATACTAGCAGCGTTGCCCGTGCTTGATTCAAAAATCGTACGACACATACAGCAAAGGCTATCACTTGACTTAAAATATTTTTGCCCTTCCTTGCCTTTAAAGGAGTGCCCTTTGCCGTGCTGATGTTGCTACATGCCTTACTCCTTGCCTATCTCACACTGCGAATTTTTTCTAAGCTCTAAACTAAACATTAAATCTGTTACGAAAAAAAGAAGTAAACAAAATGAACACAAAACAATCAGCTTTAAAAAAAGGACTCGTAACTGGAAAAACCGAATGAAAAAAGAATGTTAACAACAAATACTTTTTCACACACAAGCCACTTCCGTGGAATCAGAATCAACGTTGCGTTTAAGCAAGCAAATGAGCCAATTGGTGTAAAGTGCCATACATATGTAAATTTTTTCCGACTTGTGACGAATGCAGCTATCGATTTTTTTTGCATGCTAGTTAACATTCGTGTCAGTCAGTTGATGGCTCTCACGCTAGCCAATAGAGTATTCATGTCTATGCGTGGCAGCCAGCTATAGGTTCTCACACTGGCCAGTAGAAAATGTCCGCAAACTACATGACAACTGCCGTAGAAGCATGAAAACATCGATTATTTCCACTATCGATGGGAGTTAGGAAATGCAAGGTCGGTCTTGGAGCATGTGCATGTACATTTTGGTGCAAATCCGTCGAAAATTGCGGCCGTGCATTCGTTACACACACACACACACACACACACACACACACACACACACACACACACACAAACACATCCTGCCTTATATATATATATATATATATATATATATATATATATATATATATATATATATATATATATATATAACAATACTTGGTTGCTGATAAAACTCAGATGAAGCAATTCGTTAATGTAAATATAGCGAAACA
>OZ038481.1:126872598-126882598 GCA_964036315.1 Acanthosepion esculentum | reverse complement strand
AGATTATTTGGGATCCATTACGAGTATGAAATAAATATTATAGTATTCATTGTTGCCATTTTTCTATAAAAATAACCTGATGATGACAGGGATATGTCAAAATTACTTCGTAATAAAACAAATATGTATATACACGGCGATTTTTTCTCGTCTTTCAGTAATGACATCAAAATATTATTCGCTAGTTTGAAAGGATGTTATCGAAAATAAGTAGACAGAATGTTGCTTGGATAATAGTTTATAACCCCACTTTCGCGATCTTCAGAAAAACTGGTTTATTTTTTCAAAAGTGGATCTATTTATACTTTGTATGTGTTTGATTATATGTGTGTGGTGGAGGGGGGACATTTTCTTCTGTGTTTGCTTTGGATGACACTCACATATACATTGACAGGCATATATACAGACGTATATATACACACCCATCTTCCTAATCGCAGTTACACATTCATGTGTTCAAGCACACGTATGTACGAAATATATATATATATATATATATATATATATATATATATATATATATATATATATATATTGTCAGCCACAGACAGATTGTTTCACAGCTCATCACTGTGGCTAGACATCCGGTTGCCTCGAGCTAGTATCGAAACCCTACTGATTTGGCCTCAGTCGGGGATTCTACCACTAAGCTGTTGGCGCACGGCAGGGATGAATTTGAATTTAAGCGTATTTATTTTTAGATAAATACACAGTGACTGAGAGAACTCGAGTTTTGCATTAATAGCCACTGTTTACAAACCCACACTTAAGGAGGCACGGTGCAGTAATGGTTAGCGTCTTGCCTTGGGGAATTTTAGAGCTGAGTTCGAATTCCTGTCGAATCCATTACATTCACTTACGTGCTAACACCCCTGAGAAATGAATGAATAGTCTTCTATTGGCAAATAGGACAGATCTATAGCCTTGGATGTCTACGAGAAGAACAAATCTGAATTCAAAACCTGCGGAGGGTCGTTTTGTACCTTGTGGCAGTTAGTGCACCAGGTCTCTGTATTCGGACTTTCAAAAGTGTGGATGTTTCTGGACAAAACCTTCACCACTATAACCAAATCTCATCAGTTCCTCGGAACTGATCTGCTTGACCCTCATACGTCGAATTCGGCGGAAGAGCAGAGTAAAGTTTATAGATAATTTTCTATGCACCAAATTCCTTCAAATCATGGTTCTCCAAATTTTCATATCATTAGTGGGATATTTTCCAGGTTCCGCCATCCATTTGCCCAAACTCATCAGTTTTGTGTCTCCCTGCCTCCCCTTATCTCTTTTGCTCTCACTATACCCTGTAAGGTTCAAATTTTACAGACTTCTCTTCCTCAGTATGTGTCCAAATAATTTCGACTACCTCTTCTTGATTCGAAGCTAAACGTTGTTTATGATATCCTTAGCTTTAAGAATTCCTTGTTGGTTATAAGCTCTGTCCATGGAATTTTCAGTATCGTTCTGTATAACCAAATTTACGTTACTACCTGTTTTCTCCGCATACCTTGGGAGATTTCCAGAATCCATTGGCATAAAAGAGGATTTGATGACACATAGCAATCCTTCAAGCATTTCTTTGTTTCTAACATTTTTTCTATTTCTCCGCATTTAACTGATATATATATAATGCCTCTATCGGTAACCGAGGGTGTATTCGTATTTCAGTTTCGTATTCTCCAAGGATCTTTCCAAGATGCCCCAGATAAATAAAATTTTGTATGTGCTTGCTACTCACTTCTCGTATTTGAAAATCGCATCTTGAACATTTCCTGAGTAGCGCGTCTTGAATTTTTGATGCTGATGGTTAGTCTTTTCTTTTGCCTATGTCTTTTATCTGTATGCTTTATATATTTATATCTGAATTTTTTGTACCCCTATATATATATATATATATATATGTATATATATATATATATATATATATATATATATATATAGATAGATAGATAGATAGATAGATAGATATTACATTTTCATATAGAGAAAAACAATTTACACACTACAAAGTGAGTAGATAGTTTTTGTCTGTATGAAAAAATTATAATAAATAAACATGTTTATTCGTTATTTTTATGGATACAATATATATATATACATATATATATATATATATAATGTATATATATATATAATGTATATATATATATATATATATATAATGTATATATATATACATTATATATATATATACATTATATATATATACATTATATATATATATACATTATATATATACATTATATATATATACATTATATATATATATACATTATATATATATATACATTATATATATATACATTATATATATATATATATACATTATATATATATACATTATATATATATATACATTATATATATATATATACATTATATATATATATATACATTATATATATATATATACATTATATATATACATACATTATATATATATACATTATATATATATATACATTATATATATATATACATTATATATATATATATACATTATATATATATATATACATTATATGTATATATATACATATATACATTATATATATATACATATATACATTATATATATATACATATATACATTATATATATATACACATTATATATATATATATATACATTATATATATACATTATATATATACATTATATATATATACACATTATATATATATATACATTATATATATATATATACATATATATATATATATACATTATATATATATATACATTATATATATATATACACATTATATATATATACATTATATATATATATACATTATATATATATATACATTATATATATATATATACATTATATATATATATACATTATATATATATATATACATTATATATATACATTATATATATATACATTAAATATATATATATACATTATATATATATATACATTATATATATATATATACATTATATATATATATATATATATATATATATATACATACATTATATATATATATATATATATATATATATATATATATATATATATATATATATATATATATATATATATATACATTATATATATGTGCTTTCTCAATTGATTACTGAGTAGATACTACATCATGATCCCATCAGACTGTTTTGTTTCACTGATTTACACAGGCATACTTTAATCTATCAGTCGGTCATGTGCCATGCGTGATACACGCTTAGGTGATCATTTATTTTTCAATACATGACTGTCGAGGCAGATTTTTTCCTCAAGTAGGTTGTCATTTCTTTTTGCGGTAGACGAGTGGTCATCCAAGGCTACACACCCCGGTCTGTCCTGTTATTTAATCATAGCTGGCGCTGAAGAAGAGGATTCATACATTTCTCAAGGTTATCAGCACGTAAGTGTATGTAATGGATTCAACTGGAATTCGAACTTGACTCTCCGTTTCCTAAATATGTACCGCTAGCTGACGGGAATTTATTACATATATTCTATTTGAAAATACCTGTTTTCAAATGTGTAATAATTTAGAATCCAGCTTGTCTCTCTTTAAATTAAAATAATTCATATAGAAATATTAGCTTTATTTGAAGGGAGTTTGCAGAAAAATTCATTGCCATTAAATGTTACGCCTTCGATTACATTTAAGGAATCATATTAGTACTACTGAAGTTCATGAAAACTTTATTGCAAATGGCATTTGCTTATATTGTACAAAGGTAACCTACCAAATCATATCAGCATTATATTTCTGGCATCATAAGAATCTACTGCTTATTTTACACTTATACTAAGTGAAGTTATATATAAAAGCAGTGGCCAAGTTGTTGGAAAGCAGTCGCTGTCGTCATCACTTTACTTGCGAAACTGACAAGGCGCTTTAGAAAGAATTGTATTTAAATGAAAACAACAACACTCTTGAAACACGCCGAGAAATGTAAACAAAACTAATGCATTGAACTGCATAACAATATCAAGGTGCCTTTCACATATCAAAACAATGCAATTACTACGGAAAAGCATGTAAACAAGCAAATGTACTTTCTCTCACTTAGATTTTCAGAAAGAAATTACGTTATCATCTACAGTAAAGAAAACAACATGGGTTCAAAACACAGACTGGTATAGATAGATACTATTTTCATATGAACAGCTAGACACAAGTTAGATCATTAGATTGATAGAACAATAGATAATGGAGAGAACATCACAAGCAGATATCTATCTATCTGGAAACACAATGGTAAATCGGAAAATAAACGAAATTTTGAAATATTTACTTTTTTTCTGCTTTTTCTTTTCACTTATTGGTGTATGTGTGCGAGCATAATATAGGTGTGAGAGTTATCTAGTAATTTTTAGGGGTACTTTAGATGTGGCACAAGGCTGAATGTATGCAGCATCCTGTGATGATCAATCTATTCAGTCGTAAACGGGTGCTATATATATGAACAGAGAGTGATACATAGATAACATAGATAACATACACACACACACACATATATATATATATATATATATTATTTTCTTTTTTCTTGCGGAGCTATGTAAAGTACCAGGCTGAGAACTGGCGCGGGATAGCTGCTCCTGATGAGCATGAAAGGAGTCTCTCTGAGCTTTGGTTAGCAATCATTTTAGTGTTGGTTTCACGATAAGAAGACTTCAGATGGGAAGGGAAACTCATGACAGCTTAACCCGGTCATTATATTGCATGTGTCTGCCGAGAGGCTTGTACTGCCTGACATTGACTGTGATCCGGAGAGGTTAAACTCCGCGATAATGATACATCAGGATTGTCGTTCGGAGATTCCGTGGCAAGTCTTTTGCACCGTTACTTTTTTTATCGACAGATCCAAAAAGTGTGAATGGTCCGACACAAGCCTTCACCAACTATTACATCAAACGTTTATTTTAGGGGATATTACTATTTGAAATAGAGCCCCAATAAGTTATTTTTTTATTTTTAAAATAATGTATGTATTATATCTATAGGCTTGGGGACTAGAGTCAATTTTAATAAAGAAAATGTACTCTTCACTAGAGTTCGAAACTGCATCAAATTTTTTAGAAGAAAGACCTTTACTCTGAACGGCCACAGACAGCGTCACGGATCAGCGGTAAGGTTCTATTTGCCCTTTAAAATTATGTACGTTTTCTCGTTCATTTTAATTTAAAATTACGTCAAGTACTTTCACGTGTAGAAATAAAGTTTTTATTGTTTTGGTAATGGATTCA
Source organism: Acanthosepion esculentum (assembly GCA_964036315.1). NCBI lineage: Eukaryota > Metazoa > Mollusca > Cephalopoda > Sepiida > Sepiidae > Acanthosepion > Acanthosepion esculentum. Next base: position 126,877,383 of record OZ038481.1, on the reverse strand, counting down.
ACCATTTTCTTTGGATTTCTTGTTATAGTTGTGTATGTTGACTTGGCAGAGTAGTAATTCTGTTAGGATAGGTGATATTGGGAAGGCACATGGACGTAGATAAATATTTGGATAATATTCAATGGCGGAACTCTCGAAGATTTTCCTTCTGAGTGAATTATTTTCTTTTTTTATGAGTGTAGCATTTTTAAAATAAAGATTGTGGTTGAATTTATTTCTATGTATGACTAGTGCATTAGTTAAGTTATTTTTGTGAGGTAGCTCTTATGTTCATAAATGCGTTCTTTTGTTTATTTTTTTTTTGTTTTTGGTTAATTTCTGCTTGTTTCTCCAATATATTTGGAGGAAGACTTTTGGCAATTTATTTTATAAATATGCCTACTTCCTTTGAAAGTAACTCACCCCGAAAGAAAATCCTCGAGAGTGCTGCCTTTGAATATTATCCACATATTAATCTACGCCCAGTTTCTTACCAATATCGCCTTTCCTAACAGAATTAATACTCTCCCAGGCCAGCGTACAAAACTATATAAAGAAATTAAAAGAAAATGTGTCAACAAAACAATAAAAACATTATTTCTACATGTGAAAGTACATGACGTAATTTCCAGTTAACAATATGAACACAAAAGCGTTTTCTAAATTCTTCTAGTTGCTACGGACATTTTGTTTGTTGCTAATAGTTACTTCGTTTTCAATAAATTTCGTTTTTGCCTTGAAAAGTCCACATTGGACGAAACGCGTCGGCTAATAATAGTGTTCCTATTGTCTTTTAGCTTTATACATACTATACAGATTATCTCTGAGAAATTTTTCAAATTTGTCGACATGGAAAACAAAAACATACGCACAGATATAATCAAAATATACATGCAAAAACTAACATTCGCCTATTGTCATAAAAACAAGAAAAACTTTCTTAGAAACTGCATTGATGCAAAAGTTATTCCTCATTGCTCACACAAGCTCCTTAAATTGTCGCATCATATTTTCCCTCCTTATACCCATGAATTTTTGAAATATTTAATACAGCAATCAGTAGGAAAAGAAGCCATTCTTTACCATAAGCCATATATGACAGGAAGTTATCTACATAAACGCGAACGGAATGATATAAGAAGATTAATCGACTATAATAATAATAAGAATATACGTGTTTTGCAAAACAAACTGTTATAAATATATATATATATATTCATATATATATATATATATATATATATATATATATATATATATATATATATATATATATAGAGATAGATAGATAGATAGATAGATAGATAGATAGAAAGAGACAGACAGAGAAAGAGAGAGATAAAAATTATGGTAATATTCTTCAAGAAATATCCGCTAACCTTTTCTTAAATTATCATGAGAAATAGCTTTAATATTTAAATGTTATATAAATTACTATATGACAATATAATATATTATTTCCATTATGTATCTCTCAGTTACAAAGGTTTTATGCAAGTGACGCCAATTTTTTTTTCAGAAAAAACGATTACCATGAGGCAAATTCGATTCCAACTCTACATTTGTTGAAGTACAATCTTTCTAAAAACTCACATTCCTCTTCGTGGCACTATGGTTATTTTTCGCATTAATATGCCGTAAGAAAATGAATATATAATCTTTTCTAAAATCTTTTTTTTTAGTGTTTTTGCTAGTTTTCCAGATTTAGCCACCGAATTAAACTGTGAATTGCAAGTGCTTCCAGGTACAAATAAATCTTCTACATATTTACTGCATCTGATTCTACCACCAACGCAATTTTGGTAATTTTCTTTTTTGGTAAAGATATTTAATCTTTGACATGCTGTGGCTGAATTCTGTGACACTAACTAAATTATATGGAAGGTGTCCATAGCTTTAATCTTTGCAATACTTCAATTTTCTATAATATTTACATTCCTTCTGATCGAAGCATTTGAAAATGTGCCCCCTTGATAATAAATAATATAAAACACTAGCAGTATAAGCCGTCTTCGACTGGGTGTTTCATTACTGCGAATTTTTGCCGTTCAATTGAAGCAGTTTAAGTTTAAAGTCATCCCACCCGAAAATCAATATTAGTAAAACTAATTGCGTGCAACTGAGGCACATCCCAAAATGGGGTGTGTGTTAACAATTTAAATGGGAGGGTGGTCCTGAAAAGTGCCGTTTTTGCGTTCTCAATCTTGTTTCAGCCTCACGCACAGAAGCAGTTGAGGCGTTTCTCCTCAGTCGTTGAGTCCTTTGATCATCATTTTCAGTCTCAGTGTTCAGTATGCTCTTCTGGAAAGCTGATGGCTACCATGGTCTTCGGACTCAGTGGCTCTGATTGAATCATTCCTTGAGGCATTTCGAGACAGGCGAACTGAACGTTCTGAAGACGATTCGTTATCCGTTATTCGCCAGGCGGATCAGGCGGCAATCCCGCCCATACAGCATGCGCCAGGATTAGAAGGTTATGTGTTAAAAGAGTAATATTAGGAAATGTGTTAGGCGAATGAAACTGAGAAACAAAATTGGTAAATGGACACATAGATTTGCAGAATGAGTGGGTTTAATCGTATGCAGGCCAAATGATGCCTAAACGTTGAGGTAACGGGGCACATCATTAATGTCTTGCACCTGTAAAACTTATTTTAGGTTCGCTGCAAATGAGCGGTTGTTTCAGAAGAAAAGAATGACGAAAATAGGTTGTCTTGAGAAAAGTTGCTTGAGGCATCATCACTCCCCTCCAAAAATGTTATTTTGCATGCCTGTTGCCACGTAGAGACGGGCATTGATCACCCTTGCAAATGCTACATGACTGTCTCTTCAATGTGCACCTTTTGAGTTAGATTTCAACTCTCTAAATTCATTGTTCGCTGTTTTTATAGACATTAGATTTTGCCTTTGAATTTTGCGCAAATTGTAAAGATTCAATTTTTTTTCGATTTTTCATCTTCTAGTTTGTAACTTTTCCCAGCTAATTTGGACTCAAAACCGACACTGAAGAATTTTTTATCAAAGAAAAAACTTTGATCGAAATCGGATGAAAATTGTGGAAACGCATAAACAACATCCGATCACACACTCACACACACACACACACACACACACACACACATTTTGAGAATTATAGATATATATATTACATATATATATATATATATATATATATATATAGATATAGATTACATTTGCAAGTTCTCTTGACAGATATGTTAATTAATTATAATTGACTATAAATTATTATTTATAATCATATTAATTATAATATTAATAATAATTACTTATATGTTATATAATTAGTATAATTAATTATATAAATTTAACTGTATAATAATAAATAATATTATTGTAATAATTTAAAATATTTATTTTTATTAAAGTTTTTATGAAACATATATATCCAAGAACACATAATAAATAGTAAGATGTTGCTGAGTTATAATGGACAGGAAGTAGTGGAGAGCCATTGTCGCCAACAATTTAGACTCAAAATCGGCACTGAAGAATCAAACAAAAACATTTCATCGAAATCGAATGAAAACTGCGGATACGCATAAAGAACATCCGATCACACGCCCCCCCACACACACACAGAGAAACACACATTTTGAGAATTATAGATAGACATAAAAAACATTTATTAATCCCACTAATATTTGACACAATTATTAGGCAACAACTTATAAAGCATAGGACATAAATACTTCCTATATAATGGTATGACATTAGTGGCAATGGTGTACTCATCTATCTAATGTCTTACCATTACGTGGGAGGTATGTGTGGTAAGTATTTTTCCCACACTGTAATTATCTATGCCTTAATGGATTTATTCTTATAAATAACATAGCTATCGACAATATGGTGTAGCTACCGGGTCTGTAAATGAACATTCGGGATACGGGCTTTTACACCTATAAATTCTTCTACAAGTGTGGGAGTCGGGAGTGATACAGGTGTAAAAAAAAGCAAACTAAAAGTATTTATTGCCATTAAAATAATAAAAATACACAAATTAAAGGTCATGACGTTAAATAATCTAAATTGTTAACAGCCCCTAAACCCGATAAAAACTACGAAGAGCTGGTTTCTTCATTTCCATGTAATTTATATAGAGAGCCCGTAAAAGGAGTTAAGACACTTGGTCGAAAGATCACTTGAGGCGTGAAAGTGCCAATCATTCTGCAATATTTTATTCCCATGACCATATCCTCTATATATTTACAAACACACCATCCCCAGTATGGTTGTTAATGCTGTTGCCAATGAGGTTTGCCGTTTAAAACCTTTCATATTATAAGGGCTCAGACATACAAAATATTTGAGTGATTTCTACATAATTTACGTCCAGCAAAACAGAAAATTAAAAGAACACAAGAAAAATTAAATAAAAACTTAAACGCAGTTTTTTTAAAGAGGGATTGCTGCTTAAATACACAATTCTATCTATCTACCTATCTATCTATAACTATACATATTAAAATTAGAGGGTTATTTTGCGTTCAATATACCGATATAGCTAAGAAGATATTTACGCTCTCAGATATATTTTTGAGTAATCTTGCGCTTAGAGAAATAATACCCACCCTATTTCGGTGGTAGTCAATCTCGTCGTTTATTTGAATATCAAAATCCAAGCCCCCGCTTGCCATGGACAGGATGCTTTATCAGTGATGACTATTCCTGGTGTCATTGCAGTTTTTATACTTCTAAAATCATCAGACCCCCTTCACACTGGTGACCCATATAGGAGTGATCATCTCCCAACTAGCTTCCCGTCTACTGTAACAAAGAAAATTG
>OZ038481.1:126857598-126870098 GCA_964036315.1 Acanthosepion esculentum | reverse complement strand
TACTCTATATACAACCATTTTCTCTCCTTCGCACTCCAGTCTCTTTTTCTTTTACTACTTTAGACAATTTTGGAAAAGTATAATTTATGTTCTTCGTATTTTAATGCTAATCATAGCCTTTTCTTAATAAGGAATTCTTTGGCATTTTTTGATCGAGCAGTCAGTGCTTCTCTCGGTTGAAATTCATAAACTCTTTCTCATAAGTCCGTTTTTCATCAAGGAAAATAAATCTAGCTTTATTTTAACGCTCTTTCCAGTATTGATAGTTGCTTCATTCCTAAGCTTTTATGCTAAGTAGTGTGGAATCTCGACATCTGGATCATGTCACTATTTTCACTTTGATTTGCACTTTCTATCGTTTTTTCGTTGTAATTGTTGAGGTAAATGCATGACTGATATGATTTCTGTTACTTGGTACATTACATTTTACTTATCATACTGCAGTGCTAGTCCATGAGGTTTGATAAACAATGGTCCTCGCTAAGACCTTCAGGTTTCATTCGTTCGAAGTTATTTTTAACAGTTGCTCTGGGAAAGTGATTGTATACAGTTGAGTTGTTGTTGATTTTCTCTACAATATATTCCAACGTAAGTAGGAGATATACCAATGTTCGTTTAAAAATGATGGCAAGCACAGAAAAAAACGTTTGCTTGTTTTGTTTTGGTATGAGCTAAGCTTAATTATAGATGGATTTTCTTGGTTGAGATTTTGATGTATATTCTACTGACACTAGAGCTTTCGCGTTCAGCTCATAAAACATCCAGGATATTGATTATCGATTTTAAAGAAGGGCACACTTCTACCCCACCACATTCGTAAGGTTGCCTCAATAGAATCTTTGCGTCTTTATTTTTTATTGCAGACACGATTATGGCTAAGCTTATTAAATATCCATTTTCTTGTCGCCCTTGCTTTCTCGAGACAATGACACAGAATCCTATGTTAGAAAGTCAACAAGACAAATCCGTCCGAGTTGTGGCAAACGAACGGCACACCTCACACTTTGTAAGCAAGTGCATAGTAAAAGAAAACAATAAACAGGAGAAAAATAAAACGTTACTCGTGCAAAAAGAGAATGAATGTTTTCAGCTTTCTAACAATATCAACGACGTGCAATGCGTAGAGCAAAACGTCATAATTACTCTCGACATTGTTGTGAGCCCGCTTACTGATTCGTTTTTCTTTTCAATCTGCTTTCCTTCTTTTCACGCACGCGACTCTGAGAAAGATCAAGGACGTTTGTTGAAAAAACGATTCATTTCTTACCAGTGAGAAATGTGCAGTGACAATGTGAACACACACACACAACCAGAGAGAGAGAGAGAGAGTGAGAGAGAGAAAATAAGCCTGTTATACCAAGTATAATAAATACAGAAACAATACAACATCATTAAAATATTGCACAATAAAAAAATATTAGTGTATTCAAAAAGTTTTTGGTTTCGTTTGGTTTATTGACGGTATATCAACCTCAATGGGTTATTTAACACTGACTATTTTTATTGCTGGTAATAATTTTTTTTTACAAAGAATTCATGGCTGGTAATATTTTTACACTCAAATATCTATTTCTGGTAATATTTTTTTTTTTTAAATGTACAGCTGGTAATATTTTATTCCAAACATATATAGCTGTTTTTTTTTTTTTCAAAAATGTATTTCTGGTAATTTTTTTTCAAAAATGTATTGCTGGTATTTAAAAAAAAATGTTTTTGCTGGTAATAAGGTATTGTTGGTAATATTTTTTTCTTCAAAATTTTATTGCTGGCAATAATTTTACAAAGTATTTCTGGTATTAAAACATATTTTTACACTATCATAATGTTTTGACCCCAGTTTGGAGGTTAACTATTTGTCCATATCTGGGACCCTAACAGGTCCTACAACCCCGGGTCAGGGTGGAACTGAGAACATCAGTAATTAAGAGGCAATTAAGAGGTGATTCCACGCTCCTCAAAACTTCCGGATCAAAGGCCTTGCAGTCGGACGCAGTTTATCGTCTTACCCAGGACGCGAATGTAGTTTATCGTCATACCCACGACGGTGTATTCTAAAAGAGATTAAATTCTAGCAGGGAGTATTTAAAAGAAAAACAAATGTTTGTTAAAATTAGTAAAATTTTATTTATCGAAAATAGAAATATCTTCTTTTACAATTACTGCAGCTCAACGTAAATGCATATTTTCAATTCCACCCTTAAAGAAATCTGTGATTTACCATCCGAAAAAAAGTTTTAAGCACACTTTTCATGGTCTACTTTGTTTCTAAACGTTCTGCGAGAAGATATGTTCTGATGATCAAAAACAAGTGAAAGTCTATAGTTGCTAAATCTATTGAGTATGAAGGATGTGGAACTAACTTCATTCCCAACGGCCGTAATTTACCTTCGTTTAATTTTACAGTGTATTCTACTGCGTTGACATTTATCTACCAAAGCAGTCAATTTTTAACGTGATATTTTGTTTACCTGATCAAGCTGTTGGGTGGCAGTTAACGTCAGTAGTAATGGTTCTTCCATATTACAGTATTTCGTCGTAGACAACAACTTTCATATTTCATCAGACGCAAAGCAATGACTTCTGGTTTTAATGTTAACAATGGTTTATCATTTTGTGATAACCGTCCTCTTTTTCGTTTTCTGTTGACAGGCAAAACCAATTTTTATCACCAATAAAAACAATGCAGAAAAAGTGAAAAGTTTGGCATTCTTGATTAAGAGACTGAATTATTGAGGGATAATGACGAGGAAACACACATGTTATATTTACCAAAATAAGAGGAATTTATTTACAAGTTTACAAATTTGAAGCTTGTTTCAGGAAACGAATCAAATATTTAAAGTTCGTAGTTTCCATGAATGTGAAAAAGACAAAATGTTCATATTAAATCATCGGACACAAAGTAATATTCCATAAATTTTAAAACAAATTGGAAGAGTTCGTTTTTCAAATAAAATATATACGTTTGTATTCAACATGAATGAAAAGATATATCTTAAGGTACTTTGCTTTGGAGTTGAATAGAGTTCTTTGAAATTACCTTACTCTTATTAGAGGCTGATAATGTATCTCTCAGCGTGTAATTTGACACTGGTGTTATTCAGACGCGTGGAACTGTGTCTCTCTGCTTTGATTCAACTTTTTCTGCCTATTTATATCAAAAAGCGATTTGACATCGTCTCGTTACTTTTTTCACAGTTTTTAAGCCGCACCCTTTTCCAATGGTCAATATAAATTTTCACTTAGTCTCGTTAAACTTTACCTTGGTCTTTTCTTCAGGTCGGAGCCAATCCCTTTTTCTATTGGTCAAAATAAATTTTCGCACAGGCTCGCGAATTTGAAAACAGTGAAGAAAAGAGGGGTATATTAATTTTGTATTCACCACAAGAATTCTGCAGATGGTGGAACGTTGTAGTCAATTCTCAAATGGAAACTCCCGAGGAACCAAAAGTCCTCCTTTTTTTATCTTTTCGAAATTCGCTTGTGTTGTCCGTTGATATTTGATCCTGACATGTTAAAATTTTTCGACAAATCTCAGGTGATTTGACGAGGATCCAATTCAGTAAACTCTTTCAAAATATTCTTTATTCAGATTGAGTTGTCTCGAGGTTTCTTCGATATAATCGCCATTTCTAACTTTTAAACCATACCAATATATACGAGCCTTCGCTGCATCCGTATACACTACGCCATTTTTTTTATAAATGCTTCTGTTTTCGGAACTAATACAATATGCAATGATGAATATGTTTTTGTTTTTTTTTAATTTGTAATCATCCATGGGGCTGAGCTTTTAAATACACTATCAGATAGAAAAGATAAATCCTTAGCGTAGGTAGTATCATTTTTGGTTACTCTACTCATAAAATCTAGTGGAGAAATACGTATGTGATTTCCAAACAATCTGACATTTATTTCATCGACATTAATGTTTCTGTTACTGCATAATTAACACTGTTATTTTACAATCGTTAAATAAACAGTTTAGTTCAGAATTAATATATAAGCCTCCTATGATGTTAGAATTTTGTCCAATATCTTGGGAACCATTCTTTCAGGTCTGGCATCGTTATCAGCGAACTACCGAAGTTCTTTTTAGGAGGCATTGTTCTATCTTATCGGTTAATTTGCACTAGTTAAGTAAAGTTTCGAAAATTCCTGAAACACATGACGTGTAAAATACTATGAAATGCTATAGTATAGATGTTATATTGTAGTTGTGGTAGTCATGGAACGCTGGCGTATAGTGGAGTTCGTGTTTAGAGGATACCAGTAATGCAATTAATGCAGCTCGAGTGTGGCAGGTTTTAACAGAGGTAGATTGCGTTCAGTTGGAGTTTACACAGATCATAAATTAAACTAGGGATTTCCATAACTTGTGGAAAATAATTCGGTAATTTGGTAGCCATTTAATTAAATTCACTTAATTAATTTCCTGTTAATACTATCATATTCCAGCAAAGGAAGTATCATGTGTAGGCGTCATAAAAATGGTTTCAAAATTCGACTGATTAAAGAAGAAAAGATTTCAGATATTCCTTAGAAATATATATATATATATATATATATATATATATATATATATATATATTAGAAATAGTTTGATATATGTATGTTTTATAAAGTGATTCATTTTTTGTTTCAAAACACGGTCAAGATATTATGTCCATGTTCAAAGTTAATATCATTAAGTGTTAGTTTGTTTGTTTTTATTAGTAAGGCTTCCATTATTTTTAGCCTTTTTTGCAAGTGGATGATAAATATTCATGGAGACCTACCGGACACTATTCGGAATATACTTGTCGACAACACTAATATAATAGCATCATCCACTTGCAAAAAAAGGCTAAAAATAATGTAAACCTTACAAATAAAAACAAACAAACCAACACTTAATAATATTAACTTTGAACATGGACATAATATCTTGACCGTGTTTTGAAACAAAAAAATGAAACACTTTATAAAACATACATATATATATATATATATATATATATATATATATATATATATATATATATATATATATTCAGTGGGAATTAATAATTCTGCCCACAACATGTATTTTTGCGTATATATATATATATATATATATATATATATATATGTGTGTGTGTGTGTGTGTGTGTGTGTGTGTTTGCTTTATATGATAAAGAACAAATAAGAAAAGCATGAGTTGTAAATTATTATGAAATGCTGTAATATAGCTGTTACATTGTAGTTGTAGCAGTCATCATTCGAAGATCCATCGTTTGAATACGAATAATTATTGAGGTCCGAACAGTAGCGAAGTGTATCTCGGTAGAAGTAACTGTCCTAGAATTTTCTCAGGGAAAATATCAAGTATAAACTGGAATATATATATATATATATATATATATATATTCCATAAAGGAATTTTCAGCCTGGGAATCCTACGCATGCGCATTTGATGAAAAATGCAACTGCCAAGAAAGATAGACAGACGGGCCCAAGTCCGTCATTAACTGGAGCAAATGATGACTTGTTAATTTTAACGCCCCCAAAACTAAATTTACCTCCATTAATCATCTGAGCTCTCTCTCTCTCTCTCTCTCTCTCTCTCTCTCTCTATCTCTCTCTCTCTCTCTCTCTCTCTCTCTCTCTCTCTCTCTCTCTCTCTTTTTTTTTTTCATGGCTAATGATAACCCCCAGGAAAGTGACTTCTTGCGTCTTCTCAGGTTAACACTCTGGGCAGATATATAGTGGAAAGACTATACTGAATCCATTGCTCGGTCCGCTGCTAAGAAAGTTGGTTCACTGTGTCGGGTTATACAATTTTTCACTATAGAATCTATCTTGCATATTCCCGTACATTATTAATCATACTGTACCTAATTCTTCCACAACCTGTAATCACTTGTGCCGAAGTGGCTTTACTACCTTGAATGGGGTGAAAAAGTTACCAATTAAAATAATGAAACAAAGCAGATGCCAATGAAGATTGGTGCTGCTCAACCGATCAATCAACATGCTGTTCTGTATTCTATAGAGTTGCATTGTCATAGATAAAAAGGTTAACTTTATATTACGACATCAATTGCCGCGCTTCTGAAACAAAGAATATATTAATCGGATCAGATAACGCTACGACAGTATTACCAAGGAAATAATATTCACTGGTCATTCAGGCAGATAGTGGTGTTCGTGGTTGGAGGACACCAATGAAGTAATTACTGCAGTTCGAGCGTGGCAGCTTTCAACAGAGGTAGATTGCGTTCAGTTGGAGTTTACACAGACCATAAGTTAAACTAGGGATTTCCATAACTTGTGGAACATATTTCGCTAGCCATTTAATTAAACTCACTTCATTAATTTCCTGTTAATACTATCATATTCCAGCAAAGGAAGTATCATGTGTAGGCGTCATCAAAAAGGTTTCAAAACAATTCGACTGATTAGGGAAGAAAAGATATCAGATGTTCCTTTGAAAACATGTATATATTCAGTGGGAGTGAATAATTCTTTCCACAACATATTTCTGTGCATATATATATATATATATATATATATATATATATATATATATAAATATATATATATATATATATATATATATATATATATATATATATATAATAGAAATGTGACATCTAACTCAATCATGTCTCTCTACCCCCTTCACTCCCTCACTTCGTTAATTTACTTAATACTGCCCGTCATAAATGTGTGAATTTCTTTTCATTTTTCGTTTCAACCTTTGGAAATAAAATCTGATGATCCGCCGTCCTTTAAAAGGGCTGTGGTGAAATAATTTATTATATGGAACCTTAAAGTGGTCTGTTTTTATTTCAATTATTAGCTCTGATTTATATCCTCCTTGGGTCTACCCATACGGATTACCTAGTTTTTCGTATACTAAATATATATATATATATATATATATATATATATATATATATATATATATATATATATATATATATGTGTGTGTGTGTGTGTGTGTGTGTGTGTGTGTGTGTGTGTGTGTGTGTGTGTGTGTGTGTATACGAAAATTATGTCAAGTTTACGTGTTTCAAGTTCATGGAAGCCTCCTTAGAGATTGAGAGAAACAGACAAAAAGACAGAAACTCTGGTATTTTCATTGAAGTCAACACTTAAGTTCGGCAGACTGTTTCATGATGAAACAGTCTGTCGCCTCTGAGTGTTCACTTCAATGTTCACTTTTATATTTACGTACGGTCTATCTCTGATATTGAGCACTTTATCCCATAATTATAGTGTTCCTTAAAACTATATTTCTTCATATATATATATATACCCTCATAATTTTTTCAAAACAAATAGAAAAAATTAAGCGACATTCCTCGTGCTGGCTGATTACAAACAGAATTGCTCATAATCATTTTGGTTCTCACCAGATGTGGTGCAACCAAATGCACCGAAACGAAGTTGTATCTTTGTAGTGAGTAGATTGTTTCAGTCCATATGAAAAATTAAAATAAATAAATTATATGCATATATGGAGAAAGAGAGAAGTAGACAGACAGACAGACATACAGACTGAGAGCGAGTATGTTATGACACTAAATTTGCTGCAGCTACATAGTAAAAATATGATCAGATACTGAGGTCATACTGATATTTATATGCGCACAACGACTCCAGTTGCAAGTAAACACCCTGTCACATTGCGTAACCGCTGTTAATTAGGCGATGTAGTTTGAATAATTAACGATTTAGCATATTAATTGTAGTCATCTAATGATTTTATGCGTTGAAAATATCCTTCTGAAACCTGATCCCTCACTCTCATGATCGTGCGATTGATTTCCCCCATGAGCAAATATAGTCTTGGTCTTCTAAATCAACCCTTACTCGTATTAATGTAGCGGGATTGCTGGCAAAACTTTCTATTCCCATGAGGAGGAATCAACTTGTTTCAAATATGCCTCTTTGTCTAAACCGGCTTTTCTCAAACCACGTGTCACCCGACAATTTTACGTTATGAGAACAAAAATAGGCCACTGTAAAATTTTGTATATTTTGTCAAATTTTAATTTTGAAAACTTTCCCTTCAACAAATATTAAGGGATTAAAATCTAATATACTGATGCCACAAATAATAGGGGGTTGTGGAGAGCCATGATCACCATGTCTTTTCATTTTTCTACAATGCTTCGCAACTTTCGGCTTTATTCCAATTAATATTCCTAGTCATTTCCACTGAGAAATATAGCTGAAGATGCCCAGAAAAAAAAAGCACTGACATTGCAAAATTAACATATTCCGAGCAACAATTTTAAAAAATATATACAGACATGTTTAGAATATCCAAATTTCTGCAATTTCTCAAGACGTCCAAAGCATGTCATTTAAGTTTTATTTTAATTATAATTATCAGTAATAAAGCACTTTTTCGTGTAAAACTCGCAGCCTAATTTTTTTAAAAAGTGGGAGGAAAATTCCAGAATATTTAATAGAAGGGATGGTTGAAATAAAGATATCCAGAGTGTTTTTGTTTTTTGTTTTTTGTAAAGTTTTTTTGTAAAATCGTCAAGGCTTCTGTATTTGAAACGCTAAAGTATTTTCTTAGGTCATGTTCTTAAATAGCGTGGTCAGCTCAAGATTCACATATGGTTGTCAGGAATGGTCCCAGATCCGTTCAGAAAAGTCTAACATATGAGCCGTATACAAACACACTTTCAGATCAATAATTAGAAATAGCTTCGAGCGAATCAAAACTTAAGACCCGGGTAGGAACATCTTATTTTGAACCTAGTGAACTGGCGCTACAGAATCCCCAAAAAAGAACTGTAACAAATATGAGGATATTCATAAGCAAGTAAAGCAGATAGCAAATGCAATTTCGAAAAAAAATAATGAAACGAATTAAAATCATGATGTTACACATTACTTTAAACAGAGTTTTAGGATTACATGCCTTATTTACATTATTTGGAATGTTATCCTCATTTTCACAACGTTTTGGCCGTTGTACGCTCCGGACTTCCTCAGGGGATTGGAGCTTCAAACCAAATCCTTTATTTCTAGCAGCTGGGTAGATTGTTCTAGTTCCACGTGCCAAGCCAATAGGCCATGTGTCCTCGAGGACAAATGTTCCATTGGATGACGACGTTGGTTAGTTCCAGTGACTAGACCCAGAGTGTTGTGATTTGAATACCAGGCCACAACAATGGTAAACCAAAACTTCGAAAGTTGATCTAAAGTGACATAAATGAGCAATCCATAAGAGGCATAGCACTTGGAACTAGAACAATCTACCCGTTACTGAGCAATCGCTAACAACAGGGATTGGCTAGCCGCCTTAGGATACGGGTATCCACGAATACGCGTGGCCAGCTATATACGTGTATACGTGTGTGTGTGTGTTTGTCCACTCCTTACATTACGGGTTACAAATCACGTGTCGCGAACAGTTTCATTTCTCCTCACCCCACTTAACCAGTATATGGGAGTAGAATACAAGGATGGATATTTTTGCAATTATATTACTGCGAAAGAAAAAAAAACTTCAACAGACTAAGGGATTTGATCTCGAATCGTATACAATTTCCACAACGATTACGGTTACATACGAAAAACATTTGAAGAGTCTTGAAAGTCTCTTTCCTCGTTGTGAACTCTCATCTGCGGCTTTAGACCGGCGTCAGACCTGCAAATTTAATTACAAAACTGACATAATCCCCTGTAGTCTTATTAGGAAGGACATTTACATTGTCGGCATTAATCTGGCGAATTTTATGTGCTCTTCGGTGACTAGCAAATCGGGCACGAGCTAGAACAACATTCTCACCAATAAAATCTCGAACCGAAGATCTTCTGGGATCGACGATGTCACCCTCTCCTCTTCTTCTCTAATAACTACATTCTTCAAAAATATAAATGCAATATCAATCGCGATTATCTGTCTTCTTGAACACCCTTCGTTTTTTGGCCTTCATTTAATCCGCCCCACTAAAATATTCTCAGTCGCTTTCAGTCTATTTAACCCACTGCATTCTTGGTACATTATCACATTTCTTGGGATGGAAAGATTTAAAAATGCCTTCTTTAACTTCAAATTCTTAACTGGTGTGACCACAGAACTATAACAACCCTCAAAACGTAACTTTCTACAAACAAAACTATTCTATGTATCTCTTCTGATATATATTAGGTCATCCCATAAGTTCTGTCCGAATTTTAACTTTTTGTCAAAATGAACGAAATTTAAAGAGTATTTTATAATGTCTAATGGAGCTGAACATTATTTTCATGTTTAGATGCATTTAAAACGATCAAATTTTATTTCAGAGAACAATAAAATTAAATTTTGTTTGATTAAAACACTGCTAACATGGATGTACCGAAGAATCATTTGAGGCACATAATGCTTTATGAGTTCAAGAAAGAAAATTCAGCAGCCGAAGCGACTACAAACTTTCACTCAGTTTATGGAGAGGAATGTGTGAAGGAAAGAACTTGCAGAAGATGGTATGCAAAATTCAGAGGTGGAGATTTCACCCTTGAAGATGAAGATCGAACCGGACGTCCGGTTGAGTTTGATGAAAAGATTCTTGAAGCAGCCCTTGAAAAAATCCTGCTTTATCAGTTGAGGAATTGGCAGTGGTTCTCGGTTCAAACCATACAACAGTTCATCGTCAACTTCAACAACTTGGAAAAGTCCCTAAACAAATCCCGAGTTGACATCTGCTCTTCTCTCCATTCTCGCCAACTTGTTTCCCCTTTTTTGGATAGACTTGTGACTGGCGACGAAAAATGGATCTTTTATCGAAATGTTAAGCGTCGTAGACAGTGGCTTGGTAAAAGGGAAGGATCCCAGCCACAGCCGAGAAGAGAACTTCATGGGCAAAAGGTTCTTCTTACAAACTGGTGGGATTGCCAAGGAATAATCCACTTTGAATTCTTAACACCTAATGCAAGAATTAATGCTCGAATATACTGTCAGCAATTAGAGCGTTTGAACAAAACTTTGAGGAAAAAAAACCTGCTCTTGGGAATCGAAAATGGGTGATGTTTCATCAGGACAATGCCCAACCTCACACAGCAAGAATCTCTTCACAAACGATCGAAGAACTTGGTTGGGAGAAAATTCCTCATCCACCTTATTCTCCCGACCTTGCTCCTTCAGACTACCATTTGTTTCGTAGCTTACAGTATAATTTGGAAGAAACAGCTTTTGTAACACAGGAAGGGGTTAAAACTGACATTTGTGAGTTCTTCGAATCAAAGCCAAAATAATTTTACAGTAATTAATTGGTAAGCCTGTTAATAGATAATCAGGGAAAATATATTGTTGATTGAATCTATAATTAAATGTAACATTTGGTCACTTGTTTTCTTTATTCAAAATTCGGACAGAACTTATGGGATGACCTGATATAATATATATATATATATATATATATATATATATATATATATATATATATATATATATATATATATATATATATATGTGTGTGTGTGTGTATGTAAAGTTCTAGTATAGAGGACTGCAATAATCAATCACTGAGCCGCCTACGTATTTTAAATTGCATGTAGACTCTCACGCGCCAACTCTCTTTGTATTTCGTAAAATCTTTCTCTGTTTTTATGGCTCTATTTACTTCTCTTTCTCTCTCACATTCGCTTTCGTATCAAGGTCGCGGTTTACTACAAAATCAATGAAGTATGATCCTATTTTTCTTTCTTTCTTTTTTTAGCAGCCGACATACAACCACCAACCTAGCAGTTCCTATCTCGTAATGGATTGTGTTTTTGTTTTGTTTTTGTACAGTGCACTCGAAGAAGAATGCTTGCTCCCGGCCTAGTATTTCATATATTGCAGACTGGGGGTACTCCGACAGGAAACAATGACATCACTAGCTATTAGCGCCAGCTAAAAAAATATATTTTTATAGCTTATTGATCAGTTTCGTCGTACAACGAGACTTGGGAGACGATTGCTTCGTTGGCGCACTTGTAATGCGCTTTGTTTTAGTGATTTGAAAGACGGAATGGTAGAGAGGGCAGGTGTAGCGGATGCGGTAGGAGTAGAGTTATGAATGGAAGGGGGCGAAATGAATCGAAGAATTTTAGTCGTAACCAAACAGATTTTTGCATCTTACTCAACGTTCAAGCTTCTAGGATTACATTGTCAATATCAACAATATATGTAACCATCAACGCACAAACACACACTTGATATATATATATATATATATATATATATATATATATATATATATATATATATATATATATATATATATGTATATACATGATATATGTATATATATACATGATATATGTACATATATATACATGATATATATATATATACATGTCATATATATATATATGATATATGTATATATATATATACATATCATATATATATACATGATATATGTATATATATATATATATACATATCATATATATATACATGATATATGTATATATATATATATATATACATATGATATATATATACATGATATATATATATATATACATATGATATATATATA
>OZ038481.1:126847598-126855098 GCA_964036315.1 Acanthosepion esculentum | reverse complement strand
GTGTGTGTGTGTGTGTGTGTGTGTGTGTGTCTAAGAAAAACAGAAATAGAGAGAGAGTGGGGGAAAAGATAGTAGCTTTCTATTTATCTTGCATGATATGTACGTGACCTGTTTGGTCAAAATTCAGTCTTTCACTGATGAAAGTAACCGCTTCAGCGCGAAGGCATATCCGATGGTATACAGGGGTCGTATGCTACCTAGATTACACGGCCTGCCTCTCAGCCGTGCCGGCAATAGCTGAAGGAATGTAGGGCATTAGGTTTGAAGACGGCTTGTTGCCGAAAATGTACCAGTGTTGACAGCCAACCGCCTTCAGAAGAAGCTGGTTACGAGGCGCTAGTTCCATCTACCGGAATCAGCTGGTTACGAGGCGCTAGTTTTCACCCTTCTGGCTTGATTTAATTCCATAGACTTTTCCGTGTTTTGGATTTGACCGAAAGTCAGCGGAGATTTACAATCAGGGTTTTCATTACCTTAGATGACCTGCCTTCCTGCGCTGCAGAGTTCCATCTACCGGAATCAGCTGGTTATGAGGCGCCAATTTTTCAGCCTTCATTCATACGTAGTGAGGAATCTACGGCCGGGGAATTTAACACATCAAAGGACATACTGAAAGCGATAGAATCAGGGTAACTTTCTGAATTGTATCAATGGATCTCTATCTATCAAAGGCAGGATGTGTGCGTGTGCGTAACGTATGCACGGCCTCAATTTTCGACGTATTTGCACCAAAATTTACATGCACATGCTCAAGTTAGCGGGTAGGCCAAGACCGACTTTGCATTTCTCAACTCCCATCGATAGTGAAAATAATCGTTTTTTTCATGTTTTTACGGTAGTTTTCATGTACATTGCGGCCATTTTCTACTGGCCAGTGAGAGCCTATAGCTAGCTGCCACGAATAGGCAGGGAGATTCTATTTGCCAGCGTGAGAGCCTACAGCTGACTGACACGAATGTTAACTAGCATGCTATCATACAAAAGAACCGATAGCTGCATTCGTCACAAGTGGGGAAAAATTTAAATCTGCATGGCACTTTACTCCAATTGGCTTATTCGCTTGCTTAAACTCAACGTGGATTCTGATTCCGCTGAACTGGGTTGGGCGTGAAAACGTATTTGTTGTTAACATTCTTTTTTCATTCGCTTTTTCCAGTTACGAGTCCTTTTTTAAAGCTGATCGTTTTGTGTTCATTTTGTTTAGTACTTTTTTCGTTACAGATTTAATGTTTATTATAGAGCTTGGAAAAAATTCGCAGTGTGAGATAGGCAAGAAGTAAGGCATGTAGCAACATCAGCACGGCAAAGAGCACTCCTTTAAATGCAAGGAAGGGCAAAAATAGTTTAAGTCAAGTTATAGCGATTGCTATATATGTCGTACGATTTTTGAATCAAGCACGGGCAATGCAAAGCCATGCTGCTAGTGTATATATATATATATATATATATATATATATATATATATATATATATAGATATATATATTACTTAGCAGGGTAACTTTCTGAATTATATCAATGGATGGTAGATAAAGGAGGGAGAATGTGAATGTGGGGATAAAGTGTTAAGAATTTACTTAAAACGTTGGGGTGTGTTGAACATACTCTTAAAAGGATACAGTAGTAACGTTCAACCCACCTTAATCTCAACTTTCACTTATCAAGATGTATGTGTGTACCCTCAAGGTTACTCATTGCTTTGAACGTCTATTAAGATTCAAACTCACTCCAGACCTCAGTTGGAATTCATATATACGATCTCTGGTTAATGATTCTGTGAAAATTTTCGCTTCCTTGCACCGCTCCATTAAGTGTCTGATATAAGTTTCTATACACTAACTCAGACCAAAAAGGAAGTATTGCTGCCGGTTACCTTTTGTCTGTCTTTTAGAGTTCATAAGGTAGCCACGACCTTGTGGATAATGAATTATTTTCTTCTGTACCACCCAATTTTCACAGACGAACATATCGCGAGCCTCTTCTCATATCGCTATTTCTATGGTAGGAATTATGATGAGCTGCCTTCCTTAGTACCAGCAACCCTAATCTTCGCAACTGTGACCCGGCATGCTATGTACTCAAAGATGAATCATCGCAATTCCTTATGGATTACAATAGTAACGAGAAAGGTTCATTCAGACAGCTCCTTCCCAAGAATTGCTGCTTTGTAGAACAAACTCCCAACAGGAAGATTTCCCAAACTCTTCAATACTGATCACTTTTTGTCTAGGTATCATTTCTGTATATCCTCGTGAAATTCACGACACTGACCGGATACCGTGAGTTTCGTATGGGGTTTGTTTTTGGTGTACATTAATATAAAATAAAAAACCATAAAAGGATCTAAGATTCTAGACTACGACGTTAATATAACCTTTTCTATTCTGTACCGAGTGATCATTTTGGAAGAAATATTTCGAAAAAAGAATAGCTTATAATACGCCATCAACTATGTTAGTTACTTTTAACAATGAAAAGAAAATGCTAGAATAGCACTGGGTAAAAATTACAATAATTTAACTGCCGAATATTAGAGATGGGATCAGTGACATGTTTATCAATGTCGGAATTGAATGCGGAAAATGTTTGATGTTTCAGCCAAAGCTGCACTCCGATATGGGAAAATATTTTCTTCGTCTTTACCTCATGCTATAGCTGATATAATCTGACAGTCTGAACGCTTAATCACGAAATCAGTGTACAAGAGTTAAAAAATTGAATTTTGGGGGAACCATTTTAAGAGGTCAATTCTTTATTCAAAATCAGCCTTAAGGTGTCTTTATCTTTGACGCACCTATTGTTTTCACAGCCCTACAGTGGATTACAGGTTGTTTGCTTAACGATATCCAAAGAGATATAATTACTGCAGTTTGACAGTCATACCTATAATCAACAGAGGACTGAAGTCGGAAATAAAGTTTACTGTAATCAGTAATAAGTTTACTATCATTAGATATCCGAAGCAAACTTGACTGTTCAATCTAGAATATGAACAAATATATTCCTGGATGATTGAAAATGCATGGTGTCACTCAATCCCCAGTGATAGCTAGTATATATTTGAGATGCATAATAATAATAATAATTTGAAGGAAATATGGTTGTGAGAGAAATGGTGAAAAAGAATTTAAAATAATCGATTAGATCAATTATCGAAAAGCGTATTATACGATCCTGTAAGACTGGATTTAAGAATGCTTAAAAACGTTCACTATTGCAGAAAATGTACTGCTTCTATGAAGAAGTAGAAAGTTGAATTGATTGCAGCAGTAGATTGTCTAGCCAAAATCAATATAAAGAGAGGACATTTTGAGAACCTCGTTATTTCCACAGCCTCTTTATTACCATACCGTTCAGCATCATTTTACGGATAGGTTAATGTCAATGAAATTGAACAAATCAATATCAGAATATATATATATATATATATATATATATATATATATATATATATATATATATATATATATATATATATACATACACACACATGGATGAATATAAAATATATACACACACATGAATGAATATATATATATATACATACACACACACGAATGAATATATATATATATATATATATATATATATATATATATATATATACACACACACACGAATGAATAGATATATATATATATATATATATACACGAATGAATATATATATATATATATATACACACACACGAATGAATATATATATATATATATATATATATATATATATATATATATATATACACGAATGAATATATATATATATATATATATATATAAACGAATGAATAGATATATATATATACACGAATGAATAGATATATATATATACACGAATGAATAGATATATATATATATATATATACACGAATGAATAGATATATATATATATACACACACACACACGAATGAATATATATATATATATATATACATAGATATATATATATATACACACACACACACGAATGAATATATATATATATATATATATATATATATATATATATATATATATATATATATATATATATATATATATATATAAAGGAATCAAATTACCTCCACGAATGATTTAAACAGACTACGAATACCCTACAAACGGGGGCAATGAGAAATATGACTTCTTATACAATTTTCACTCTGTTCTTGACTTCAGTTCTGATTAGCCTCGACTGCCTGAATTTATGCGTGCTACTATGTTGGCAAATAAGTTCCCCCGTTTTACTGGTTAACTAGCTAAATGCAATCGCAACTTCCTTACTAACAGTTACTTTTCTAACACGTCTTACATGTGGAACTCCCTTTCGCTTCCTTCCTTCCTTCCTTTTGTCGTCTGTGCGCATTCCCGGGCCTTTCCGCCGGTGTCAACCGTTTGTACATTCGCCACACGGTCCTGCCGGCGAAGTTACGCGGTGGAGAAGTAGGTGTCCGCTAGATTGCCGCGGAAGAGCGGGGCTCCTGTGAGTGTCGGCGGCGGTATAGATAGTTGTTCTTCGGCGCGCAAACAATGGCGGCGCGGTTCATGTGGCGGCGGCGAGTTGCTCCTGTCGTCAGCAGTAAGCGGCATTCGTTTGTCGCCTGCGCCGCCGCCGTCGCCTAAAAGGAGGTCGTGACGTCGTCGCTCCTTGTCGCCTTCGTGGTCTTCCTGTCGCCGTCAATCTGTCACCTACAATCTTGAAAGATTTAAATGCAACGTCAATCGCCAAGTTCTGTATTTTTAAAACCTGTTACTTTATTGTGCTTTCCTCACTCCTCCCCACTAAAGTCATTTCATTCTCTTTCACCCCCTGTGATCTCCCCCACTGCATCCTAGTGGCATTAACGCGTTGTTTGGGGTGAAATGATTAAAAATATAAGAAAAAGAAGAAGTAAGAAGGTGATGTTAACCGGTATTTATTTTGTAGACATTCAAAAGCAAAACACAATACGTATAATTCTTAGTCTTATCTTCAAGTTGGACTACTATCCTCATCTTTGCTTTTATTATCATTTCAGTCATTTTTTTCCACTACCATACGGTTGTCTCTCTATGCCTTCTTTTAGAAATAATTTCATGGTAATTGTGCGGGTGAATTCTTCACCAGCGTACCTTGATAAAATGAAGCGCAGTACTAGATTCGCGTCGAGATCATATCAATTTACAGTTGACCTAGGTAGATGTAGCCGTAAATTCTATGCTAGCAGTTTCTTCTTTCGCACTTCTCTCTTGTGGGACTTCCTCCCGGTTTGATTTTTTCCAGCCAACTTTCATCTGCAAAACATTAATTGCAATATCATTTGCTATCTACTGTCCCCCTGATTATTCTCTTCACATCATATTTTATGTTTTTGTTCTTTATTTTTCTGCGCCCTGTATTACCTTGTGTTTTGTGGCCTCATTGCCTTGCATGGACGTTATACTGATTAATACATACATACATATATATATATATATATATATATATATATATATATATATATATATATATATATATATACACATACATACACATTTGGTTTTATATTACAAGTTATTTTTCTTCGAGTGTTGCCTAACATCGCTTGATAATGGAACAGATTTAAGTTCTGAAACAGAAATTTCCGTGTCGCAATGTGAAATATATTTTAAATAAATATATTATAATATTATGCTCTACGTTTTATCGAGCAAATTTTTTTAATAAAAAAGGCTAAAGAAGTGTGGATTTATAATCTGACTGTTCTTTCTCTCTCTCTCTCTCTCTCTCTCTCTCTCTCTCTCTCTCTATATATATATATATATATATATATATATATATATATATATATATATATATATATATATATATATATATATAAAATAGCCGGTACATATTAAGATTTCTAGATCGATCACGAATCATGTAAATCCTTAGTGCCGCAGGAGCACCACATCTACTGGCGCAAAAGCAGCAGTGCTGTTTACTTTATAAGACAACATGACAGACCCTAATTCTGACATATCTGAATTAAGATTTTTCTTATATTAGCTCGAATTATGAATTAATAAATTTCCCAAGGGTATTCGCAGCTGAATGAACGTAATAAGCTTGACTGGAATTCGAACTCGACTCTCTGATTCCTCAATTCCCCGCAACCCATTACTCCAATGTACCTCCTTTAGTTCAGTCAGTTATGTGCCATGCATAGGCGATCTTGTATCTTTCGATACATGAGTGACGAGGCAGATTTTTTTCCTCGCAGTAGGTAGCCCTTTCTTTCTGCGGTAGACAAGCTGCCATACATGGTCCGACCTAGAATATTTTATCGCACCTATCCATCTGCTTTTGTTTTGTGTTTTCTTTTTTATAAATGATTTCTATTACTGATTATCTATGTCAGAGTGTAATAAATTATTACGACACCAATTTTGTCAGAATATCTTTAATTCTTTCATATTTTATCAATAATTTTTTATCTCAAATTTCTTCTTCCTCCTTATCTATTTATCTATAAGTATATATGTATGTATTTATGGGGATTTTCAAAGCGTAGTCTAGATGTAAAGTAAGTATTGGGCACCCAGTGAGGATCTTACTCACTACACAGTCGTAATTAGCGAAACAAGCTTGCTAAACATTAGGCTACATCGAGTGGCCAAGTATGTATGTATATCTTCATAAATCTGTCTATTTGTCTATCTGCTCTGAATGTAACGTGGGTTGTTAAAGGCGGTGCACCAACTATTCACGTAGATACTACGTGTCTGACATAGAAGTGAGCATTTAAAATATTGGATTTAATGGACACAAGTTCTGACCGCTGGTGTCTCAAGGGTGTACTCAATTATTTCTGCCTTGTAGCGATTCGTTTCTCTTTCATTTTTTGTTTTCGGTTATTTACTAGAGCAAGTCAAATTAAAGGACATGGTAGTAGGTAGTATGGGTTGGGGATAATTCATGATAATACATGAATTCGATTCCGTCCGGGATATGACGATAAGCTGCATCCGCGTCCTGGGTAAGACGATAAACTACGTTAAACAACAAGGCCTCTGATCAGGAGGTTTTGAGGTGTGTGGGACCGCCTCTTAATTGCTGGTGTTCCCAGGTCTACCCTGACCCGGGGTGGTTAGAGTCCAAGCTATGGGCAAATAGTTAACACTCAGATAACATCCGCGTCCTGGGTAAGACGATAAACTACATCCACGTCCTGGGTAAGACGATAAACTACATCCGCGTCCTGGGTAAGACGATAAACTACGTCCGCGTCCTGGGTAAGACGATAAACTACGTCCAAGGCCTCTGATAATACGTTTTTGAAAAAAATAATGTTGCCAGCTGTACGTTTTTGAAAATAAATATTACCAGCTATACATTGTTGAGAAAAAAATATTAATAGAAACGGATCTACGTTAAACAACGAGGCCTCTGATCAGGAGGTTTTGAGGTGTGTGGAACCACCTCTTAATTGCTGGTGTTCCCAGGTCCACCCTGACCCCGGGTGGTTAGGGTCCCAGCTATGGGCAAATAGTTAACACTCAGATTACATTCGCGTCCTGT
>OZ038481.1:126837598-126842598 GCA_964036315.1 Acanthosepion esculentum | reverse complement strand
AAATATATGTGAGTATATATATATTTTTTCTATCATACCCATACATCTCTCTGTCTGTCTCTGTCTCTCTCTGTCTGTCTCTCTCTCTCTCTCTATATATATATATAGGCCTGTCTTCATCTTCAACACTGCTCGGTCCTTCTTTAAACAATTTAGCCCACTTGTAGACATTGTTTGGCTGAAACATGTTGACATTCTCCTATGAATTTCAACTGGTTTGCACCCTTCAGCAACCAAAAACTTGATAACTGACCGCTGTTCAATCCTGGAGCATGCTTCTTGGTCGGTCATCTTTGTTAATCGCAAAAAACTCTCAAAGGTTTTTTTTAATCTGCAAAAGAATTTAAATCCATGTGAAAAAGAAGTAAAACAAAAAAAAATAAAAATGAGCAAGCTTCTATCTGTATTAGAAGTCCTTATACCGAAAAATTCACCTTATTTATTGAATGACCCACGTGTGTGTGTGTGTGTGTGTGTGTATATATATATATATATATATATATATATATATATATATATATATATATATAGGGATTGGTAGATAAATACATAGTTTGTGTGCCGTTGACAAAGTCGTTTTACGAGAGAGAAGAATTCAGAACGATCGACATAATCAGAAAGATAGTCATATACTGAGATACGGTAAGGGCGAGAAGGGGAAAGGCAAAGAGAAATACATTTTGAAGGCAGCTTGAAGTAAAAATAGATAGATTTATAGATACTAACCTGCAAGATATGGTTTCCTTGCAACTCCTCCATTATAGTGAATCAATTGCTAGCTCTGCCCATTTATAGATCTACCATTCGTCCATACATTGTACATTGTTGTCACATCTGGCGTTGTGCTTTCCCACCACGGTAATGTAGCTTCGCTGTGCCTTTTCTAGGATAAATCACGTGCTTTCCTCTTTGATACATTGACTTTAATTACAGTACACGATTGACGGATAGGTCTCATCATTTTAAACTAGAAATATCCAAACGCACCATTAAATTCTATACTGTCATTTTTTTTTCTCTTGCACTTCTCGATTTTGAAACTCTTCTGGCTTCTTGCTTTCCAGTCCTCTTTGATCTTTAAAAATATAAATGCAATTTCTATCGGTATATTCCGTCTTCTTATTTTTTTTCTTTTATTGTTCATTCTCTTTTATAATTTTTTTCATTTTCTTTTTATTCTTCCACATTCTGTTGTCATTTGCATCTTAATGTCCTTAATTCCGGTCGAAAATGATAGATAATACAGATAAACATTACTATATAGTTGCAAAGCAATATCCTGTTAAAATGTAGTTACAACTCTTTAAGACGTACTATTTACATTGGTCACGGTTGGTTCATTACAGATCGAACTCACTCTTAATTGGTCAGACTAGACATTATATATATATATATATATATATATATATATATATATATATATATATATATATATATATATATATATATATATATCCGTCTCCCTGTGTGTGAGTGCGTGCTTGTACATATAATCAATCAATTTCTTACAAATAATATGAACATTCTTTGAGAAAAGCGTATCTATTTTCTCCTTTGATGAAAGATTTGAGGTCCTGTATGGAGAGAATTCCTATCGAGCTGTAATTCATTCGTCTATATTTTTTTAAAAATTTATTTCTAAAAAATTTAAATGAAAATCTTAATTTGCCTTGCCATATATTCCAGTAGGAAGCAAGGAAATATCGCCATCAGATGATTTCTTAGACTATAACATTCATTGCTATTATGGAGAATTACACATCTTCTACCGTTCTATTGTCCTCATATTTATTACAACGTTTCGGCCGTTGTACGCTCCGGCCTTCTTCAGGTGGTTTGAATATCGAACTAAACATTTTATTTCGCACACTGGGGTAATCTGTTCTAGCTCCACGTGCCATGTTTTTAATGGATGTCATTTATCAGTTATCTCCTGTTAATCCCCCATCTACAAGTTCTCCATTGCCTTAACCGGGTATTGAACTCACATTATTTTTGTCCTGTCACTGGATCTAACTAACGCCTTTATCCACTGTGCCACGTGTCTTTGGAACGTGGAACTACAACAGTCTACCCCAGTGAGCGAAATAAAGGGTTCAGTTCGACATTCTAACCACCTGAAGAAGGCCGGAGCATAGAACGGCCAAAATATTGTAATAAATATGGCGACATAGATGAAGACAATAGTCCGAATAATCTAAATAGTGTACATAATACCTTATCTCAGAAATATAGACACACATTTTCCGTTAGAAATTTTATTATTATTATCAGAAGTCCCTATCAATCCCAGGGTGGTTCAGATTACTGGTCTTATTTCCGACTCCTCTCCAAAACCTTACCACGGTGAAAATTTAGTTGCTCACACATGCTCGGAGTGAATACTAGATTCTTTCATCCAAAAATGAAGTTTTCAAATCAAGCAAATATAAAGAAAATATCTTGGAAGTTTTTACTAGAGGACCTAAAATACAATATCGAAATCCAAAGACGTATTGGCATAGCGAAAGATGTCTTCAAAAAGTTAAGCAAATATTAAGAAATAGGAAATATCCGTTTGACAAAAAAGAAAACTATACTGAAACGTTATATAATATCGGTCCAACCATATAGCCGTCAATACTGAAGAATCTCCTCACAAATGAAGAAGAGATCTGAGGTAACAGAAATGTCGTTATACGGAAGGATGCTGAGAATTCCATGGATTGAATATGTGAGCAACAATGAAGTTTTAGAAAACATCGTAACAAAACGGCACTTATATTTAGAATGATAGTAAGATAGATACATTACTAGGACACATATTGAAGAAACAGTGCTTGGAAAATTTAACACTCACATCACATGATGAAGACAAGAAAGACAGAAAAGGCATCGAATAAACTATCTAACAAGCTTGGGTAAAAGGTTGACAGAACAGAGATTAGGAGATATCGAGAAAAAAAAACAAGGGCAGGAATTTGAGGAGAGCCATGATCTCCAACGTCACGGTTTATAGAATGCCATTTTACTTACCATTTTTAATTCCTATTACTTTTAAAAATTTATTTTGATAAAATTGCGACATTATTTTCGAACAGCGTATTAGATATACTCTTCTCCCCATGTGCTGTAAAACGTATCTGTGGAATATGGGTAAATGGCCTCACCTCGTGTTTCCTTTGTGTTTTTTGTAATAAATAGCTCTTACGTGGTGAGGTAGCAGTTCTGCACCCAAGCGGTTTTGAATACAGAACTATCAATCGTTTAGTTTTAAACTAAATCTACAAATCTCAGTGTGCCCCGCTATTTACCTCACAAATGAGGGGCGGGGAAGACATTAATTTACACCATTCCCAAGGGTATTAACGTGGAAGTAAAAACAACGAACTCGGGCGGAATTTGAAGTCGGCACACCGATTCCACCTATCGTGATGATTACCGCCACACTACTTAGTGCTTCTAAATAGTTATGTAATTACTTTAATGCAAACATTTTTCTATGCGGCCACAATATACCAGTCTGAAATGATGCATTCAACTTTAAATGTACACTATTATCACTAGAAGGCCAATAGTGGTGAAACAATGCAGATTATACTGGTTAATAAGGCCCACATTAAACGATCCTTTGATTTTTTTCGTATTAACAGTCTCCAGTTAAAAAGGAATTGTAATTTATATAGAGTTATTCCTTTATAGTATAATTGATTTGCTTGTATCGTCAATCTGTTAGGTTTTTGTTAAAAAATTGCACGTTGTAAGTGATCAACTTATAAGCCAGTATGTGTGTGCACATTACATAGAATAATTTTTAACGAAGAAGCCTCACATCCTTATGACTAGTGCAGTAAGTTCGATCCTCTGCTCTTATAGACATGTAACGGATTTCACTCTAAGCAAGGCATGAAGCCACTAAGACGCAAATGCTTATTTAGTATGAAAGAATGAAAAAAAGAAAATGAAGAAGGCGAGAGAATAATCCATAAACAGGAAGAGAGAAAATAACGATTGATATTGCATTTAAATTTTTAGAAATCAAAGTTGACTCTGCAGCAAGAAGCTATTAGAGAGTTTCGCAAGTGAAAAATGCGAGAGAAGTAACTGTAAGCATAGAACGTATGGTTACATCTAGCCATTTCAACTGTCAAAGGATGAGACCTTGCCGCCAATCTAGTACTGCGCTTAAATTCGTATAATCTAGTTACCAAAGACGGAAGCTTGTCAGAATAATTAGCATGAAAATATTTGTAGCAAAACGGTACAGGGATGCAACGTGAAGACGGTGGGAAAAATTACGCTTAGATGTCAAGTGAGGACTGCAGATTCTTATCAAGTGCATTGCCGATTCTTATCAAGTGTTTCTATGTATATAGTACAAGCGCCAAACCAGATGTGACAGCAATATTCAATGCATCTTAAAAGTAAAAGGTATTTTCTTTGGTAACATAAAGAAGGAACGTTTCTCGTTGACCCCTACCAAGTCCAATCTTCACAGTCCCTCCCGACTTGTTCGCCCTATGACGATTATAGGTCATCTCGTCTTTATGTAGTAGACAGGAAACCTGTTCAGTAAATGTTACTGTTATAATTCCTTCAAAGCTTACATGTTGACATCATATATAGCTCATTGCTTTACTAAATACACATAACTCAATAACTTACAAAATATATTAAGTGTATATCTAAGAGAAACGTCAAAATATAATCGAATATGTAATCACCAGGAGAAAATATTAAATTTACTTATAGTTATTGGATTGATCAAAATGGCTTCAGTTAATGTCACTGAGAGTAAAGGATGACAAGTTCGAAGACAAATTATAACTTGCCGGCGAGCTTAGAAAGTTTTGATTTGTCAAGCAGCAAGTTAATGTCACAGAGAGACATCCAGTTACTGAAGAAACGATTCCAGTTCAATTATATCAATTTATAGAAAGTTTGCAGGTTCTGCGGAACTCAAGAAATGTAAGATAGTCCCAAATTTAATAAACTAAAACGAGAAAAAAAAAGACAAAGCC
>OZ038481.1:126812598-126830098 GCA_964036315.1 Acanthosepion esculentum | reverse complement strand
GTGGGACAGAATGTATATGATTAGTTCTGAGCGGCCCACTTTAATTTGTACGAAAATTGATTATATATTTATTTAGTTCTCATATATATACATATATATATATATATATATATATATATATATATATATATATATATATATATATATATATATATATATATATTATGAATTGAACAAAGTCCGACAATTATTTTAAGACATTTTTTTATGTTTACACGTTCTTTTTATAGATACAAATATTTAAGTAATAATTTTTTTTTTCATAGAAAATATGTGTCCTCCGACAGTAAAACAGTAAAATCGACCTTGCTAACCGTAACGCTCCTCTGTGGCTCAATGGGTAAAAGCACGTCAGTCTCTATGACGGTTCCGTATAGGATACAGGTTCGATTCCTGTCGGAGGACGCATATTTTCTATGAAAATTTCTCGGACATTCAATCCGGTAAATGTCGTTAATACTCTTTATTATAAACAGAGCATTTACTTAAATATCTGTATCTATAAAAAGAATGTTTAAACACAAAAGAACGTCTAGATAGATATAGATATATATAGAGGCAAATATATGTTTGGTAATCCGTATGGATAATTCCAGGGAAGATATAATCCAGTGAACTCAATATAAAAACAGAGCAAATATTAATTATATGAAGAAACGGACAACTTTAAGTGTTCATTATTATAGTTTATTTCCTTAGAATCAACATCCGATTCTAATTCCTCTGAATACAAAGAAATTAGTGTATGAGAAGAATTCAGTATTATTATTTTTAATTTATTCACACATGTGTTTGTGGAGGCAGGTTTTTATTGGTGGCTGTGTGTAGGTCAAAAGTGATATGCATCTCCCGAAAGGAAAAAGGTGGTTGAGGGAGTGGAAGGTAAAGCAAAAGGAAAGAGATAAAGAAGAAAAGAGATAGATGTATTTACATCCATTTTTAATGAAGAGACATATAATAATGACGCAGAGAGTTTGTTCGACATGTTGACCTCTTTTTCAAGTACATCCATATATATATATATATATATATATATATATATATATATATATATATATATATATATATATATATCCGATGCGATGAGATTTCACGAATTTAATTCGTTCCTGAAGGCAGTTCGTAAACCGAAATGTTTGTAAACCGTAACTACTTTTACAATTAGAATCCATATAGGAGAAAAAATCACAGTACAATATGATTGGAAAAGAAAAACAGCACACGGATGTATACAACACGGCGATCAATTCAGAAATTATTCCGTTCGTGTTAAATCGAAATATTAAATGTTATTCGAGAACTGAAATTTTGTTCGATAACCGAGGAATATTCATCTCGAATTTTCGGTTCGAAAACCGCTGTTCGTCTAAAGGTCCTCGACAAAATCCAGAGACGAATATGCAATGTCACTGGTCCTGATCTGGCGTCTCGTTCACAGTCGCTCTCTCACAGACGTGCCGTCGATTCCCTCTGTCTTTTCTACAAATAATATCATGGTAGATTCTCCGACGAGCTACTTTCTCTGGTTCCCAAACTGCATGAATTTAAACGTGCCACTAGGTTGGCATCTCAGTCCTACCCTTTCAGCGTCGAAACGGTTAAATGTAGCCGTTTCTTCTACTCCAATAGTTTCATGTCTCGCACTTCCCGTCTGTCGAACTCTCTTCCTCTTCTTTCCCTGATAGATGTAATCTACAAATATTCAAATGTAATGTCCATCGACATCACCAGATGTTTTGATATATTCTCCGTCCTTCTTGTCATCCTTTCCTCTATCACGCCTCCTTAATCTTGCTCCTAGCCTATGTAACCCCTTGCGTACTAGTGGCACTCCCGCCTTGCTTGGGGTGAGATGCTTAAAAAAAATAAAAATAAAATGAAAATTCCTTTTTTTTTTTTTCGTTTCGCTTTCTCTAAGTTCTTGATCATTTCCCCTGTCGTAAAAACAATTAATCTCTTAAAATGTTACTATTTGTAGCCTCGCACATTTTCCCTATCAGCAGATATAAAAATGAGAATATTCAAGGACACATGGCACAGTGGATAAAGGCCTTGGTTAGATCCAGTGACAGGACCCAATGAGTGTGACTTCAATGCCTGCTTAAGGCGGTGGAGAACTCGGTGAGGGGAATTAGGAGGAGATAAGTTATAAACGATATCCATTAGACATGACACGTGGAACTAGAAGAGTCTACCCCCAGCGAGCGAAATAAAGGGTTCATTTCGACATTCCAACTACCTGAAGAAGGCCGGAGCGTACAATGGCCGAAACGTTGTGATAAATATGGCAACGATAATCCGAACAATGAAAATAGTGTGCATAATACCTCATCTCAGAAATATAGAGACATACTGGAATAAGAATATTGTCAGTTAAACAGGCAGATTTTGAATTACACTTTTATCACTCTATTCGTGGTGTCTAATATTCAAAACATCTGATGATACTGAGTTAGTTCAGAGTTTCACTGAAGCTGCAAAGACAAAGACACATTTTTTTTGTTTTCATACTTCTATGCTATTTCGGCATCACACGATTTTAAACGAATTAAAACAACGTCGCTTGGATTAAATTAATGTAGACGTTCGTTTTTTTCAAGTTCTTTTCACTTTTATTCCCGTTTAGCTGAGACTAAAATTTAATTAATGAACACCTGAGCGGCGAAGACATTACATAATGATTCAGAAATACTCTGATGTGCCAAAAATCATGGCAAAGTTAATGTGTAAGTCGCATTCGCATCAAGCGACGTAACACTGGATCAACAATTAATGAAAAGCTTTGGAGAAATATTTAGCTACGTCTAATATATTGCTATCGTCTGCGCCTATCTGTATGTATAATTCTCAAAATGTGTGTGTGTTTGTGTGTGTGTGTGTGTGTGTGTGTGTGTGTGTGTGTGTGTGTGTGTGTGTGTGTGATTGGATGTTGTTTATCCGTTTCCACAGTTTTCATCAGATTTCGATGATTGCTTTTTGGTTTGATAGATAATTCTTCAGTGCCGATTTTGAGGCAAAATTCTTGGCAACATTGACTCTCCACTACTTCCTCTCCATTATAAATCTCAGCAACGTTTTACTATTTACTATCTGTTCATGGGTATATATCTTTCATAAAAACTTTAAAATAAATAGTATAAATTATTACAATAATTTTAGTGTTATTATACTTTTAAATTTATATAATTAATTATATTAATAATATAAATTATAAATAACCTTAATTAATATTATAATTAATATAAATATAAATTATAAATAATTATTATTAATATTATAATTAATATAATATAAATAATAATTAATTATAATTAATTAATACCTCTGTCAAGAGAATCTGAAACTGTAATCTGTATCTATAATTCTGTGTGTGTGTGTGTGTGTGTGTGTGTGTGTGTGTGTGTGTGTGTGTGTGTGTGTGTGTGTGTGTGTGTGTGTGTGTGTGTGTGTGATCGGATGTTGTTTATGCGTTTCCACAGTTTTCATCAGATTTCGATTAAATTTTTTCTTTGATAAATAATTCTTCAGTGCCGGTTTTGAATGCAAATTGGCTGGAGAAATTACAACAGTGAGGGGAACAAATCGAAAAAAATGATTTTGCAAAAATCAAAGGCAAAATTTAATGTCTGCAAAAAACAGCGTACAGTTAATTTAAAGACTTGAAATCTATCGCAAAAGATTATTAGAATTATAAAAGAATATTTATATTACAAATAAAAATTATCCTATATTATTATTCTGACAGTCCATGAAAGAGGTTCCTTCCTTGCAACATTGAGAACGCAAAAACGGTCCTTGTTAGAGCCATGCCACCATTCAAATTGTTACCGACACCATTCGGAGATGTGCCTCAGTTACAGCCAATTGTTGTTACTAATATACGTTTTCGGATGGGCTGACTTTAAACTTAAACTGCTCCAATTGAACCGAAAAATTCCCAGTAATGAAATACCGGGTCGAAGAAGAGTTATACTGCTAGTATATATGTATATTCAGAAACTAGCATGCGAATAGGCCTCTCAACCGCTTCTATAAATAATCAACTTGGCGGTCCTGATTGCCACAATGTTAGGTGGAAGTTTCTAGAATGATTTTCATAATAATCCGAAGTCAATATTTGCAACAGGCAGCTGATATAAAAAATAACATACAATCCGTTGTTCACTCTAACAAGAAATCGTCTTAGTGAATATATTTTACCTTCGACCAGCATGTCTGATTCTAATCCCCAAACCCAAAAGAAGACTGACTTATTACACCTCCTTGAGTTAATGTTTTCGATCATATTGAATCAATTGCTAGGCCTAATGGTAGAAAAGTAGCTCACGTCGCGCTAGACATTTTTTCTCCGCAGAAAAGTCTACAATTAGTCAAAGCATTGAATATTGTTGTCACATCTCGACTGGTGCTTCTGTTATCTATCTAGAGATTATTGACAAAATCCAAACAAGAATCTGAAGTGTTATTGGTCCTTACCTGACATCCCGGTTTAGTCACTTTTCCACATTATGTCTTAACATAGCTTCACTGTGGCTTTTGTATAAATATTTTCCTGATATTTGCTCTGATGAGTTTTCCACTTTGGTACCTAGGATTTACGAATTTCAGTGAGGTACTAGATTGGCGGCTAGGTCTCATCATTTTACAGTTTAAATGTCTAGATGTCACCGTACATTCTGTGCTAAAAGTTCATTCTCTCGCATTTTTCATTTTCACTCTCACACTTCTTGCTTCGGGAAATCACTTCCGGCCTCTTGCTTTCCAGTCAGTTTTGATTCTCAAAAATCTAAATGCAATGTCAATCCTAATTAAATGTCTCTTTAATTCGTGTTCTTTTATTGTGTTCTGGCCTTAATGTTTTTTCTCATATTTTTCTCATATTCTTTCACACTCAGTAAAGTGTCATAGTGGCTTTATTTCCTTGACTGAGATGAAGTACTAAAAACAAATATACATCCAATCAAATGGTTCATTTTCTATTTAAATACACCATTATTGTTACTGTTGTATAGAGAGTAAATGATAAATGTGTGTAAAAAGCTACGAGGCATTTTAACATAATGGCCAATGAAGTGTTAATATTGATTAGCGGAGTGAACCCCTACCATGTGAATACATTATCGGACCACTATCAACATGTATAGTGTTTTGTTGACAACTGACTCCCATGGTGATATATAGATTTCCCAACATATGGAACCGTGACACATTAGATCACGCCAACCGTTTCCAGTACTCAGTTCATTTATTGACGTCACGAGACGCGTGTGATGCTGTGTCCAGTATCATAGCGTTAAGAGGCATATCCTCGTTGATTTTATACACGTTTATCACTTGTAAGCCCAAGAAGTCTGACTGAACATTGTAAATGAAAATGAAACGAAAGGGTTAAACATCAGATGTGGGAAGAGAGAATTATGTGAAGGGGTTATCAGAGAAAATACAAAGGATCTGCGTTCCATATAACATGAGGACAACCTTCAAAAGCTTGACGACATTTCGCGAGTAAGCCCCCCCCCCCCCCAATAGAGGAGAACATGACTAAAGACTGCGTGTACTCTATCCCGTGCAGCTGCGGAAAGAAATATAAAGGGGAGACAGGCCGCCCCCTTAAGGGTAAGGCTTCAAGGACACCAGAAAGCTGTAACACTAGGGGAAGTGGAAAAATCAGGCGTGGCTGACCACATATGGAGAGAGAAGGGAGATCACCGGCATCTGTGTGATCAGGTTGAGATCATAGAGAAAGAACAACATTGGAAAATTCGTAAAATTAAGGAATCAGCATATAAGATAGGCCACAAAAATCTCCTGAGCCGACCAAGCATAGAAATGAATACAGTATGGGAACCAGTAATAAGGAGTGCCATAGAAAAGAGATAACAAAAAAATTGCAATATGCGTTCTCGTAAAAATATATTGATATCAGCAAAAATTGCAATATGAGCATGGTAAAAAAGTGATTGCTGAAGACATTACGTATATAATACCCAGAAATTCATACACAGATGTCCTCAAGTGGATAAAGTCGTTAGTTAGATCCAGTAACAGGACCCAAAGAGTGTGAGTTCAATACCCGGTTAAGGCAGTGGAGAACTTTCAGAGGGAAATTAACTGGAGACAACTGATAACTGACATCCATTAAAAACAATACACATGGAACTAGAACAGTCTACCTCAGTGAGCGAAATAAAGGGTTCAGTTCGACATCCCAACCACCTGATGAAGGCCGGAACGTACAAATATGGCGACAAAGATGAGGACAAGTGTCCGAATAATGTAAATAATGTACATAATACTTCATCTCAGAAATATAAACAGATACAGAATTATGATTGTTAGCCAAACAAACAGCCCAACTGTCAAATTATAAATTGGTGATACCAAAAAAAACAGGAAGAATTCTTTGTTTTAATAGAGTGTGGAATTTGCTACACCGAAAGGCGCATTGGAATAGCATAATAAGCCTTCCACAAGTTGTATTACGTAACTTTGTTTGTTTGTTTGATTGTGGTTTTATGGCATATCAACCACTATGGGTTATTTAATGCCAAATCCAGTATTTATTAAATATATCAAAAACGTATAGCTGGCACCATCATTGTTTCAAAATCGTATAGCTGGCAACATCATTGTTTCAAAAAAGTATTGTTGGCAACAGCATTGTTTCGAAAAAGTGTAGTTGGCAACAGCATTGTTTCAATGTGCTGGAAAAGACCCGGAAGTTCACTATTTTCCCATAGCTGGGACCCCAACAGGTGCTACCACACGGGGTCAGGGTGGATCTGGGAACACCAGCAATTAAGAGGTGGTTCCACACTTCCTCAAAACCTCCTGATCAGAGGCCTTGCTGTTGGATGCAGTTTAACGTCGTACCCAGGACGTGTATTACGTAACAAAAGAATTTCAGTGAAAGAAAGAATCTGTGAAATTTTATGTAATATCGGTAATTTTATATGAAAGATGGAGAAGAGAATTTAGGAATAGAAATGTTGTTCAAGAGAAGGATGCTGCGAATACGATGGACTGAACAGCATCCATACCGGGTGTTCACACTGACTAAACAGATACGATTATTCAAAGACATGAAGACACTCTGTCCCCACCAACCGTCACATTCCCATACTACCACCGCATGAACTTTTACAAATCAGTGCATACGACTCTAAACACTATCTGCCTATCTATCAATCAGGGATGCCAACGATTTAGAGAAAATAGTAACAAAAATTACATGTATACATATCATCAGAAAGAGACAGTTGAAATTTCTAGGGCACATAAAGAGGAAAGGGGGCATGGAAATTTTAATACTCACATGACAGATTGAACGTAAGATGGACAATAGAAAGCCGCAAGTAACCTACATGGCGAGCTTCTGTAAATGGTTGTCAGAACAGGCAATGGGAGATATCCAAAAAAGACAAAACTTTCTAAGGGCTACAAAGTATTGGATGTCGAGGAAGGCCATGATCGCGCATGTCCTGAAGGCGCACGTCCTGAAGGTACACGACATTCTGCATTGAATTTGAATGTAATTCATGTCTTTCGTTGCTTGTGTTTTACCACATCGAGTTCTCGCCAGATGACGCTGGTAAAGGTCATTAAGGACAAGTGATCGGCCTCGGGCAGTCTATGGTAGGCGTTAATGTCTTCAATTACGGATTTCTAACCGACACGTGACACTGTACTTCGGAGAATATCAAATGTCCCACAATTTCAGAAAACGTATTCACATCTGTAAGACATCCATTATCATATTCTTTTCAAGCAGTAATAATTCACATCGACTTGCCATTAGCTACTTAGCACGTGTTCACATTGACTAGCCTAATATGAAAACACAATTAATATAGGTATTTCAATGAAATCAAGAAACTCTGGCCGCACCAACTATTACTTTTCCATACTGCCACCACATAAACTTTTACAATCAGTGCATATGACTATAACCACGTGTGTGGGGGCGATTACATAATAAACCTAAGAGAAGGAAAATCAAACAGAAATGCTGTAGTGCCGCATCGTACGGGCGTCATTATATCTCGGTAGGTTATGGCATATAAAACTTCGGTATGACGGGTTTGTCCGATCAGATACGGGCTGTACTTCTCTATAGATTTCACTATTACAGGTTAAGCTCTATTCAAGACATTTCTGCATAATCCTTATTGTCCTCCAAATCTTCTCATAGTTCGTGGTAGTTCTTAAGCTATCACAAAAGCGTAAGCAGAGACAAAGACATCTATAGAGAGATAAAATATGTAGAGAGAGGGAGGGGGAAAGAGTCTGGCACAGTTTGAACAACATTATATATATATATATATATATATATATATATATTATAGACTTTTACATTAGAACATGTAAGTTACTAAGACAAAATTGCATATTTTATATCGACGTTTCAACACGTCTCATCAGGTAGTTAATGATGATAATGAACGATTTTATTTAGAATTTGACATTATTACTTATTACATTTTTGGATATTTTTTCAGAAAAGACAAAAGAAATTGAAAGTAAAAAAAGAAACGAAAATAAGAAATAAAAAAAAACAAAGAAGAGGAAAAAAAGAAAGGCATAAGAAATCGACCCTACTACAAGGAGAAGAGAAAGAAAAAAATGTATGAGAGGACTATATCCAAATTATCAGATACAAATGAATGAGAAAGCGAAGAAAATAAGATAAGAGAAATGTTGATATTTATAAAAAAATGTTGATACAAGTTTAAACCAATGAAGCCACGCTGAGAAAGAGAATTCAAATTTTATATATATATATATATATATATATATATATATAAATATATATATATATATTTATGTATGTTCATCCACAGGCAGAGTGTTTCGCTGTATCACAACTCCTCAGTGTGATAGACGTCTGATTGTTTTAAACCGGATGACATCCGCCAGATATCTTACCCCTATGTCATGGTAGCAGGGCAGAAACGAAAGTTTTTCTTTATACGAAATACACCAACGGCTCTGTGAACTCAATTCATACTTGAATTCATATTATCCGCCACAGTAATTGACGTGTATCCTCTGGTAGAAAGGTATCCTCGAATATGAGTCTCTATTCTCTCTCATTCTCTCTCTCTCTCTCTCTCTCTATATATATATATATATATATATATAGAGAGAGAGAGAGAGAGAGATATAGATATATAGATATATAGATAGATTGATAATAGCTACAAATATATATATATATATATATATATATATATATATATATATATTACCTACTCATATTCGCCGATACCCGTCTACCCCAGGATACCCGCCTACTGTGGCGGCTATCCAATCACTATTGCAGTCACACGCTCAGGCACATTTGTGTTTATTCAACATCCACATAGCTCCCCTGTGGCTTATACTGCAACTATGCTGGGCAGACCATAGTTACAATTTCTGGGAAAGAGCAATCTGAACAGCAGCACACTCAAACCGTCACGATGACTCGTGAATTCGTGCTAGCACACCTATCACAATTTCACTCGCAAAGCTTGTGTCAATCTGTGGTATAGTTTTCACGCACTTTCCAAAGTCCCCTCAACATATCAATAACATCAGTAACTCGATCATGGTGTGATTCGAACCCGGCTCTCATGGGCAGAAAGCGAACTTTCTAACCACTCGACCACGCCCTTGCATATATATATTCGCAACACAATTGGAAAATTCGTAAACTTAAGCAATCAGCACATATGGTACGCCACAAAAGTCTTCTGAGCCGACCAAGCATAGTGATGAATACAATATAGGAACCAGTAAAAACGAGTGCCAGAGAAAAGCAATAATAACAAAAAATGCAATATGAACTCTTGTAAAATTATGAGGGATAACATTAAAAGTTGCAATATGAACACCGTTAAGAAATGTTTGCTGAATACGTTAGGTTTATAATACCCAGAAATTCATACGCAGTTGTCCCCAAGGACACATGGCACAGTGGTTAAAGGCGTTGGTTAGATCCATGACCCAAAGAGTGTGAGTTCAATATCCAGTTAAGACAGTTGAGAACATTCAGAGGGGAATTGACAGGAGATAAGTGGTAACTGACATCGATTAAACATGGCACGTGGAACAGTCTACCACAGCGAGCCAAATAAAGGGTTCAGCTCGACATTCCAACAACCCGAAGTAGGCCGGAGGGTACAACGCCCGAAACGTTGTAAGAATTATGGCGACAAAGATGAGGACATTAGTCCGAATAATGTAATTAGTATACATAATACCTCATCTCAGAAATATAGACAGATATATTCGGATATTAAAACAAAAACAGACGCATTGAAACACGGAGACGCATTGAAACACGATCGCAATTGTGTTGAGATTTTTTTGTTTTGATGTCCTAAAATAATGTTACGCACGTTGAAATTGTACACTATTCGCACACATGTTATATATATATATATATGTGTGTGTGTGTGTGTGTGTGTGTGTGTTGTGGCTATTTGAAAGCAGCAATTTTCCACTGAGATGCTACCCAAATATTTTGTGGATTTGAACGGAGACCCGAGCTGAATGTAATACATTCCTCTGTTTCTATTCTTTAGTGAGCAGTTGTTTTTTTTACGATCGAGCTTTACGTACCTAAATTATCAATGTTGAAAGAGTTGGTGCATGCGAGATTTAGTATGAGCTATTATTTCTTTTTCATATAACTTTTTAATCAATTCAAGTCTAAGGCGATAATGCCTTTGAGAAGCAAGAGGCTTTACTGCAAGTGATAGAAAATGAGTAATCATTAAAAGGAACCGGAAACCCAATCCTTATAATAAAACGAGGGATAACCCTTTACTCCTGTTCAAATGACCAGGGAGGATTGAGAACCTATTTACTCCTATTGGATAGATT
Organism: Acanthosepion esculentum; assembly: GCA_964036315.1. Lineage (NCBI taxonomy): Eukaryota > Metazoa > Mollusca > Cephalopoda > Sepiida > Sepiidae > Acanthosepion > Acanthosepion esculentum. The sequence goes on along the minus strand of OZ038481.1, from coordinate 126,819,229 downwards.
CTCCAAATACTAAACCATCCCTCTATATGCACATTTAATCTAAAAAGTTGATTTCATATGTCCTTAATGTCCTCTGTATTAATTGGCCGGAATAAATAATTTTAACGTTGCTATTTTTTGCGGTAGAATGTTGTCGTCTTTTGGACCTTTCTTCTATATAATTGTACCCAGATTCAGTTTCAGCTTAACTGTCCACCCATTTTATTTAAGTCCCTCGTACACTCAAAGACCTTCACTAATAGTCAATTGCTTGTTTATGTCAGCGTTTGTCTCCGCTTCTAAATATAAGTTTTCATTTGTAACTCAGTACACCTGTAATTGGATCGGATTCCTTACAATACAAACAAGACGGACCGAGCTACCCAGGCTTTCTGTACATAAGCATTTGTTGACACATAGCAAAACCTATGCCTACGTCAATATTTCTTTCATTTTGAAAAGATTTCATTTTTCAAAACTGGAAATATTGGTAACGACCGCATCTTAGTAAACTTAATCTTTCTTTCATTTTTTTGTTTTTTTGTTACTGCTATTTACCGTTTATAAAATCTGCTCTTTTAAGAATAGGACTTATTCAAACTACCACGCAACTTTCGTTCTAATGATTACATATATAATGACACAGCTTGTACTTATGGTAGGAAAATAGGCTAACGATCAAATCTGAAATTTAACTCTGACAGAATTTGAAAATGCTATAACATAGCATGTACGGGCACCCTAAAAGCCACTGAAATCGGCGAGGCAAATTCAAACCCCAGTTTGATATTTTGTGTTCACTTTCGAACGCCTCGGAATGAGAAAACGGAGCGCTGTATTCGAATTCTAATCGGGTTCGTTATGCTCATTTACGCGCAAATACACTTGGGAAGGTCATGAATCAATCAAGCTCTCCCCCCAGCTATGGATTCAATAGCAGGATAAACTTAATCCTGTAGCCTTGGTTGGCAACAATGTATCACTGAAAGTAATGGCAAATTAGCCTTCTGCCCAGTCGGTGATGAATCTGAAAAGAAATGATTGCCTAAGCATGTATTACGTATGGCAAATAACTGACAGATAATATACCAAGGGAGAAAGGTGCCTCTTCTCTTCGGAAGCATCTAGTCTAAGAAAAGGACAGTTCTAAATTGTTTATTCGTGGATAGCGAAAAAAGAACCTACTTTACTATCTTTCCTATGAAAATTTGGCAATTCACTGAGTGATAAAAAATAAAGGAAACCTCGGGTCGTTATAATTTTCAACTATCTGAAGATAGTTAAAAATAGCAAACAAATTATCTTTGTCACTTATTTTTTAAGTATGTGTTTTCATTTGATTAATAAAGCTTCAATTTAACAAATTCCGCGTCCTTGGCAAGACGATAAACTACCTCCGACTGCAAGGGCTCTGATCAGGAGCCTAGTACCACCTCTTAATTGCTGGTGTTACCAGGTGCACCCTGACCCGGGGTGGTAGCACCTGTTAAAGTCCCCGCTATGGGCAAATAATTAACTCCCCTAAACTGTGGTCAAAACACTATGAAACTGTAAAAATAGGTTTTAATACCAGAAATATATTTTTGTAAAAATTATTACCAGAAATGCATTATTACCAGCAATATATTTTGGAAAAAAAATATTACCAGCAATGGGTTTTTGAAAAAATTTGATTTATATAGGATTTTTGTAAATTGTAGGATTTTATTAAGAAATGAGGTATTTTAACAATATAATTCCTTACCATGAAAGTATCTATAGAAAAGATACAGGGAAGCTACATTACGGCAGTGTGAATTTGTCTATATTTAATTACGCGAAAAAGCACTTGGCGAAAATGTATGGATGCACCGCTTCTCTCCTCAACTATGGGTTAATTACTAAGACTTCTATCACTAAACATGATTATCTCAGGGAATTCTTACTATTTCAAATTATTTTCCCGGCTTTAAAATACTATGAAGAAAAATATGAAGTAAAAGGAGCGATAAAAAAAAGATTCAGCTCCCTTTTTAAGGTGTGTTGGATTTCAATATAATCACTTTACGGTAATAACATATTTGTTATCTAATAGTTTTGCTATGAATATTCTTACAGTTTTTAAAATATCCGTTTTTATCACTTTGATGCTGTTCATCTCTATCCCTCATTCAAACTCTCTCTCTCTCTCTCTCTCTCTATATATATATATATATATATATATATATATATATATATATATATATATATATATATATATTGAAGTCAACATCTAGCTGCAGCAATCTGCTTCATGCTTGAAAACATTAATTTGTCGTATTTTTACATCGTAAAATATTAAAGTCGTGCTGTATGTAAGCTTAGCGTTTTTAACTTCACAAGTACAAAAAATTAATTTTCAGATGAACACAACACTTATGTCTTAGAGAAAACAAGAGACTGATGATATCATTGTGCTTATGTCGAAAGTACTCGGGATAAAATTAATATGCAATAACATGGTAATTTTCTTTCTTTCTTTAATAAGGATACTAAGAATCTTGTCCGGAATTACAAGAGGATCCTATTAAAAATAAGTAGCCAAGACCTGTCTAAATTACAGACAGGTCGTAATATTTATATATATATATATATATATATATATATATATATATATATATATATATATATATTTGAAAAAAAACACTAAAAAGCACTCTACCTTACTACTCGAATTTCAAACGCAAGTTCTCTTGTAGCAAGTAGAGGAATCTATTATAATAATTCTTCTATTTGCCGCAGGAGACTTTGCGTTTGAATCCCGGGTATTAAGGTCGATTGCATTTTCGTGGTATTTTGAAAATATGTTTTTTATCTACTTTTCCTATTTTGAAATTTGGTATTGAACACTTTAAAGTTCTTATACCTTTGAGGCGTAGACGTTTTCAGCCTCCTTTTATAATATATTATTTTCTATTATATATTCTGTAGATATAATTTGCCAGTCATGTTTATTGCATAAACCTGTAAATATATATATAGATGAATGAAAACTTCAATAATAATGTTGTTCTAAGAATGACATTTAAAATTCTATATTTTGTATTTTGACAAAGCCCCAATTTCTGCATTAATCGACTTTTATATAATCGCTACGCTTTTTGCTTGAAAATTAAAAACGCATTACGTAACAAATTATAAATGCCAAACTTAAAATCTCAAATTTTCATCTTGTGGTGAAGCCTTATGAATTCCCACGAGGCATATTACATTTGTAGAAGTCTTAAATGCCATCGAAAGTTGTGTCGCCCATTAAAAGAGAAATCTGAGCAAATATTTGAAAATAGCTAGATATGCCGATATGAGATGTACATTTTTCCAGAAGATACACATTTTAAATACGAATTAAATTGCGGCAATTAAGCATAAATATCGAATTTGTTTTTGTTTTTCAAATATTTGTTGTAATATTTTGAGCATCTTTATTATAAGAACGGGGCTATGTGTATGTGTATGTATGTATGTGTGTGTGTGTGTGTGTGTGTACGAGCGAGTGTGCCTGGATGAGTGGAAGTGGGAATAAGAAACAATATTTGGCTTTTCTCCAGAGACCCTAACATAAATTGAAAAAGTCAAGCAAAACCAACTTTAAAATGACAGAAAATCCAAAACGATCCATGATTGGTTTGAAATAACAAAGAAATATATTATTAACATATGTGTTTATTTGATTTACATCTCTGTGCTAACACATACACACATACCTACCTACATATATATATATATATATATATATATATATATATATATATATATATATATATATATATATATATATATATATGAAGAAATATACTTTTAAGGTGTGCTATATTTATGGGATAAAGTGCCCAATATCAGAGATAGAGCTTATGCAAATATAAAAGTTAGAGGCGACAGACTGTTAATCGCGTCGAGCATGAAAAAGCAGAAAGACACACACACATACACACACATTATATATATATATATATATATATATATATATATATATATATATATATATATATATAACCTAGTGATACATAGATACATAGATATATACATAGATAGATACATAGATAGGTCAATTAAACAAACAATTTGGCATTGGTATAATCTCTAAAACTTTAAAAACATCAATAAAAACGAACGGTACTTAGTGGATTAATTTTGTGGTTGCATTTCATTTATTCGTCGTCATTCGACTTTTCTGTCTACGTTTTATAAACCTTTCTGTGAGATATTATAGAAAAAAAAACTTTTATTTAATTACGAAAATATTACAGGGATGAAAGTACTGTTGAAATATCAAACCCAAAGAATAAATCAGGAACGCGTGGGTGTAATTCATATTTGAAGTCTTGTGAATCCGTGTACATTTGAGATATTACCAAAAATTGTGTCTGCCTTTTCGGGTACTTGCAGTGGTGAAAATGCAGTCAGCATTTATGCATATATATATATATATAAGATAATCCTAAGGAGCCAGGCAAACCTAGGTAGATTTGCCTGGCTCCTTAGAATTATCTTAGGTTTTGCTCTACTTCGTATATTGAGCACTTTACGTAGTTGTCTTTTTCTCGTTCTGCAGGTTTTTTATCTTTGGACTTTGACCTTGAACGATTGTTTTTGGCTTTGTTTAACGTTCTTCGTTCTTTCTTTTTGTATTCCCCATTTTTCCTTGTGTACCGATTTTTTCTACTGCAAGTCGGACTATCCAAGGTTTTTCCAAGTGAGTACCACCATTTACATTATATATATATATATATATATTCCTCAAGAAAAACAAATTGCTGTCTAACAATCATACATAAGTACATACATACGTATAGATACGTACATACATGTCAACGCATTAATCTATATGCATACATATATACTTTATTTATTCATATATTATATATATATATATATATATATATATATATATATATATATATATATATATATATATATATATATATATGCATACATATAGTTAGATATATTCTTATCGATAATCATGTAGCATATGGCTATAATTAACTTCGTTTAAAATCTGTTTCCAATGTGTGGATGCTCCATTTTGGCCTCAATATTATTCATAGCTAAAGAAGTCGTTATTTCCGACATTCCCAGTTGCCGATAGTTTTTACGACATAGCAATCTATTTTATAAGACCCTCAACATTTCCACTTCATAGTTTAAACCGAACAGAATATCCAATAAATGCATACACTTCCATTAATCAAAGTTTGATTATTTAATTTTCTATTGTTTGCCTGAATTATTCACATAGACTCTTGTATCATTTTGGTTCTCTTTTAAACAGCAAATATATTTTTTCTGAGACAATGGATCAAAACCATGAGGTTAAAGCAGGCGCAGGGATACTAAAATGTTCTCGGACTACTTCACATCAAATCTATTTTGTAATGTATTCTTGGTCGGTCTATCATGTCTTAAAAAAAACTTTGTAAAGTACATTTTTTTATATACTGATAAAATTTCAATTGGTTTGGTATGTGTAACGACTCTTTTATTTCTGGGATCCTGTGTTTTCATAAACTTTATTTTCCCCAACAAATATGCGGGGAATGTATCGACTGTCGCCCTGGAATGTGGCATCAGGAAAGCTAATATCAAATCTTCGGCTGTTGTTTTCCTTCGCATTTGATAACAATATGAAGCCATTTCTTCTCACATTCAAAACTATCGGTTATAAAATCAGAATTAGTTGGGCCTTGTAGCCTTGGTTGGCTGACAGACTAGAAAAATGACGACTCTGAATTAAAAACTGCGGAGAAGACCATATGAAAGCACTTCACTGTCCCTCCTAAGAAAGCATGTCAAGTTACAGAGAATTAAGAAAAAGAAAGTGTCATAATTGCCGATGTCCTGCAAGCTATTGGATTTTTCCTTTTTTTTAATACAAATGCAGGGAATTTCTCTTAGTAAGTAACATGTTAATAATCCATGCTGTAGTATTAAAAAATAAGTTCATAATCCATGTTGCAAGAACTGTAAATAGATAAACAATTATTCAAATGTTTAGCTGTTACCTGCGTTCGAACCCTATCAACATAGGGTAATTATATCAGAGTTATTATATAATAAGTTTGGATGACTGGAAATCTTTTGTTTTACCAAACTCTGAAAACTATTAGTATTTCTCTCGATCCACAGGCTTTAACTAGCAAGGTTCAATACAAACTGTGTTTGAGGAATCAATAAGCTCTGTTGAATCGTTTACATATGTAGGAAGTGAGATAGATTGTACAAAAAAGAATGTGAAAATTCGCATAGGTAAAGCCTGGGCTGCCTTGAATAAAAGGTTGTAATCCTGAAATCTGATCTACCAGACAACAACAAACGGGGATTCTTTCGAGCCCTCGTAGAGGCGATGTTAATGTATGGTCTAATGTCTGGACATTAACTAAAACCCTAGAATCTGACCTTCATGGTACCTACATTCGCATGCTGATAGCTATACTTAACATTTCCTACAGACAACATCCAACTAAATCACAGCTCTATAGGCACATCCCTGATATTTCTATAATCTTAGGCAAACTCAGAATGCACTCTTCAGGACACTGCTGGCGAGGAAACGAGATCTCGTGAGCGATCTACAGTTATCGACACCTATCCATGCAGCAAGACGAGTTCGTCGTCCATCAAACATCTCCATTGA
>OZ038481.1:126760098-126807598 GCA_964036315.1 Acanthosepion esculentum | reverse complement strand
TAATCATTTCCTTATTTGGAAATATTTCACATTCAATGATCAAGTAACAAGTGCTACTCTTATTTGAAATTAATAAAATATCGCTATTAAAACATTTTTCTTCGGAAAAGAGGTTTCTCAAGTTCTCTCTTACCCTATTTCCATTACTGATGTGCGATTCCTTCCTACCCTTTAGTTCAAAGTTGTATGGAACGCCAACTTCTTCAATGTATGATTATTTTCTTGCCTAGTTACTTACTATCAACTTTAGTCGTGGCTTCTACTGAAATTCCTTAAGTGATGTGTTTTTGTAGCTTGGTATGTTTTTTTCATTTATTTGTGATTGTGTAGCGCTAATCCCCGAGGTTTGGATAAGAGATAGTCTTCAATAAGACGTACATGTTTCATTTTGTTGAAGCAATGTTTACCCAGTAATCTGCGAACGATTAAATTAAATATGTTATATATATATATAACATTAAATATGTTATATATATATATATAACATTAAATATATTATATATATATATATAACATTAAATATGTTATATATATAGATATATAGATATACATAACATTAAATATGTTATATATATATAGATATATATATATATATATATAACATTAAATATGTTATATATATATATATATATATAGATATATATAACATTAAATATCTTATATATATATATATAGATATATATAACATTAAATATGTTATATATATATATATAGATATATATAACATTAAATATGTTATATATATATATATAGATATATATAACATTAAATATGTTATATATATATATATATATATATATATATAACATTAAATATGTTATATATATATATATATATATATATATATATATATATATATATATATATATATAGAGAGAGAGAGAGAGAGAGAGAGAGAGAGAGAGAGATAGATAAATAGATAGATAGATAGTGGCTCAAGAGGCCACAGTCCTATGGGTAAAAGGAAACTCAGTTGAGTTTCACCACGAAATATGTGATCGAGCGGCACTATATCAAGTCTGATTCGCTACCTCTTCGTTACTGAGGCCCGCTGGTAACATAATTGTCCGGGTTTCAATTCTCGGTAGTGGGTGCGCACTGATGATAAGTCCCAAATATAGGACGAAACGGCCGTCCAGTTCTTTCTGCATTCTGTTGAAGTTTCTTCTTGACTCAATGAATTACTTATAATCTCGAGACCTATTCCCTGGGACATTTGGCAGAGGATTAAGATCTTGGTCTACAAAAGATTATGTTTATGTCACACTAGCCAATAGAGACTAAAATGTCAATAGTGGTACTGATGAACGCGGATACACACAATCTAATACAATTATACCACCGGCACATATACACAACATACTCTGCTGGCACCTATGATACATAACCTCATTCAGTCTCTTTCTCATGTGAACTGGAGACTGAAAATAAATTTCTTTCTGATGAAGAATAAAGTCGCCAGTATTCCCTATTCCAATAACTCTCTGGATCATATTAAATGCACTAACATATGCCGTGGCCTCAGGGTTGTCACTCTTGTGGATCGATAACTACGGAATATTGTGGATTGCAGAAAACGCTGTACACTCTATTGATTTGATGGTTTTAGTGGTATCAACTTTGGAATGGTATGGGTTTAAAGCAATCTTTTCCGACATTTAGTTGCTTAAAATCCTTGCTAGTAACTCCTTTCATGAATCAACGATTTTGTAGTTTTCACGAGCCACTTATTTCTGATATATTTTTGCTAATTCTAGAAAAAATATAGGGTGACCTAAAAAAACGGGATCTTTTTAACAATCCAATAAAACCAAGAGTGATGGAAGAAAAATATTTAATTCATAGTAATTGAAACCTTACAACATGCCATTTAAGAAACAATGATGGAATTTTCATTTTTTTAAAATTACGTCCTGTAGATGGCGTCCTCCTGTACGAATACATTCTTGACATCTGCTGTTGAGATTCCTCATTGACTGCTGCAACATCTCAGCTGGGATACTGTGAATTTAATTCTCGTTACTAAAATGGCGAAATGTTTACTTGCTCAAGGTCACTGTCTCGCAGTGTTGCCACTTGCTCATGTCTGGCAATACGCACTTAAAAAATTCCCGTTTTTTTTTTTTGGGGGGGGTCATCCTGCATTTATAGTCCCAACCATCAACCTGTAAATATATACGCGTCATAATTGCAACAGCTACACTGCCACAGCTACAATACGTTTTTACGCAAATACAATATACGACTGAGTCTATTTCTATAATGGGGTTACAGCTAGATCATTTAGAGCAGTGCTGTCTATTTTTTCGTATTTCATTTTATCTGGATCAGCAATCTAATGCTGATGGTGCCAACCGTTTAAATTTTCACAATGGCCGATTCAATTGTACCAGTTGACGTTCTTTTCCTTCAATTTGAAATGCTATTTGGCATTTTTTGTGCAGTTCGTGACAGAGCACACCATTACCTGTGGTAGCATTCATGACATCTCCTTTCAATACGATCATCCACACTTCACTTCCCATTTCCGTTTGGTTCTGAAAAGCTTCGTAATATTCAATGTAGTTATTCTGCCCAAAGGCAGCCGTATACATCTATTGAATGTAATCCCGAAGAATTTTCTATTAGCAGTGTGCATGCGTGGGCACCAATCACAATCACAGGATTCGGAGAATGCAGCTCTATTGATCGATAGAATAGCGAAAACTCATCCAGACGCCGAAGTTCTTGGTATTTCAAATAAAAAAAATATCATTATATGGTATTAATAATATATTGCTTCAATATTTATTTTATTAATGTTTTATTAAATTTTTTTTCACAGTGCACTTTAGGAGTATTTTCTCGCGTGGAAATTGGATTATGCAACATGATTTGAAGAGAAACATTCTAGACATGGGTAGGATTATGGATATCAATTTATAAGCGTTGGAGATATTTATTCGAGTATTCCTTTGCATGAAGCAAAATATAACCGATATTTCTCTATTTCAGGATACACAATAAAGCATCAAAAACAACATCATGGGCCGAAACACATACATATATTTGTTGTTGTTTGATTTCTCTCAGTCTCTGAGAGAGCTTTAATAAATTGGAAACATGTTAGATTGATATTCCGATCCATATTTGATATGCAGTGGATCTTTAAATCACACACACACACACACACACACATATATATATATATATATATATATATATATATATATATATGTGAGAGAGAGATTGTCCATACATAATTTTTATTGATACAAATGTTTAAGAATATGCTCTGTGTATAATAAACAGTATTAACAACGGACAGAATATTGGAAAAATCTCTAAAAAATAATATGTACCCTCCGTCTGAAGTCGAACCTGCGTCCTACACCAACCGCCATATCGACTGACGTGCTATACCATTTAGCTACAGAGGAAGCTCCTAGTTAGTAAGTTTAAATTACTGTTTTTTCTAACTTCAGACTTCCCATGATTAGTCTATTTTCATTATATATATATATATATATATATATATATATATATATATATATATATATATATATATATATATATATATATAATCGGGAAATATACGTGAAAATTGCGAAGATTTAACATGTCTTTCTGGATAGATGAACTCCTTTCAAAAATTGCACAATATGTGATTGGAATTAAAATATTCATTAAATCAAGCAAGGTAAAAGTGGTTTAACCTGCATAGACGACTTTTCGCGTCGAAAGACCAATTTTGGGTCGTATGTTTGATAAATCTATTTAAATAAATAGATTTCTCATAATGTGACACTGATAAACGTTTAAAGGCGAAAGTCGGTCAAGTTAACTGGAGTTTTCTTGATTTATTGAATATCCCCCTCTCTCTCTCTGTATATATATATATATATATATATATATATATATATATATATATATATATATATATATATATAGTTTGCGAAAAACTAGGTAATCCATATGGGTAGACTCAAGGAGGATAAAATCCAGAGAGCTCAATGTAAATCAGAGCTAATAATTTAAATAAGTGGTCTGTTTTTATTTAAATTATATTATATATATATATATATATATATATATATATATATATATATATATATATATATGTACACACACACACACACATATGTATATATGTGAGTGTGAGTGCGTGTAAGTGTGAATGCGTTGCGCGTTGTGGCGTGTGTGTGTGTGTGTGTGTGTGTGAGGAGGATGCGTAACCATGGCATGTAGTAAAATCAAAATTGCTGAATGTATAATGTAATGCAAAAAATACAAAGCATTAAAAAAAATGCTACATGTTTCCATTTTCCGATCCCTCCGGTTCTGTCAGTTTCATGTTGCTCATCAATCTTCAAGCGACAAAAGAAGGAACCATATGCGTCAAGTCAATGGTTATTGACTACAGTTTCTTGTTTCCTTTGTGGACAATTCAGATTCATTCATTCAACCAATAAGGGCGGGTTTAACGGCAAAGAATTTTTTACTACAAATAAATTTAACCATAATCTCTGAACTTTCTTCCTATTCTAATCACCAGGTGTACACTGCTGCCATTTTCTTTAGAATATTTTCTATCTCAGGGCTCTCTGTAACATTATTATCTTTTCTGATAGACATAGCTTACATTTGCTACCATTATAAATATATGGTCCGGACGTAGTTATTAGATACTATTTATTTGCGGGAATGGGTTGTCGCTATTTTCCTTCAACGTCTAATAAAGAACCGAAAGAGCTGTGTTTATTTTATACTTTTCGTTAATGGGACACAGTAGCTATAGATGAATTTACACCTCTCCGGCCGCAGTAGCTCCGATGTGATATTTATTGCTCATATTACCATGAAAATATTACGAGTGCAATTCCTTAACAATTGCATGACACTGCCAGGGAAGTCGATACTGTATGTTGATATATATATATATATATATATATATATATATATATATATATATATATATATATATATATATATATAATGGACTCTCACGTTGGTTTCGACGTATGAAATTCTCACACCTTAATTGATTCAGTTATGGAATCTTGTGTGATAATAAGTGGCACGTAAGACCCGCTAGTGTTTTACAAAGGGGGCCACATATGGTGCAAAGGTAAGGATTATGGGATGGGATTACTGTTAGATTGGCTAACCTTGTAGAACCTGCTCTCGCTTCTTGAAGACGAGTCAGAAAAGCAGATTGAAAACTGCTGAGTCCACTAAAACACGTTGATCTCCATTCTACCCGCTCCAAGGCTAAGCGCTCAAGGGTGTTATGTGGTATATTGATTGCTGACAAGTTGCTTTTCAGCTTGTCTTTGTATCATAGCCATGGACGTCCTACATTCCTATAGCCCTGATCTAACTGGATGTACATTAGTACCTTAGGTATCCTGTCATCAGAAATTCCCAAGAAATATCCAGTCCACCGTAACTGACACTGTATGAGAAAAGTCGATTTCTCCAATATTACACCCGTTAAACTGTTCTACGTTAGATGTTCCATCTTGAAGGTTAACACCACAGATGGCACGCAAGCAGCTTTTATAGAAAACACCCAGCTGGTGTATATGGTACCTCTATGGAATCCACGACTCTGAGCCGTACAAAAGGCTGGCAAGTACAACAGTTCTGTAAACCGGAATTTTCTTATCCAGTTGAATACGCTGCCCATTCCACAAGCGATGGTGAAGTTTTCCGAAAGCACTGGTAGTTGACTTTGCTACCAAGATAGGTGAAAGACTTTACATAATTCAGGGCGCTTTGTTTTCTACTTTCAATGGTCTCTCTGGAAATTTGGAGACGATACATATATATATATATATATATATATATATATATATATATATATATATATATATATATATAAAAGGTATATTTCGGTTGTGGAAATTCATTTGATATAAAATAAATACATACATAAAGTTACGCACGAAAATAATGGAAAAATATCGCATTCTTCATGGTGCGACTATCTTCTCAATACCTATTACACATAAGTCACATATACAATTTCAAACTTCCAAATGTACACAGAATACCATAATGTAGACAATGGAATTCTGACTGCCACGCAGAAACCATATTCGTTCTTGAAAATGACTAAGACGGAGACAATTTTTGAACAAAAGAATAATGCGGCATGAACTTAGGATAGGTTATACTCAATTCTAAAGCAGTTAAAATTTCAATGAGAAAACTAAAACATTGTCCGTTCTTTTTCATCAAACTTCTTTTTCTGTCGTTGCCTTACCAGTTAAATCGCATTCACTAATTCATAACCTAACTTGCTAATTAGTTATTTTATTTATTTTAATCAATTCACTCCAAGCAAGGCGATAATGCAAATCAGTTGCAAAGGTCTACAGGAAGTGATAGAGGAACCGGAAACCCGATGTTAAAAAGAAAACAAGAGATAACACTATTTCTGTTCAAAAGACCGGGGAGAAATTTGAGCGAACCTATCTAACCTATTGAGTAGATTTTTTTTTTAAATAGTAAATAAAATTTCTGAGTTGGTCAGAGGAGATTAGAAGTATAGATTTGATGTAGATTTTAGAAAGAACCGGAAGTACAATTCTTCACTGGAAACAAGGGATATTACTCTACCACTGTCAGATGATGGGGAAGGAATGTGGACTAGATGATAGGCGAACCTATCTAATCTTCTCTCAGTCTGTTCATGTTTATCTATCTAGCTATCGATCGAACTATCTGTTATGTTTCAGCATAAAATTAATGCATTTGCTTGAAGTTAAAATATTTACTATTTTCCTAAATAAAATATATCTAATCGATAATGAATCACACTCTATATTTTATTGTTTATTCTGCAAAATTGCATTTTATTCCTTTTGCATTAATTACATTTTTTATATATCCATCTATTTTTATTTGGATAAGGAAGTTGTCAATTGGTTTGGGGCATTTTCTACATGACTAATGGTAGCAATTATATAACAATTTATGTACCGAATATATATGCCTGTTTGTGAGAGGGCATATCTATCTCCATATATATATATATATATATATATATATATATATATATATATATATATATATTATATAAAATCTATATATACAGTGCTGTTCGATAAAAGTGACTCACCTGATTATTTTTTACTAAATGTTCTCTTCTCCGATGAAACGAAATTTGAACTAAATTCAAAGGATAAGCGATCTAAAATCGAAAAGAAGTTTTGAAATCTCTTTGAATTTAGCAGTAAGTACTGTCAAGCATATGTTTAGTATAATGTTCTGGGGGATGCTTTTCTTTTCAAGGAACTGGTTTTTTAAAAGCTAGTGATAAGACCCTCAGGAGCGAGAAGTACAAGAGAATTTTTGAGTCTTGCCTGCTCTCTTCCGCTGTAAGGGTGCAAATCAACCCACCAAGTTAATTTTTATGCAGGATAATCCTCCCATTCACAAATCAAAATTGATAAAGTTATACTTTGATGAGAAGTAGGTAAGTGTTATGACATGGCCACCCCAATCTCCTGACTTCAACCCCATAGAAAACTTATGGAACATTATAATGTACAAGCTCTCGAGAAAGCAGTTGAGGAAGAAAGAGAATTTGATTGTGACTTTCATATCCGAATGGAATTCAATGCTTGGAGATGAGATTTGCCAGAACCTAATCAAGTCAATGCGAAAAAGGGTTGAAAAGGTTCTTCAAAATAAAGGAGGACCCATAGATTATTAAATATTTCGAATTATATTACCTATTATAAAAAGATTATACCTCTATTATTCTTTATTTAAAGCTGTTCGGTTATCTTTCTATTGATTACTAGTTGCAGGAAATAAGTGAGTCACTTTTTTTGCACAAATATTTTCCCTAAATCTCATTTATACCCAAAATTATAATTATCAATAGAATACCTTAGGGTGGGTAAACTTTTTTACTAGGTGGTCGGGAAGGGGCATTAGTAAGATTAAACATTAGTTTGACCCCAAAACCAATAGGCGAAAAGATTTTTAAGTAAAAAAAAAATCAGGAGAGTCTCTTTTATTGAACAGCACTATAGATTTTATATATGTTCAGCGCTTATTGGAAAGCGCTTAATATCAGTGATAGAGCTACCATATTTAATTGAACACATATGAGTTTGTGACTCTGGGTTCCACGCTTATGCTATCCAATTTAGTTGTTTCTGTTGTTGAAAGTCCGCGTGCCCTGTTATATCTATTATTTGGTATAGTTTCTTCATGATTCTGTAGTGCGAGTCAACAAGGTTTGAAGAAGGGCTGTGTTACCTCAGACGATTTTTTAAGAACAGCTTTTCCGAAAAAAATAACTACTACTATTATGTCACTTCTTATCCTCCCCCAACTTTGTCTTTGTTGTTATTATTGTCATTATTTATTTATTACTACTATTATTCCCTTGGTCATTATTTAGTTATTACTACTATTATTTTCTTGGCCATTATTTAGTTATTACTATTATTATTCCCTTGGTCATTATTTAGTTATTACTACTATTATTCCCTTGGTCATTATTTAGTTATTACTACTATTATTCCCTTGGTCATTATTTAGTTATTACTACTATTATTTTCTTGGTCATTATTTAGTTATTACTACTATTATTCCCTTGGTCATTATTTAGTTATTACTACTATTATTTTCTTGGTCATTATTTAGGTATTACTACTATTATTCCCTTGGTCATTATTTAGTTATTACTACTATTATTCCCTTGGTCATTATTTAGTTATTACTACTATTATTCCCTTGGTCATTATTTATTTATTACTACTATTATTCCGTTGGTCATTATTTAGTTATTACTACTATTATTTTCTTGGTCATTATTTAGTTATTACCATTTCCATAACCTTTATCACTAGTATCAATCTTTTATTACCACTTTCTTCATTATTATTTACTACTGCTATTATCTTTTATTTTAATCATCATTACCATTGTCATTACCTTTTATAATTATATCCATTATTATTTAGTTATTATTTTTACCATAATTACCATCATTATTATCACTCATTCATTACCATCTTCCTCATTATTTATTTATTATTTACTACTGCTAATCTTAATCCATCATTATATATTATTAGTTATTATTTGTCTATATTTCTGAGATGAGGTATTATGTACATTTATATTATTCGGACTATTGTCCTCATCTCTGTCGCCATATTTATTACAACGTTTCGGCCGTTGTACACTCCGGCCTTCCTCAGGTGGTTGGAATGTCGAACTGAACCCTTTATTTTGCTCACTGGGGTAGATTGTTCTGCTTCCACATGGCATGTATAATAGATGTCAGTTATCAGTTATCTCCTGTTAATTCCACTCTCCAAGTTCTCCACTGCCTTAACCGGGTATTGATCCTGTCACTGTTTCTAACCAACGCCATTATCCACTGTGCCATGTGACCTCAAGGACTGGTAGAACTAGATCAGTCTACCCAATAAGCGAAATAAAAGGTTCAGGTTTCAATATACAATATCCACTGTCGTTTAAACATTGTACTTTTACCCATTTCCTCTTTGAAAGATCTCTAAATGCAACTTCGGGCTCGGCAGCATAATGTCAACAAGTTCCTATACAATATTTCCTATTCCTAATCCTTCCTTCCTTCCTTCCTTTTCCTAAACAATATTTCCTATTTCTATTCTTATTCCTTGCTTTCCCTATAGAATATTACCTATTCCTATTCCTTCCTTTTCCTATACAATATTTCCTATACCCATTCCTTCCTTTTCCTATACAATATTTTTTATTCCTTCCTTTTCCTATAGAATACTTCCTATTCCTATTCCTTTTCCTATACAATATTTCCCTTTCCTATTCATATTCCCTCTTACTCCTATAAGTATTTTCTGTTCCTATTCAATATTTACCATTCCTATTCTTATTCCTTGCTACTCCTACACAATATTTCCTATATAATATCATTATAAATAAAATATTATATGCACATTTCCCATAAAAATGAAAGAAAATATTTTTTAAATTTTCATATTTTTGATATGTTGATGTAATCATTTTCTTAAATCTCATTTTCCTTCCCTTTATTTTGAAGTTTTCAGATACAGTTTCATTTTTTCGCTATATTTGATGCGCCAATTTCCTTCAGATTCCTGCTATTTAACCCATGCGTGTAGAGCGAATAAACTCTCCGACACGATTACCAAGAACATTACTTTTAAAATGGATGATGATTTAGCCCGAATTTTAATTCAGTTCAAATGCGGTTTTTAGTTTGTTGTCCCTTCTCAGTCTTTCTTCTTTATTATCTGTAAATTGGAATCAGTTCTCCCGAAAGACAATAAAATAGTTTCCTGTTGACGTCTCACCATTTTTAATTCAACCATGTCGTTCTGCTTGACCGGCTGTCACAACAATTCTGCTCTGCTCTTTTTCCCCTAGGAATCGGGAAGCCATTATCGAATCACACCATTCCTACGGGATGATTTCGATAGTTAACTCGGTTAAAATGGAGTAGTTCATTTATTTACAGTTGTATATATTAACAAACGTCTTGCATTATTGTACCTAAAGATAGTCTTGTTATAGTCCCAAGAATTTCCTAAGGAGATGCATCAAGACAATATTCTAGCTTATTCTATTCTCATGCAGAACCAATAATATCTAGAGTCTTTGGAAAATCTAACTTTATCTGTTGCAATCTGAATTTTCGCAGAGATTACTATTTTTCTTTTTATGTGCTGTATTCTTTCAGGACGTAGCCGATCATTGCCCTCCACTTCTCTCTACCCCTTGTGACTCTCAACAGGTTTTGTGTTTCTGCCCACTCCCCAAGACCACGCTCCGCCATCCACCTTCTCAAGCCCGCTACGTATGGCATGCGCTGTTTTCCTCTGTCTCTTTTTATCTCTATTCGTCGCGTGAGTATCAGATTCTCCGTGTCCCAGAAATTACATCTGCTTCTTCTTTATGATAAGCATAAAGACCTCATCGTTGCTTACATGCTCGGTCCTTGATATCCTCAGCATACTTCTATAAAACCACATCTCCACCGCCTCGTGTCTCTTCTTCATCTTTGAGGTTACCGTCCAACATTAGCTTCCGTATACGAGGTCAGATGTCACGTAGCAGCTCAGTACTCTTTTCTTTGTCACCATAGAAACCGTCCTGTTTCGCAGTACTCTACCCAGCTTCTGGAAAGCATCCTTGGATATCCCAATCCGTCTTCGTATTTCAGCTTTGCACCTACAGTCAGAACACTTCCTAGATACTTAAACTTTTGCACATGTTTGATTTTAGTGTCCCCGACCTGTAAATCGCATTTACAACCCCCCGACAAAAAAACAAGGATGAAGTTAAAAACTAAAATAACGGCAGTGTTTTAAAGTTTCTTTCTCCTTGAGTAGTCCACACTGGGTATGACGATAAACTACAACCGGGTCCTGGGTAGGACGATAAACTACGTCCAACAGCAAGGCCTCTGATCAGGGGGATTTGAGGAGCGTGTAACCACCTATTAATTTCTGATATTTCCATGTCCACCCTGAACCGGGGTGGTAGCACGTGCCAGGGTCCCAGCTCTGGGCAAATAGTTAACCCGAAAACTGAGGTAAAAAGCATTATCAATGTGTAAAAATAGGTTTTAATACCAGAAATACTTTGTAAAAGTAATTACCAGAAATAATTTTTTGAAGAAAAACTATTACCAGCAATATATTTTTGAAAAGAAAAATTTACCAGCAATATATTTTTGAAAAAAAAAATTTACCAGCAATACATGTTTTAAAATTATATTACACCTATACATTTTTGAGGAAAAAATATTACTAGAAATAGATTTTTGACAAAACAAAATTTTGCCAGAAAAAAAGAAAAAACTCATTGAAGTTGATATGCCGTAAAACACAAGAAACCAAACCAATCCTTGAGTAGTTTTGAATATGCATGGAACGATAATATATTAATATATATTAATGAGATTTAATAGATTAATGACGTTAAATGGATTAGAATCGTTAACGAGAAAGAATTGAAGGACGGAAAAGGATAAGTGACATAGAGATAGAAGCTGAGGAAGAAGAAATGGTTTAGATCTATTGAAAGTTGTATGGGATTTCTATTTCATGTATCAGGGTCGGAAGAAGCGTTTAAAATGGAGTATCTTTTAAAATGAAACTTATTCCTCGACATGAAATAATAAACAGCGTTGATATGTTGTTAGATAATTTAGTAGCGATAATAAAACGGGGCGGTGTAATAGTTAGCAAGCTTAACGCGACAGAACAATTACGACTAAGTAGTGATTTCGATCCTTACTATGTGCCCCCTAATTTCGGCCTTGTGCCACATCTAAGCTACGCTTGGAAAATCACTATTCAGCTACGCGTTTCACCTGTTTGTATTATGCATCTTCTTGCTTATAGGAGACAGTCTGTACCGCAATTTATACACACACCTGGTCACAATCTTAAGACCAGATACAAAAGTGTTAAATATATAAAATACTGTTACTTTAATAAAAATATATTTGCGAAATATTTGCATTTAATTAGAAAATGTAGTTTATCAACAAACAAGTGAAAAGTGTAAGCATTTAATTGATTAATTTAAACAAACATAGAAAAAAGGATAAGACCATGTGTGAAAAATCAAATTACTAGACAAATATTTTAGAACTAGTCAGTTTGCTCATGGCTTCAGGTGTGTAGATATCTACGTAGCTCATTTCCAGTATTAAATTTCAGATTTTAAAATGGCTAAGGTTAAAATTTTAACAAAGTTCGAATAGGGCAGGATTGTTGAACTTCAAAGACGTGGTCTTTCGCAATGCGTCATTGCAAATGAAATTGGCCGTAGTAGAACTGTCATTGCTAACTTTATTAAAACTCCGGATACGTATGCTTCTAACAAAACTCAAGCGGTCGCCCCAATAAAATCTCACCATCGCTAGACAGACGCATTAGGCGAGAAGTTAAGAGAGATTAAAGCCTAACACCAAATCAGATAAAAGCGAATATAGATGCTGAATGCAGCTCTGGAACAATTCGACGGTATATAAATAAGAAAGGGTTTAAGACCTTGAAACAGCTGCAGAGGCCTCGTTTCTTCTTCGTCGTAAATCCTCCCGTTTACAATTTATTTCTGATTATCAAACTTAGGATGTGGATAAATGGAAGAAAGTGTTGTGTTCAGACCAGAAAAAATTCAATCTTTATGGCCCAGACGATTTTCAGCGTTACTGGCATGCAAAAGAAATTTTCTCAAAACGACACAATAAATCAATTATAGTCTGGGGTTCATTTTCGTACAATGAATCTCTTGACTTACAGCAGGTAAAAGTTCGTCACAAAGCTGCTAGTTACATTGACATGTTAAAAAAGGCATCGCTAATTACTGAAGGCCCTCATCTATGTGGAGAAAACTGAATTTTCCAGCAGGACAATGCCGTAATCCACAACGCTTTCCAGATCGAAATGCAATCAAGAATGTTTGGGGATGGATGGCAAAGGATGTTTATAAACATGAGTCACAATTTGAAACTGTTGATGCTATTCGTGCTGCAGTTCATGCATTCTGGGCAAGCATCCCAAGCACCCTCATGAACAAGTTAATAATGAGTATGCAAAAGTGAATTTTCGAAGGAATTCGCAAAAATATACTGAGAATTAAATAGTTGTTGTGACTTATTTGTTCTGTATTTGTTATTGTTATTTACCTGGTCTCATCTTTGTGACCAACCAAATATCCTTTGTTTCAATGTTTGTTTAAATTAATCAATTAAAAGCTTAAAATGTTCACTTGTTTGTTGACATACTACATTTTCCAATCAAATGAAAACGTTTCGCAAATATATTTTGATTAAAGTAACAGCATTTTATATTTTTTTTAACCCTTTTGTATCTGGTCTTAGGATTTTGAGCAGAGTATATATATATATATATATATAAGAAGAGGCTTAAATGCCAACCAACCTCGAAACCCGGTTTTGACCGTAAGGTTTCCTCAGGCAAGTTGAAACATCTTTCCACTTGCCTAAGGAAACCTGATATTGAGCACTCTATCCCATAAATATAGCACACTTTAAAACTATTTTTCTTCACATATATATATATATATATATATATATATGTATATATATATATATATATATATATATATATATATATATATATATATATATATATATATATATATATATATATATATATATATATTGTACCATATGAATTAATTAAGAAACATTAATACTCAGAGTTGACTAATTTAGAGTACAGCACAGGTTAACGGTTTCAAATTGATGAAAAATATTTTGTCTACAGCATCTGATAAAACTTTTCATTAATTCTTCACCATATTCTAGCAAACTTGCTTCAATCAACGTTGTATTTTTTTTTATTTCCGGTCTGAAGATGTCTACACAATGAAGCAAAACGCTTAGCTCAATAGATGTCACACTTTGTCCTTTTATCTCCAGCTGTTCGAATGTTATTCAACCTATGACTAACACCCGGATAAAACCACGTATACATTCCTACATATAAATCATGACAAGATTTTCTGTTCAGACCTTCATTCCATGACATGTACAATTATGACTTTTATCAGACATGTCAAAATATTAATGGATATACGAGCATCTTCGGAAGAGTATTCGGTGTGATTCCTTTAGTACAACTATAAAATATGTTGGATTTTTGTTGTATTGATATTTTTTCTGTAAATACTTCGATAAATATATGATTTAGTATTTTTTATGTATAGATTTTGCAAACCTCGAGGAAGAAATGAAATAGACAATAAAACTAAGAATCAGGACGATACAATTGAATTTTTTAGTGTAAATAATGTGCAGAAATGGCTCGGAGAATTTAACGCACACTGGGCATGTTGAAGGCAAGAGAAAAAAACGATAAAATGTACCGTAAATGGTTTTCAGATCAGGGTCTAGAAGTCATAGCGAAAAGACAACCCTGATTTTTATATAATAATCATAATCCAATAGATGTCCTAAGAGCCACTCAAGGTAGCGGATTAATGTATCATATTGTAAAAGCGTAAGAAAATTGATTTTCATAAGGCTATACAGGAAAGAAAACAGTTAAAACGAGATTTGATGTAATTGTAAATTTATGCTGTCGGGAGCATGTTCCCCGAAATTGCTGTCATCACACACAAGGCTGCGTAGAAGCTTATTAACTCTATCATGACAAGCAAATGTGGGCTGGGCAACAGTCGTTCTTATAGTCTGATCTGGCTCTTGTAAAGATAAGTAATTCTGCTAAGCCATAATCGCCCTTGTCATGAAGGAACGCGACTCGAGGAAGAAGATGCAACGAGAATTATTTAGGGCTAGCAAAAACTTGTTCATTCTCTCATATATCCTACTGAATAGTAAGTTGATCAAGAGGTAGAAACACGATAGATCACTGTTACAACTTTTATATACATGCGTATAAATCTGATAACACTGGTTTTCCAGATAGCTAAGAGATGAAAATGGAAGCGGAGGCTCTTTCCAGTCTATGAAAAAATTGGTATTAATAGTTTTTAAAATCGCCATAGTTTTTGCACCAGAGTCTGGCTACTCAACTTTACGTACGAACCAAGAGAACTGAATTGAAATTATAATCATCGATTAAAAAGTCACGATAAAAGGGTCGAAACATATTCAGTATTTATCAAAACTTTTTTTTAAATTTGGAGCAGATTCCTCACACCAAAACAAGGAGAAAAGTTCATATAAACATATGTCTGCAAATACTTCCCTTTGTTTCAAGAAAGTTTAATGTAGACGGCGCTGTGTTCCCATTGAGACTTGGTTACCTTTGTCATTCGTGTATATTTGTAGTTAGTTTTCTTCAAATTTTAACGAGTTTTAGAGAGAGTTAAAGGATAAGTGTTAGGTTTAACAATGGTAGGTTATTCATATAGTGAGCAGGCAGATATGATTTTTACATACGGCCGCGCCCATGGTAATGTATGCGAGGCTGCATGGCTTTATCAGACTTCGTTTCCAGACTGAAGGTAACCGAGGCATTCAACCTTTGCTTCCGTGTATCGTCGTTTTGCTGAGACAGGTTACCTGGCACCACAAACAATGGATGGAGGAAGACCGTGATCCGCTCATACACCTTACCACGAAGAACACACTCTACCGGCTGTCGGTGATGATTCAGGTATCAGCTCACGTCAAGTTACACTAACATGTCTGACATCTCATAGTACCACATAGAGGATATTTCAAAAGCAGTTCCTGTATCTGTATCATTTGCAGCGTGTGCAAGAACTTTCGCCCTCTAATCGCTCACCAAGTGAGAACTAAAACATTTGGTTTATGCAGTAGACATTAATAATACAAAGACGATTCATCAACGTGTCATGGGGGCCGGTGAAACCATTCCAAACCGCGTGGGAGTATTGCAAAGGGTCCAGCTAGTCAATGATCCGACGGGTGAATGCGTGTATAAAACCAACAAGACAACATTTTGAACATATGTTATGTGTTGCTGTGTTGAGGCACAGCGATGGCCTTTTTAGGTATATGGACATCTTACCTTGTTTTGGTGTCAGGAAACCCGGCCCCAAATTTTGTAAAAGTATTTTAGATTGTATCTGATTATACAGGGTGGTCCAAAAGTAGGTGAACAGTAAATAATTAAATTTATTTTGAGATTACATATACATACAATTAAATGTAATAACATAATTATTACATTGACAATGAAATTTTATTGTGAACAATAACAAAAAAGCCCTTAAATTTTATCAACGCAGCTGCTCACACTGTTTTCCATCATAATTTACACAGCTTTGAAGTCTACTTCTAACGCTTCGACAAACTTTTTTGCACAAGTATTTTTGGGTATTAATTTCTTGAAATGCATCTCTTATGTAATTTTTTTCGAATCACCGACACTTCTTGGTTTTCGACTATAAACTTTGTCCTTGAGTACTCTCCAAAAAGAAGAAATCCATTGGAGTCAAGTCTGGTGAACGTTCCAGCCAATCAATTGGACCACTTCGGCCAATCCCTTTCTCATGAAATGTTTCATCAAGATACTCAGTTTTAATAATATAAACGATACATAAACCTATTCCACATGCAGTCCACCTACTTTTGGACCACCCTGTATATTTAACAGTGTCTACCGTAATCTTTAAACTTAATCACTCGAAAACGAAGGAATTGCGAACATATGTTTATATGACTATATTTGTGCTTCTTTTGTGTGAAGAACCCGCCATCAATATTAGATAAAGTATTTTTGATTCAGCCTGTATAACATAGCGAATAAATTACAGAGAGGACAATGCATCCTCCATGA
Source organism: Acanthosepion esculentum (assembly GCA_964036315.1). NCBI lineage: Eukaryota > Metazoa > Mollusca > Cephalopoda > Sepiida > Sepiidae > Acanthosepion > Acanthosepion esculentum. Next base: position 126,790,316 of record OZ038481.1, on the reverse strand, counting down.
TGCCTGATTCTCCTAATTCTGCAGATAAATATGCCAAGTTTATCGTAATGGTGGCTTGCTAGATATTATAATATTATTTCCCTACGACTATGGTTTACGTTAGAAATTGCGGGTACCCTAGTGACTATCCGTGAGGAAAGAAGAATAGGTGAATAGGCTTTCTTTTAATGATAACATTTTATTCTCAATAAGTAATTTTAACGTCTATTGCATTTGAACGAGATTTTATTTCGTGTTCAAGAATAAGAGAAGAATTTCTAAAAAATCCCAACATTTATATATACACTAACGGGTAGATCTGAAAAGGTATTTGCACAAACAAAACCGCGCCCTTTTCCATAACAAATACTCGAAACACAAAACCTTCAAAGAAACTTTGACACAACATAATTTTTGGCCTGGGAATAATATCGTTGTACAATTGATAGTCAATGACCATCCTTAATATATTCCAACAGAAATTTACACCGCAAGAATAAAACTACCATGAAATCACAATAACAAATGAAGTTAAAATTATTGATTGATTTGACAATAGGCTCTTCACAGAATCAATTTTCACTCGGACAGATTTCTATTGAGAAAAATACGAACGCCTGTCCCATTGTCTAATAACAAATAAGAAAATCTCAGTCGGGATATTTTAGGCATTTAAACAAAGTAATCGGGCGAAATTTTATGGAAATGAAAACAGAATGGACACTTACACTTAGAGTCAGAAAGAAACCGTTGAAATTTCACAGAATGAAGAGAGAGGGCTTAGAAAAGGTGGCACTCACAGGAAATAGTGAAGAGCGACGGGAAAGAATCTAGTAATCTACCTAACGAGCTTGCGTAAACGGTTAGTAGAACAGGTATTAGAAAAGCTAGCAAAAAAGCAACACTTACAAAGAACAGGGAATTGTGGAAGACCATAATCATCCACGGACTGAAAGGATACGGCACGTAGAAGAATAAAAAAACAGATTTTCAAATGAACGTTTCAGTCGGTAATGTCAAAAGTTTGTGAATACGTACATGGCAATAATATAATTTAGTATTTGTAATCTGTACTTAGATGTTATAAAATCTGATTCACCCCGAGGTCAGAGCAATAAATATTACTTCAGAAAGAGTTAAAATAATATTTCAAAGCAAGCATTTCTAACTTTATTTATCAAGAGGTGTTACGTTTTTAATTATTTCGAATCTTTTCTTCCTTCTTTGTTGTATTCATTTCTTTAATCACTTTATGCCAACCAAGGCAATAAAGCCACTAAGATACAAAGAGTTACTGAGCTTGAGAGAATATAAGAAAGAAAATATTATTAAAGAGAGAGAATAATAAAAGAACTGCAATTAAGAAGAGAGGAGATAACGATTGACATGGCATTTACATTATTGAAGATCAAAGTTGACAGGGAAGCAAGAAGCCGGAAGAGAGTTTTACAAACGAGAAGTTCGAGGGAAGAAACGGATAGCATAGAAATTATGGTTGCATTTCGCTATTTCAACTGTAAAATGATGAGTCTTTGCCGCTTATCTAGTACTGTTCTTAAATTCATAAAGTACCACATAGGAAATGTAATTAGGACAATTACTATAAAAGTATTTATGGAAAACGCACAGGAATCTACATTACGGCGGTGGGAATGGCGAGATGCCAGATCACGGCCAATAACATTGCAGATTTTTCTTTTGATTTTATCAAGAATATCTAAATACAGAATAGAAATACCTGACCATATGTGACAGGACTATTCAATACATGGAAGAAAGTTTGTTTTTTTTTTTTTTTTTTAAAGCATATCATCATCAAGATTTTTATTGCTGCAAATAATTTTCTCAAAAAAGTGTCCTGCTGCTAATATCTATTTCTTTCCCAAAACTCTATTGCTGGCAATATTTTTTCTTCAAAAATAATCTGCGATTAATATTTTTTAGCAAAAATGTATTTTTGGTTATAATATATTGCGGGCAATAATTTTTCTTCAAAACTTTATTGCTGGTAATAATTTTTTACAATAATGCATAGCGGGTATTAAAACCTATATTTATACTTTCATAGTGTTTTGACCTCATTTTGGGGGTCAACTATTTGCCCATAACTGGGACTCTAACAGGTGCTACCTCCCCGGGTCAGGGCGGACCTAGAAACAGCAGCAATTACTAGGTGGTTTCATGCTCAATAAAACCTCCCTATCAGAGGCTTTGTGTTGGATGTAGTTTACCGTCTTACCCAGGAAGCGGATGTAGTTTATCGTCTTACCCAGGATACTGGACGAAAGGTAGACTTCTAAATATGTAAGAGATTCTGGCGAGGAGAATTATCTAGCTTGAAACATTGAAGCAATTTCTTAGCGGCAGACGTCATCATAACATTTCAGTCCTTCTCCCCTTTCCGTTCTTCCTCTTTAAATTTCCTAGACGAGCTAATTTTAGGATCTTACAGATCATTTTACTTACATCTAATCTTTTGTTATCTCAAGAATTTGTGATCGGTTTAGACATAGACTTTTCTGAGATTAATACTGTATTCGTTACCACCTAGTGAACGTTAACTCAGGCCGAATGAATCTAATTTTGAGGAGAACTGATTTGATATCCTGAAATTAATGAATGCAACCAATTTTCCACCTACTGATGAAGTTGTAAGTGAACTGGGATTGCAAAGGAAATATTTGTCGCAGATTATTTCCACGTCACAGAGAATAAATTACTAAGTTCCAACTCGAACATCGAGGGCAGAAAGAAATGCCGAAAACTCGATTCGCAAATACTATCTCGCTAATCAAAATGCATGCCACCAGTCAGAAAAATAACTCATTCTCTACCAAACGCGGTAGCCAAACTTGCCGGATTTCGCCCAGATTCTAGAACACCAACTGCTTTAATCGGGCGAACGTTTTTTCCATTCGTCGACAGCTGAGAGACGATCTCCAGTATTTTGCATATCAAAGTACGTTTAATTGCGACTCCTGCGTCAGACTTGTATTTTTTTTTTAATTCAAATATTCCGTCTTCAGCATGTCATGCGGAATACGTGCCCTTTTGTTTGGTAATTAATTTTCTTTTTCGCCAGCTTTTCCGTCGTAAAATACACGCGACTCGCTCAGTTTGACGAGGTAAATCCCCGTTTTCTTCAACTATAGAAGTATACGCATAATGTGAATGTTTTTTACATTACACATCCTTTTCAAGTTCAGATAATTTTAAATTTATTTTTTGTTATCCCGGCGATTAAACCGATACCTATTTTTATAAATAATTTGCATTGTTCAGAATTCCTTTTTTCTTGCTAATATAGCTAAAAGAGTAAACCCTTGATACCTTGAATGAATTTATAGTAAAATAGTATTGGGGAATCTTTCAAGTTAGAGTGATATAGTCGAAATGGGAATGATGATTGATGGCTCTCTGGACAAGAAAAATCAAAGCTGTTACAATTACTCTTTTAGTGCAGACATTCACAAAATTTGGCTGAAAGTTTCTCTAAAGGCTGCACCTGTTGTACACCCAGAAACGTGAGGAGTCCATAGGAATCGATGTTCTCATAATGTCGACAGCTCTTGCTCGACCATCTATCTTTCACCTACTTGTGATAATGCAGGAAGTATTCAGAGATCAGCAGTTATGCAAGTATGAGTTATAAAAGGCGGGCCACCCATGATTTAAGAAGATTTTACATGGCTGGTCCACATTCCCCCCATTAAAATGTGGAATATCACAATTATAAAGGAAAAAGACGATGTTTAGTCCCGAAATGGTGGTGTTCATTTTGATGGGTCATGTTTTCTCCTACTATTGAATCTAAGTAAATAAGAAAACGCACTGTTCTTTGCTTGATTCCCATACCAGGATTGACAAGAAAAGGATTATATTAAGTACATTTTGAATCAGGAGACTTTCGTGTTCAATTTGATAGGATTTGTATGTTTCTACTTTCTACTTGTCTGCTTTAACGCTATTTCTTGAGCGAAATGTCGACTCCCACTGTACATACGATATTTAAAATGGTTTTGGGAAATTTTTTTGGAATCTAAAGTAAATAATCAGCAAAAGATATCTGTCTGTCTCCCTCTCTATGTGCAATCCACATTGAGACTGGAAAGTGAGGCCTGGACAGCTCTCTACACAAATATATCAGCACTCCATTCTAGTCCTGATCTGGCACTTTTAAATTTAGAGGATAGCACGAGGAATCGGGTATTTACTGGAGCGGTACAAGTCACTTACCTTTTCTCTGCATCTTTCCGAGTTCCATTTGAGGTCTGGAATTACCAATTATTTGCGAATTTGGACTCAAGACCTCAGGCAGCAGTGTTAAAATTGTTCAGGAACGCAGAGTTCAAAGTTTTTTTGAAGTTTCTACAATGCTGGTCTACATTCCACATTTGAATGTGGAATATCACAATTATAAAGGTAATAGACGATGTGTAGCTCCGAAATGGTTCATTTTGATGGGCCTTGTTTTCTCCTAATATTGAATCTAAGTAAATAAGAAAAAGCACTGTTCTTTGGCTGACTCTCATACCAAGAAAAGGACTATATTGAGTAAAATGGACTCATTGCAGAGAAATGGACTATATTAAGAAAATTCCGAATCAGGAGACTTTTATTTTCATTTTGATATGATTTGTAAGTTTCTACTGCTTTGAACCTTTGAGCCGTGCGTTTCTGAACAATTTTAACCCTTCTGCCTGAGATCCTGAGTCAAAATTCGCAAATAATTAGTATGTAATGTTTCACGGTAGTTAAAAAAAATAGTTACAAGTGCTTACCAACCGTTTAACCGGTATCTTGGCATTAAGTAATTTTTCTCTACCCCTGTTCAACCGGTGGCTGGGCATTACTTCATTTTTCTCTACCACCGGTAAAGCGGTGGTCAGGGTTCAAAGTGTTATTTAAAGAACATGCAGTAGTTTTTAATCGATGGTCGTAACTATACCTAGGTTTTCGAGGTGTATTTATTTCGTTCGTAGGTGTTGTGAATGAAGTGGTCTCTTCCGCCGAAATGAATTACAATTGCGCAAACTAAATCTCTTACTGCAGTACCAAAGGGGATATGATTCGTGCAGGCCCAAGAAAGGTAAATTACATACTGATTGGGACGGGGACAAACGAAAAACTTAGAAAGGAAGGACTTATATTTAATATCGACGATAAATGCAAAGGAAAGCGTAAAGAAGAAAATAAATATAAATAATCAGAAACAATTAGTTAAAATAAAAGGTATAGAAAATAATTGGATGGCGTAAAAGTAAAAAGAACATACGAAAAGTACCCTAGTGATGAATTAGACTGTGATAAAAGGAAAAGTTATATAGAAGAACATATCTGAAAGGGACTAGAAAATTTTGTGAAAAGGAAATGCGTTCCTTCAGTATCTGTCTATATTTCTGAAATGAGGTATTATGTACACTATTTACGATTGTCCTCGTAATAAATATGGCGACAAAGATGAGGACAATAGTCCGAATGATGTAAATAGTGTACATATTAACTCATCTCAGAAATATAGACAGATACTGAAAGGCTGAAACGTTGTAATAAATATGGCGACAAAGTTGAGGACAATAGTCCGAATGATGTAAATAGTGAATATGTTCTTTGTTTTTTTTTGTTTTTTTTTTACTATAAACGTATTTATTTTTTTCATTATTTTTCAAGGAAAAAAATAACTACAAAATGATTTTACTAAGTTTTCACCCAGTGCAAGGCCAAACATTATATATATATATATATATATATATATATATATATATATGAGCGAGTTAAAATACCTTTTATACCAACTCTCTAGTGTGTGTGTGAGTCTGTGGATTTGTGTGTTTGCGTGTCTGTCTGTCTGTCTGCGTGTAAATATCTGTGTGTATGTAGTCCAGTTGATAGGATGTTCGCTTTCACATCATGGCATTTCTCAAGAATTTAACTTCTTGCAATCAGCGAAACCGTTGGAAAGTGTTCGAAGAAAGTACCACACTTTGAACTAAGAATTTTGAGTGAAATTGAAAAGACACGACTCTTTCGCATTGCTCAATTATTAGAGAGGACAAAACTAGAAGTCATCGTGACCTGGGGACTGTGTCTACTTGCCATGTCCAATGCGTTCTCATCCAGAAACTGCAACTCAAGTCGACTCTGCCTATTTGCAGTATAAACCACAAGTTGGCACTTGCACTGTTGAACAAATACAAATGTACCACAGCAAACGCCGGCAACAGGGATGCCCACGAAATTTATGGACACACTGTATATTTGGCATTATCCAGTAGTTTCCCTAATTTCCAAAATTAATGGAGCAGTATTAGCAATATTAATTAGCAGAATATTAAAATTAATATGTATAAATTGTACCCGGTTTCATATCACACTTAACATGGTGTGTTTTATAGATTCATTTTCAAATGTCATGTATTTAACCTCTGTCAGAGAAAATCCAAGATATGTTAAGCTTCAATTAAAAATTACAACTTCAGAAACATTTCTAATGACAAATATTTGTAATGAAAAATCGTTGACATGGCAATGATAAAAAGTATACTATAAACATGATCAGAGTGTTGAAACTAATTTCAAAATTGTATTATACATGGTTGTTTTAAAGTGATATATTATTTCATAGAAAATATACCGAGGGACATCTAGAATATCATTGGAAAGGCCAAGAGATACATTATCATCATAGTGAAAACTTTCGTCTTCAAAACTATTCTATAAGTTTCTATTCTGGTCAAGGTTTGGCAAAGAAACCGGTCACTTCATACATCAAGAGGATTTGAAACTAATTTTCTTCAAATGTTAACTATTTTCTACACCGAATGCGATGGAAACATGTTGCACTTAGAAGCCATCTTTCGGAAGGTATTTCAGTTCCCGTTGAAACGTGTATATGTGGTCTTTCATCTTAACATGATCAGAAAGCGAATCTGGGATCATCTACTTACAATCCCATCGCGACTGTCGAATCACCCTTGTGTGAATGGATCTAACTCAAGTGGATATGCATGATCTTAAATATGTTGAAAATATTTTTTTACGAGCTCACATCAGTCAAACGGATGTATTTCCATCTTCAGTTTCAGTCATTCGTCTAATCAGAGGCATATCATTCTTTGAACTTAAATTTATTTCTACAGTCAAAATGAAATAGCATGACCTAAAAAAATATTTAATTGCCTAAAATCTCAAACTAGCTAAAGTAGAAATCCTATCTGGTGGTCATATTTCCTTTTCGCTATTTCAACATCTTCCTGAACGGGCAATCCGTATAAAACCATTTCATTGCACTGAATCCCGAATAACTAAACAGTTTCTGGCGAAATATGAACATATATACTTGCCTGGATTACTGTGTTAGGAGCTTTACCGATCTGACGACGGGGAATTTGTTGGCAAGCATCGCGCAGAAAAAGAAAAGCTGTGTGTTGCGTTACTACATTAGCATGTTATGTGGAATGAACATTGAACAATCGTCAAAAATAAAAATGCCAAATAAGGAAAGGTGATGTGCATGTACATATATGTTTTTGATGACTTAAAGAAACATTGATCTATACGCCCACTAGAACAAAAATACAAAAACGATATGCAGAAATACCCTACTCGTTACTCCAAGAGAGAGAGAGACAGACAGACTTTAAAAACTAAATATGGAATCTAAGAAGGAGAGGGGTTTATGAATTGCAAGTTCTTTTCTCTTTCTACACAAATAAATACTGCTTCCTCATCTTTGCTTGCCGAACGTAATTCAGGCTCTCAGATTTTTGTACTATTTTCCCCCGAATACAAATCCCAATAGCAACCGACTGCTGAAAAATATACTGAAAGATTTTATTGTAATGGCGTCCAGATAGAGAGCAATCAGTGCATATTATGGGTTGAAGACTCATAATAGGCTTGAAGATGTTAAGATTGTAGTGATCGGGGAAATATCCCCTCGGGAGTAAATATCGCGATGCAACAATCCTACTGTAAAAGCTGTTTGAGTGTAACTTCCTTCTAACCAATGTAACATTAAGGGACTGACAAAGAGTCGACTCTAGAGTTTCTTAGCTGTGATTGCCTGGATTGATGAAACTAAGTAATTTAGCTCAGCCGAACATCTACCATGTGAATAGCAGTAGGATTTGCGGGGGGGTCGTTTCCTATTTAAGCAAAGACGATTTCTCACTTTACAGCATTATCTTCTAATATAATTTTTAGTAGTGCCGGCCGATTTCCACGGAATGCAGCAATAAACGACATCATCAGAAGAGGTTTGGATGCAGCTGCGCTCCCTTCCCAAATCGAACCCGTAGGCTTCGACATTGGTGATGGAAATCGGCCGGATGGCATTACCGTTTTCCCTTTTAAAATGGAGAAGTCGTTGATTTGGGATGCGACATCTGCACATACATTTTAGGCCGGTAATTTGATCAGGTCCGCGGTTGAGCCAGGGTCCGTCGCCCGGGACGCAGAGATAAAAAAAAAATAGTTAAATATTCTTCTCTTGCTGATAGATTTTTTTTTTTACTCCTCTGGCATTGGAGACTTCTGGGGTTATTGGCCCTCGTTCGATGGCGTTCCTTCGAAGGATTGGCCCGATTGCGTCTCGATTAGGGGACGAGCCTCGCGAAATGGAGTGGCTCTTGCAGTATGTCTCACTGGCGATGGTTCGAGGTAATGCTTTCTCCATCATTGCGTCTGGCAGAGGATAGAAAAAAATTGTTTATAGTTACTTTGTTCAAACTTTTTTTCCAATAAATTCTATACGCAAGTTTTTATTATTGTGTTGTTTGGAAAATAATGTCTGATTTTAGAATTATGCCGGCTCGTGGCCAAATCCCAGTCGCGGCGCGAAGCTGTAAGGTTTCTTCTACCGGCGTTTTGGGGTTGACTCTTTTCCGATGCCACCAGCCTGTGTCCCGGTCGTTCGGTTGTCGTCGCTACTCGGCGAAAACCCCTGGTCAGAATACCAATATGTGACACTCAGCCGTCCAGGGTCGAATCCATTGGTTACGGCACCAATATGTGGCACCAGGTTCGAGTTCTGGTCGTCGATGTTAACGGCTTCACCAGTTGTACCGATTCAATGACAACTCTATTGTTCACAGCTCACTTGCAATGTTTGGTTACTGGAGTAACTGCCTTGATCTCAAGTCTAACCTATCCACGTTGTGACTTTGATCTTAGGTAGACGAGATCAATCAGGCGTCGGGCCGTAGTGTCAGCTGAGTCCAAATTGAAGGTGACATTGCACAAGCACAAAGAAAAAAAAGAAATGAAAGAAAAACCGAAGAGTTTCAAGTATGTTAAGAAATAACAATTCAACTTTATCCTTCTGTTATATACAGCAACGTGTTTTTCTTCCAGCCCGTTTCCTACGAAATGTGACACTTCTATGTTTCAAGCAAGTTGGTATCGTAAGTCAACTAATTTAGTTTTTAAGTACTGCTCTTTGTTGTCAGAACAGGAAAATTGATTATTTCCCACTTTTTGAAAATTAACCACTTCCCATTTCGGGGGGGGGGGTGTCTCCATAGTTCGTGAGGGAAGGTCGGAGTGGAACTATCCTCCTAGACTCTTCATCTCTCACATTGATATATCATACCAATCCCTTCAGTGGGCGTTAACATCTTCTCCGCCTTTCTCGTCCATTCATCTCCGCCCATCACCATGCTACCATACGACCAAGGATCTCTCGGCAGTGCGGGTGTGGCTAAGCTGGCCTCCTTAAAATTATAATCTAGAATTTTTGTTTACAAAATTTTCCTTTCCCATCGGCCAAAACTTTTATGAACTCCAGATTGCCAATTAATTCTTATCATATCTTTCTTTCAAAATTCACTTAGCCAGCACTCTTTACCGACTCATCAATCACTGTCGAAGTTTGCCATCTGGTTCTTTTACTCCAAGTTAGCTTTATCATGGGATCCTTGCCTTGTTAAGAAACCAAATTCTTTTTATCTCGTCAAATCTCAATTCTCCACTATTTTCTGGGGACTGCCAAAAGTTTACAATTGCCACATTGCCATTCAACACCTTAGCGTCTGTTGGTCAAGTAAATGATAACAATCCTCTCACCTATATCGAGACAATGCCGAAATTTTATAATTACTAAATTGCTTCTCTTCGCCTGTATCCAAGGAAAGAAATTAAACGTTATCTTGGAAAGATAATTAACATCGAATCTTCCTGCCTGTATCGGCACGTGTTTTGGCCGATAATTTGCCTTTCTTTCTATATCCCTCGGCGATAACTCGACTTGGCTAGACCGGACACGTGGCTTCTTCGCGTTTTTTTTTTTTTTTTGTAAACAAATTAAAATCTTTGTTTTAACGACGATCAGTCTATCATTCGTTACAGCTCTTTTCTTATATTCATTGCCAATTGCAGATGGCCATCCTCTACCATCTTGATCTTCAAGTCTCGTGTTCCCGTTGCGGAACTTCAGAAACCAATGCCATACTGTTCGATCACAACCGGATACTGCACTCCATGTTCTGTTAATTTTAGCATGAGTTTCTGGAGAGTTATCACCAAAATTCACAAAAAAGTAAACGCATATCTTTTTTCATGTCCTAGAATAGAGATATGTAATGTTTTAAATTACATTCTGAAATAAATTGTTATAAAATTAACAAAGAGAATACTTTAATCATTAGGAATGAATCATATATTTTGGGGCAATTATTATCATTATGTATTAGAATACAATTAAAATCGGACATTATTTTCCGAACAACTGAAGAGTTAATTTACTCAAGTTTTATGAGATGAACGTCTCCATGTTTCAATGATTCCTATTTGTTGTCATTTCTACTATGATTTCGTCAATCTACTTTCTTTTTCTTCTATGATAACTATAAGTTTTATATACTACGGCAGTTAAGTAACCACTAGCTTTCACTATTTTCTATTTGGATTGCCTACCTTTAATTCGTCTTTCCCAACGATCCAACACTGTACGGTTTCTTTGTGACAATTGCCATTCACATAAACATAGCTTTCCCTGTCGGGCATGAGATTCTCGCGCACTGCGTTCGTCTTTCTCTTCATATCCATCTCAGTAACGTAAATATTTTCCAAGAGCAAAATGGATTTTCTCAGACACTCAACGGTAGCTGATGTTCAAGTCGTACCATAATAAGCAATACACTTTTAACTTCTAAAAACTTTGCCCCGTACAACTTGAACGAAAGTCGAAGCCCAATGTTTAGAAAGAAAATATCGATCAAAATATAGACGTTTCCTTAAGGTCGCTTGATTGTCACTGGTGGGAATGTAACAGGTCTTTTATTCGTCAACTGCCGTAGGCTCTCTTCTGAAAGACGTTGTTATTTCAGTGTCCAGTATGGGAAAAGACGCATAACGCGGTATGTTTACATTAGGATTCGGTCTGATTGGTTAAGAGTGTACGTGATTTCTGGATTCGATGTAGAGCATGTATTTATTGTTCTTATTGTCATTTGAAGCTGTAGACTCTGTCTGTCATTAGCGCAAGGAAAGATTCTCCAGTCTCGCAAACGTACAGTTAATCTAACTATAAACATTTTGTTGTTTATCAGAAATATTGATTTTTTTTTCGCCATGTTAGTATGACTCATTCTATGTCATTTCGGAATCAGGAAGAATACGGCACTCCACAGCGTCTGATATTTTCTTATTATAGCTAAAATGTCGGACTAAAAAAATTATTATTAATTGTTTAGAAATTGCTTTCTTTAAGTTTTGAATGCAAATCTAGGCAGGTATGAAGTATTGAGAAAATAATTAGGATGAAGAATATGTGTTTTCCTTTAAAAATATTAATAGAACCTTGCGTGGTGTATTATTTTTCTGCTTCAGAAAGTGTGACGTCTATTTCAAGTAAGAAGTATTCAATGGAATCAAGTGTGAAGTGATGAATATATATATATATATATATATATATATATATATATATATATAGAGAGAGAGAGAGAGAGAGAGAGTTACGTGTCTGTGGTTTCCTGTGTGTCTGTGTGTGTGTTTGTTATTTCTACGCATTTAATTAATTTTCTTGTTATTCATATATTATTTCATATTAAACGATACATTTTCGTAGATACCTGTATTTGTGTTGGCGATCAGTTTTATTTTTATTTTTCTTAGCAATGGGGAAATGTATCGATCTGTTTGTCTATTCGAGAGTCTTAATAAAGAATATGTACCCTCTGCTAGCCGCAATTTCAAACCCGTTCGATGGTGCACATTTTCTATGGACCCTATGACACTAAGTTTAAGGCACCGAAAACTACTAATATTTGCATTAAATTCATAAGAGTGTAATCTTCTTCTGTGTCGCCATGTCCCTTAAGGATATTGACGTTCATGCCTCTTTACAACTGTCTCTCAATTGTTATTCTGAAGAAATATTGATTATTTATCATTCCTCTTCACCTAACGTTTCTTTCCCTTCTTATGAACGCGACAAATATGTTACTTGCTGTTTCCAGCCGCTTCTCTTGTCATCAATATCTTCTTATTGTTAGTATGTTTACTTGCTTTTCCTCGTTATTAACAAGATATCCTCGGTATTCGTCGGAAAAGCCATACTTCTGTCGCTTCATGATTCTTCATTTGTAAGTAGACTGTTGAGTCTTCACCATATCAGCAAGTCAAATATCAAGTCCTTACAGATATTTTGTAACAATTGATATCTTTGGAATGTGTTGTAGTTAGATTTGATTTTGTTTTTGTGTTACTCAAGATAATTGTTCAATAAACAGGTTCTTCTTTGCTTCATATCAAAAAGTAAGATGTGTCCAGTAGCAATATGTTTGCGGATCATCCAAGGCAGACATTTGTATCCTTAATTAATTGAGTTTTCATCTTTTTTATAAGTAAATACACGTTGATTTTTATTGGATGTAATTGAACTTATGATCGTAAAATTGTGTAGGTCGATCAGATGCTTGCAAGACAAAATATTTGAATTGTCTAGTATATCGTAAACGTCCTCATTGGACAATATTGCATCTAATTTCATCAGCAGACTTTCTGGAGAATCGATATTCCTCATAAACTCCCACTTTTAACTAAAAAAATGCCCAACGTTTTTTACTTAATTTTTTTAAACAACCACAATTAGTGTAGCTGGAATTTCCAGGTCCATCAGTTGCGATGGATCGATTTCAATATATATAAAAAGAAAATTCTGAGAGTTAAAGAAAATGATAATGAGTGAGTGAGTGAGTGAGTGAGAGAGAGAGAGAGAGAGAGAAAGAGAGGGAAATAAATGACCAGATTTTAAAAAGAGAAAAGATGAACATTAATGCTGCCTTTACATCTGTGTGTTCCTAAATTCTTATTCGAGACCGCATTTTCGAGATGAAAATTTGCTCTCGCCTCGCTAAATATTATGTGATAAAAAATACTTTTAAAAATAAAGATAAAAAAAACAGAGAGAGTGTTATATGTTAGTTAATTTGGTTGGTTGTTTTGTTTTGTGGCATATCAACCTCAGTTGGATAATTTAATGCCATCAATTTTTTTTAAATAGTTACATAGCGATAGTTTGGTAAAAAAAAGATGCGTATGTAAACATATATATTTGAATCGTTTTTCAATTACCTATGTTTTTGAGTACAATCACATTTTTCAAAAACGTATTGCTGGTAATAGTTTTTTTTTTTTGCGGGGGGGGGGTCCAAAAATTAATTTCTGGTAATAAATTTTTGCAAAGTATTTCTGGTATTAAAACCTATTTTCACACTTTTATAATGCTTTTTACCTCAGTTTTGGGGATAACTGTTTGCCCGTAGATGGGACCCAAACGTACAACCTCACTGGGTCAGGATGAACCTGGGAACAACAGCAATTAAGAGGTGGTTCCACGCTCCTCAAAACCTCCTTCTCACAGGCCTTACAGTTCAACGTAGTTTATTGTCTTAACCTGGACGTGGATGTAGTTTATCGTCATACCCGGGACGCACCATTGGTGGGGTATTACCCCTCTGCAGAGGTGCAATCACCGTATTCTACAGCCTCAGCCGACAGGGCGGGGTTATAGGGAGATAACTCCGGTTTCGAAGTCAGAACGTTTTCATTGATAACTCTCTACTCCTATTTGCGGACCCTAGTTACTATATTCTTAATACGTGATATAATGCAAAAATATCACAATGAAAACATCGGTTAATAATTATTTATAACTATTTATTCTTAGACTCATGCATGCCAATACAAGGAATCTATAATAATATTTGAAATTTTGAGATCATATTTATTTTTGGCATATGAATTTTTGAAACTGTTTCCCTAACTTTGACTGTCTTTCAATCATTCCGCCTCACCGGCTATCCTCTTGCGCCACACATATCAAGTGCGTCGCGCCGTTTGTGAGCCACTGCTTTATATTTTAAATATAAAAGTTGACAAAAGAGCAAGAAGCCGCAAAAGAATTCCACAAGGGAGAAGAAACGCTTATCAGAGAGCTTACTCTTACATCTAGCCATTTCATAATTAAAATTATGGGACCTATATGCCAATATAGTACTGCGCTTGAGTTCCAAGATGAAAGGTCATCAGATCAATTAATATGAAAGTACACCATTGTACAAATTAATTGAAACAAGCGCTTCAGATAGCTTTCTTTCCCCATACGGCCAGTTTTAGACACATTGGAGTGACAGGCTGTAATCGATTTCTATTTTTTCCTCAGATTAGTCATTTTCAGTGTTGTGTGTTAATATGAATCTATTTTTGTTGTGTATGATGAAATTTGGCTGGCCTTGAAAAATATTGCATCATCCGTGATTGAATCAGATTTTCATCACACCCAAAACACTATTGCCTCGACTGTCGATTAACTGTCCTATGGCCATTGCTGCGATGGACGTTACTTCAAGAAAGCGTACGAAAATTGTAAAGCTGCACGAAAGCAATGAAAAGGCTTACCAGTGATCTAATCAAAGTACTATCGACTGGCTCGGAAACTCTCCTGCTTTAACCCCCCCCCAAAAGAATCTGTGGTCAATCTGCAAGGAAAGACTTCATGGAAAGGACATTCGAAGTACTAACATGTGCACTGGGTCAGGTTTCATTGGAAAAATATGTAAATAATAACGGAATTATTCGTTTTGTTTCAATTAATTTGCCCAAGGGTGTATGTATCCTAAAGATACTGGAAAGCTACGTTACGGTGGCAGAAAAGTAACTGAAGTTCAGAAGCCATTTTAGGACCAATTCGATATTAGGGTTCTCGTCCTGTGAACTGTGAATCTTTCCACAAAACGTCTTGCCATTAGACTTTATATAGTACATCTTGAATATCTGCGGTTATTATATTTAAGACAAGTGTTACTGATAATAATACTGACACCACACGCAACACATTATTCAAGTTTACTGATCACGATAAAGCAATGTCAGGTTACAACAAAGTAAGGTAAGTTTGAGTTCACATCTGAATGTATGTGTCAATGGCTGAGAGACAAGAAAAGTCTTGAATTAACCAGATATATATTATTGGCTGGAAGTACGGATATTGTCGTAATTACAAATTAAAATTAGTGCATTAATTTTATTAAAATAAGAAAGCAATTTATTATGGTGAAAATGTATAAATTTCATTAATACCGGAATCTTCTTTAGGAAGATTACAAAGAGGATGAAAAAATAATCTCCCATCTTTACAAAACTAATACTGATAGAATATATGATATTTTAACAGACAATAGTTATAAAAAGCAAATAAAGAAAAAGGCGAACTTATATAACTAGATACACATTACAACGGAAATGTGGTGGTTACTACGTAATATACCGTAGAGACAATTATCTACATGCGGAAGAGAAAATTGATAGGTGGACCTGTCCAAACATTACAGTCTCATTCAGATTTCATTTGTTGGTAAAGTATGCCATCCAATGCTCAAAATGTATTTATTGGATTGTTAAATATTGTTCAAACAGGTTGATCTTATTAGTTAAAATAATAATTTCGTTTATATTTTGAGATATGATATTAATTGTTTTCTATATTATTTTAGTATATTAAGTAAAGGTCACTTCATCTTTCCTTTGTCTTATTCAATCGAGTACTGATGTCTTAGGTGTAGAAACTCCGACTGACACCAAATCGTGCTGGTTTCGATCCTGGTCTGATGCTTTCGGACGTCTAGTCAACTGAGGAGCTGTGATAAAGGGAAACAATACTGTCTACTAATGGCTTATATATATATATATATATATATATATATATATATATATATATATATATATATATATATATATATATATATATATATATATATATAATGTAGAGCATTTTCTCAACACGTTGATGGCATACTTTAGTGATGAGTTGTTCGAGTAGATCCGATTCAGAAGACAGATTCCATATTTAAGTAGCACTGAAAATGTTATAATTTAAAGGCAGGCATATTAGATTCTCATCGAAGTCATTATTTTGCATTGGGCCAAAAGTAATAATTAAGCGGAGGCCTGGCTGAGAGCAATCGGCAGTCCCCAAACAAAATTCATAGATATTCCAACTATCACAAAATTAATCTATTCACAATACACATGGAAATTATATATATATATATATATATATATATATATATATATATATATATACAGTTTTCCATAAATTGCGAGTGCACTTTAAAAAATTTATAACTTTATTTGTATTTGCGATAGAAATAATTTGTAAAAAGGATTAGAAAGAAGTAAATCCATATTTGTTAAGGTTTTCGTGAAATGTTATTTAAGTTTCCACATGTCCTCCATCATTAGCAATACAAAGGGTAATACGATTTTGCAGTTCACAGAAAACATTTGCCAACTGATTTACAGTAATGTCTGACATCACATTAGTTATTTTTACTATACTTAAAACTAGGTACATTAAAAGTTATAACATTATTTACAGATTATTACTATCGCAAATACAAATAAAGTTATAATTTTTTTAAAGGGCACACGAACTTTATGGATCCCCTATATATATATATATATATATATATATATATATATATATATATATATATATATATTTAGAGAGAGAGTGTGGGAGAGAGATAATTAGATATTTCCTAGCTCAGGAAAAATGAAGATAGAAATCCATTCTTCTAAAGACAACTAACCTTTTGCTCTGAGTGAAAAAGCGATTGAAATACGTTTATTTAATGTTGCTAGTTCGTTATGTGTGCCATTATATTGCAACATCTTTGCCTTGTTTGTGTAACTCGAATATTGAAACTTTTTCGAAGCATAGATAATTTGATGTGGTATATGTAACACATGATTCGTTCGTGGCCTGAGAAATACCACCGGAAGTGAGACGATGAATGTATATCTTCTCACGATTGTATGTGGTTGAAGTAGCATGGTGTTGATGTCCTCTTATTTTTACCGCTTTATACCGCGCCACCAAGCAGACGTTAAGAACGTCATCTGGCAGACAACGTGTTGTCTGTGATCATTACATTTTAGCTGAAGTTACGAAAGTTAAAACTGTAAAGTACGTTTAATATTTAATTTACTTTCATTTCAACTGTTGTCTTAAAATATGTAAGTTCTTGTCTCAGTAGGATAAATAGTACTTATAAAGTAAAAACCCAACGAATTTCATTGCAAACAATAGATGAATGGACGGAAATAGTCAATAATTGATTCTAACATAAAATTAAATATATTCTTGTAGCAAATATTGAAGAAAACATAGTCTGTATGATGCCGGCTGGTCGTCCAACATTGATGCAGCAATAAAAAAAATAATTATAAATTCCTAAAATCAAGAAACGCTTTGGTCCAGAATTAAATAAACGAATCTATTGTTTAGAAGTGTTTGAGTTAAACATTGTTTCAATTTTGTAGAATAAAGTGACACCCATTCTAGTTTTGAGGAAATATTTTAACTCCTAAGGACGCAAGTGTTTGCGAGTATTTATATGTACTTATTGTACTTTAATTCTTCACGCTTAGTATCAGTCAGCTGCTGTTTCTGGGACACGTAATGAGGAAGGTGGGCCTGGAGAATCTGATACTCCCGGTCGAATAGTGGGAAAGAGAGACAAGGGAAAACAACGCGTGACATACCTGGCGGGTTAAGCAAGTGGATGACAGAAAGTGATCTGGGGGAGGAAGTAGAAGGAAGGAACCTTTTGAGAAATGCAAGGGATAGAGGGAGGAGGTGGAGAGCCATGATCGCCTACATCCTGAAATGACATGACACATAAAAAGAAAGATCTACTTTAATTTGGGAGTTGTCGAATTCGCTCTGAAAGAAATAATTCGTACCGAAAAGTATGCTGCCTGGAATCTGAAACGCAATGTTGAATTTTTCCTTCACTTATTCTTCTATGTATCGTCTCCCTTCACGATGTCAGCGATCATGGCTCTCCACAAATTCCTGTCTTTTGTACCTCTTAGTAAATTTCGTTTTTTGCTATCATTCCTAATCCCTTTTCCGCCATCCATTTACACAAGCTCGTTAGGTAAGTTATGTACAGTTTTCCTCTGTCTCACTTGTGATCAATATGCCATTTGAGTGTCAGATTTTCTAACCGTTTTTTTTTACTCACTATGGAACATGGAAATTTTAACTGTTTATTTCTGATATGATATATGTTTGTTTATATTTTCCATAAAACATTCTACTTAAATGTTCAGTATTCCTAGCAACTTTCAGTAGAAACATTTCTGTTACCTCATGTCACTTCATCTTTAATGAGATTCTCTTTTATTTGCTGCCATACATGTGGAATTATATTACTTAACAGTTTAGTACTCATTTCTTTGTCTCTAATGAAATTTCCATTTCATACTTTGATCAGCAGCCTTCCTTGTCTTTAAAGCGCCTTCGGGTTTCGCTGTCGTATTTTCCGTATAGCGGCTAGGATTGAGAAGTCAGAGAGCCGAGTTCAAATTCTAGTCGAATCCATTACATACACTTAGGTGGTAATACGCTCTCTGCGATCGTGAAACAAACAAACAAAAATTGTCTGACGATAGCAGTTTTTAACCCAGATTTACAACCTCACATCACTTCAACCACACACACACACACACACACACACACACACACACACACACACATATATATATATATATATATATATATATATATATATATATATATATATATATATATATATATATATATATGTAAGCAAATATGTGGATGTACATCCGACGGTATGATGAAAATGTGGAAAAGACAAAGCAAAATCCGAATATGTGAGTTTACTGTTTTTGTTTTTTTGACAGCAAAACAAAATAAAAAACAGTAAACTCACATATTCGTATTTTGCTTTGTCTTTTCCACATTTTCATATATATATATATATATATATATATATATATATATATATATATATATATATATATATATATATATATATGAAGAATATATGAAGAAATATACTCTTAAGGTGTGCTATATTTATGGGGTAAAGTGCTCAATGTAAGAGATAGAGCGTGTATAAATATAAAAGTGAACACAATCATCAGGCCACGAGTGTTGTATATATATAAGTATATATAAGTAGCCGAGAAAAATAACAGCACTTGTGGCCTGACCATTGCGTCTAGCATGAAACAGCCTGTCGCCTCTAAGTGTTGGCTTCAATGTTCACTTTTATATATATATATATATATATATATATATATATATATATATATATATATGTATATATGTATGTATGTATGTGTTTACAACCATCAGTTCAGGAGATCAATGCTTATTCGTCGAAGAGATCAATCTTTATTCGTCCTGGAGATCAATACACTGGCGCCTTCTCGGTCTCGTTTTTCCATGAACATGAAGTTGAACAATTATATTGAAACTATTTTTACTACTGCTGCTAATGTTTGTCCACCGGGTTGTGGCAGACAATTTTCCTCTCCAGAATCAATCTTGCACTCATATAAATCTACGATTCTTGCACGCATTAAATATTGCTACCACATCTGGTGTTCGTGAAATATATCGTGATATTCTTGAGAAAATACGAAAAAAGAATCCGTCAAGTGATCTGTTATGACTCGCCATTCCAGCTTCAGTCATTTTCCCATGTAACATTGTCTATTCTATAATTATCTTCATGTAAATTTGTACTAATGAACATTTTTCTTTGGTAAGTCAACTTAATGAATTTAACCGTAGTGCCAGAATGGCAACTAGGTGTCAACATTTTATTGTTGAATTACATAGATACGTTTTATTCTAATAATTTTTCTCTCGTACTTCTTATCCGGAGAACTCTCTCGCACATCTCGCCTATGGAACTCCCTTCCCTATTACTGTTTCCCTGACAAATACAATCTCCAACGGTTTAAGTGTAGCGTCAATCGTCATCTCCAGTTGCCTTGATCTATCCACTCCCCTTCTCCACATCCTTTCATCTTTCATTCCTATCTGCACTCGCTCTAAATTTTCTGTAGCCCCCTTGCCTTGATCGACCCTCCGTCCTTCTCTTTCTCCACATCCCTTCCTTTACCACTCCTATCTGCTCTTCCTCCAACCCTTCTGTAACCCCATGCGTGATAGTGGCCACCAGCCTTGCTTGGGGTGATACGCTTTAAAAAAAAAAACAAAAAAAACAAAAAACTCACTTCCGTTTTCTAGCTTTCCTGTCAACTACGGTCATCAAAAATTAAATGCAGGATGACTCTCAAACTAATATGGCGTTCGAGCGTTGTAATTCGCGGGATCTACTGTAAATATTTCTTTGTAAATTGCCAGATGCGGTAAGTGCATTTTAAAGGCTATTTTGATAAAGTTCTCTTTAGGGTCTGATTCAAAAATTGCTTTTTTATACAGTTTTTATTAACGCCGTTTGTTCAAATGGAGATTAGAGAGATTTTATCAATGCAGGTTTTAAGTAAAAGCGTTCTTGCATGAGAAAAAAATATACAGAACATGATCTTTCATGAAGGAGTGAAGATCCCGGTACGGGTTAATTATAACACCTGATTCTCTCAAAAGAGATTTCAATTCTCTCTTCTATTTATATGCTCTCATATTTGCGCACATAAGGGAAAACGTCCGACTACATGGAAAATAGCCAAATAATTCTTCCTATTTCCTCTCGCTTGCGCAGACATCAAACCTTTCCTGCCAGCAGAGACTTACGATTAAAAATATATCTTGGCAAAGTCTGATGTGAAAAGAAAAACACAAACCAAAACAACAAAAACAACAATAGAACAAATGCATATATCATTATGTAGCATTAGAGTGATATTTTGAACAATTACATAGAGACTACCAATGGACAGCTTACTAAGACGGATGTTCGTATCCAATCACTGTCAACCCTTTATGTTTATGGTTCATTATTTGTTTGTATTTTTAATTTATAACTGAGATGGCTGTGGGATGACCAGTGAACAGAAAGCTATCTTCAAGGCGACGGTTTGCAGGTAAAGTAGCGATTATCGGTAGGGAAAGTGAAAACGACGTGCCGGGTTCAAATTACATCCGCGTGCGTTGCGCATACTTTCGCACAAGTGTGCAAGATAGCAGGGGAGAATGGACTCTCTCGTTTAGTTTAGTGGTTGGCAAACAGCCTAAGAAGATTATAATTCTGAATTCGACACCAGATGGGCATAGGGCGTGCTATTCCATAGCGCAAAATAATACTTAATACAGAAAAACCACCGCTAATCAACAGCACAATCTGATGGCTGTGAAGAGGAAGATTTAGGATGTCATATATATATATATATACATAAATATATATATATATATATATATATATATTTATGTATATATATATATATATATATATATATATATATATATATATATATATATATATATATATATACACAACTATTTCTAGAGCGTTCATACATTTCCCTCTCACTCTTGTCTATCACTCCCACAAAAACACTTTCACTGATTTTTTTAAATTTTTTTATTTTAAACCGGAGATATATTTTCTGTTTTCTTTTCGAATATGTAAGTTTGATAAATTTGATTGTGATTACGATTCCAATGTAATAAATTATAACCATGGAATATTAGTGTTTGAGCCTTTTATATTACATTCTTGCTATGTCTTGTACAAAGACCTCTACCAGGATTTCATTCTCTTGGAAATATATTAGATACTTACGGTCAATTTTTCGATACCTAAGGTTTAAAATGAATTTTTAAAAAGGAAAACGCACTCTTAAAGTTTTTATTTTAGCTATAATTGAAAGCTAAAGGATTTATATATATATATATATATATATATATATATATATATATATATATATATATATATATATATATATATATATATATATATATTATAATTATTCAAAAAGAGAAAATAATTGTATTATTATGCTCTACAATTGTATCGAGCACTGCGGTTATTTTAAATAAAAACAATTGCTAAAGAACTCTGGATTATATATCTGACTGTTCTTTCCTATTATTTTAATATATATATATATATATATATATATATATATATATATATATATATATATATATATATATATATCTGTGTGTGTGTTTACACACAGGGACAAAGAACTGTTCACATATGTACATGAGAATTTCATACTTAAAGCACAGCGACCCTGTGTTTTTAACGTATTTTTTTATATAAAATAGTAATCGGCATTCGAGTTTTAATATTTGTTTTATTTTGAAATATCATAATTGGAGTCTCTCCTCCTTGACTCACCAGGGAAATACGTGGGTGTGCGCGTGTGAGTTTGTGTATGTGTGTGTGTGTATCTGTGTCTGTGTATCTGTGAGCGTGTGCGGGTGTTTGTGTGCGTGTGTGTGTGCATATGTGTGTGTCACAAAGAGAAAAAATGAAAACTTGAGTGGATCGACAAGATATATCATGAGACAAAATGCAGTGTAATTTGTCTTTTTATTTCCAGAGTACAATGTAAGAAATCATCTATGAATGATTACCGAGATGATTACTTATATATCTCTCTCTCTCTCTATCTATCTATCTATCTATCTATCCACACACGCAAACACACACACACACACATACATATATATATATATATATATATATATATATATATATATATATATATATATATCTGTCTGTCTTTCAATCTGTTTTTTTCTGTCTGTCTATTTTCATGTCAGTCTGGCTATCTACATGTCAGTCTGGCAATCTTTCTATCTATATGTCTGTCTGTCTGTCTGTCTATCTATCTATCTATCTATCTATCTATCTATCTATCTATCTATCTATCTATATTTTCGCCTGTCTCTCTATCTGTCCGTATCTATCTATTTATCTGTCTGTCTATCTATACTTTTGAGTGTCTATCTATATGCCTGTCTCTCCCTCGCCCTCCCTATTTCTATATCTCTCTTTCTTTCTCTCTCTCTCTCTATATATATATCTGTTTATTTATCTATATATCTATCTATATAATATGCTGTCTGAAGGAAGTCAAACATGTCTCTCGTATCTGTTAATACAATCAATAAGACTTTATGATTAAAAGCCCATAAATAAATGAATAATGTCATTTAAAAATTACTACAGTTACGTCTACAATTCTGAGATATATTTCCAGAACATGGTATGGATGAAAATTGCACCGTTTCTACGACGTAAACGTTATATACTTCATATTAAATCCAGTTTCGGTGGGCGATATCCTGAGTACATATGTATTCCTTGTTGTAACCATGATAATGGACATAAAACGGTTATTCTTCACCAAGCGTCCCAAGAATTACTGCAAAAGATAAATCTTTCTACACCAGAAACTTTGAACTGGAATTGGAATTAAAGTAATGATGGCACATATTTTGAATACATCATAAAAATTTAAAAGGTCAAATTAGTAAAGTCTACACCATTGCAACACTACAGTGTGTGCATAAATTATAATACATTTAGTGAAGGAGATAAGTAGCACTTTATAGATTGCCGTAGTCCAACACCGCAAAATGCTACAAAGCTCAAAAGTATTGTTCTTAAATAGACTCGTCAGATCTCGACTCTCAAATGAGAGCTATGGATTGCTTTCAAGTCTTTCGTATCTGTATTCAACCGTCTTCCTAGATCAATGATTCAAAATGGTGTCAAGCAAATAAGTCCTCTACATACTTAAGAAAATACTTCACCAGACGCTATAGACTGGTGGTACACAATCACAAACAAAGAGCTGTATCAAATAACTAAAACTCCATCACCTGAAGACATCCAACACTAGCAACGACTATAACACATATAAATAAGAAGTGAAAATAATATAATCAAAATACTGACTTTCTACACTTCAAGAAAACATTTAGCAAGAGCTATAACAGTTAATGGACTTGAGAAGCCGTTTTTCCTGAAAAATTGTGTTAAGAGAAAAATTTTATAAATTCGAACCGACATAACGATGATTGTTCGGTTAATTAATACCGGATTTTTCCCATATGGAAAACGACTCTTCTCGCCATTACTATTATAACCAAATTAAAATTAATCTTTACATCAAGTGTACAGACATGAATCTTATCAATTGGCATCGTATATAATCGTTTTAATTTCCTTTCCAACTAGTAATTCTAAATAGAGAGTTTCTTTTTAATTTCTGCAAACTAAAGTGTTTGATATTAAAATTACTTAACCGAAGAAATATCGTTCCTCCCCACATAAATAAATTGTTGGAACAATCTGTTATTAATTATTTTTATGTTTTCTGGATTGCGTCGTCTGTCTGTGCGTCACTCATGACTATTCCCATCTGTAAAAGTTGTTACGAATGAATGTCTTAAATTTAGAATTTAATTGAGTTTAATTTTAGAAATTAAACGCACAGTAAGAAACGAGAGGACGTAATGTGGAGAATCTTAAGCAAAAAAAAAAAAAAGAAAGAAAGAAAACTGGCAACGTACGCAGTAACGATGATAAGGGTGTATGTACTTTTCTTCCCGAGAGGTTTATTCCGAATACTCAGTCCGGCGAGTTGCAGGAGTCATTTGTATAAAACCAATTTAAATGTAACATAAGTCAAATCTGTAATAAATAAGACCAATAACAGAGTTTAAAATGTTGAATCCCTGGTCATGGCAAAGTGTATACTTGGGGCGAGCAATAACTGATTAGTAAAGTCAATGCTAAATTGATGTGGTAATAACGACAAAGATGAGGACAATTGTTTACATATAAATAATCAATAAGTGAATACTGAATATAAAGACAGACAGCCCATCACCTACTCGGAAGAATATACAGTGTAACTCACCTTTTAGCTTGCAACAGACGGAATCTAGGCTTCGTTTACATTGCATCATTTCTTGAAGAATATCATGCTTGTAAGATTTATAATCGATTCTATTATTTGATTATTGTCCGGTCTTAATTTCACTATTTTGTTTTTGTTTATCTTGCAGAATGACTTACTTCTCCTCTCTGGAGTAAGCTTATTGATGGGTAAGTTGAAATATTTTCTAATTACGCTGAACTTAACCCACCATTATCTCTCTATATTTCTGAGGTAAGGTATTTTAATTATTCTAACTATTTAACTTTTCAATCACCTGAAGAAGGCTGGAGCTTACAACGGCCGAAACGTCGTGAATATGCCGACAGAGTTGAGGACATCAGTTCGAACAATGTAAATAGTGTGAATAATTAACCGACCATATATAACACTGTCTCAAATGTCAAAGTTTTCGTTATACCAACAGAAAGTGGGAAATTAATATTCATTTTTGGTTTCTTCTACGAATGTTAAAAGTTGGAATGGAGATTTTAAATTTTGCAAACAAACTGTACTAATTTATTTGAAACATATAAAACATTTACCTTCAGTTTTAGATATTATTTTTCTTGCCATTTCTCTATTTTAACGAATATACGAGGTCTGAGAAAGAAGTATCGGAACTAGTGCTATAAAAAGATAATTACAACACATTAATTCGGCATTTTATCTCCTTCAAATTAGTCCTCTTCTATGGTAATTCATCCACGAACGCATAGACTCTACCAGCTATAAATAGCAGCGGGTACTGCCTTCTGGAGAGAGAAGTTTCCAGGAGTTAACTGCTGTTTCTGCAAAATTTAAGGATTGTGTTTTGTTTTTTTTTATTACTAAATAATGTTGTTCCATATTGTACATACACATCGGGGATTTTGTAAATTGTTGTTTTATTCCCCTCTCCCCACAGACAATGAATTGTACATATGGTGACTCGTTAGGCTTTTCATAGAGACCTGAGGTATTATGGTGGATGTAGTATGAAAGGTAAGTAACAATGCGTTGTTTTGGTTTTAGGAATAACGTTTGTATGTTTGGGTCAGTGTTTGTGGCTAGCTAAGTTTAAAGTTAAGACAGATGTTGACAGTTTTTTTGCCCCATTTTGGGCTTGTGCCAGATTTTCTGTATATGACAGAAATAAATATCGGGAAATGCCCAGCCGTCAGCTGTGACAGTCGGACCGAATATTTTTGCAGTAACACTCTCGTTTGTATATGTTTGTATGATTGTTTCTGTTAATATATTTGTTTAACTCAATTTCTCTCTTGTGTCTTTATTTCTGGCCTTAACAAGGCCACAACACCTTCTAAAATCACACACTTTTTTCAACGTCGTTTCCATTAGATGGAAGCATACCTGGAACTCCTTTTGTGCGATAGCGCTCATTCTCTTGGATTTCCTCGATGTCTTGAAATATTGTCCCTTTCAAGCGGGATTTGACTTTCAAGTGCAAAACGTTGCAACAAGTGAGGTCTGGAGAATATGGTGGTTGTTTTTCTATGGTAAGGTTGTGCTTGACCAAAAACTGTTGCAAAAGCCATGGTCATTGAATAGACGTCTGTTGTTTAACGAGACGACCACACTCGACACATTTTCCTGCTATCAACAACGCCAGCGAGCGAGGACGTTATAACTTAGTGTGTATGCTCGATAGAATAAAAGCTCAAAATGTACCAAGTTGTTTCACTTGTAATTAGTATGAAGTACGTCCAGGAGTGAGGATGTGTACGACAGGAAAATAAATCCTAACTGGAGCAGGAACAGCAACCAGATAGAGATTAGGTTGCTGACATAATTATCAAAAACTGTACAAGGGCGCGAGCAAGCATGAACACACACATACACGCACAGATATCAGGAGCAGCCATTACAGTCCTGTGTTAGATAAAAATACTTTTATAAGCGCTTCCATGACGACCACGGCAGTGATACACTCTGACACTCCGATCTCTGATATATATATATATATATATATATATATATATATATATATATATATATATATATATATATATATATATATGTGTGTGTGTGTGTGTGTGTATGTGTGTGTGTGTGTAGTGAGAGAGAGAGAGAGAGAGAGAGAATTAGAACGATGCACCAAGATTATTTTTTACAACTATCGAAAACCTGGAAAGTGGGTAAAGCAAATTGTGATATGGCTTTATCTCTTTCTTGGAAAATTAGAAAAACATATGTCATTGGTGAAAAGAGAAGAAGACGGGATTATATTTTCGATAGCGAAAACAAAATGAGAAATGTAAACAGAATGAACACGCTGAAAGCGTTAGGATTATGAAAAGTAAGAGTATCGATTATGAAAAGCAGATTAAGAATACCGAGAAGGAAAGCGGTGCAGAATTTAGGGTCGCCTGTAAGGAGTAGCAGTGCGAGATGTGAAGTGAAGCAGGTTAAAGTTAATGGAGCAGCAATTCCTCTGAATACTCCCAAAGAAAGTGTATATTTCATATATATATATATATATATATATATATATATATATATATATATATATATATATATATATATATATATATATATATATCCTTTTGTTAAAGGCACGTCAGGCTATATGACGGTTCCGTATAGCATCCAGATTCTATTCCTGTCGGAGGACGAATATTTTCTATGAAACTTTCTCGGACCTTCAGGCCGGAAAATGTTGTTTAATACTGTTTATTATAAACAGAGCATTTACTTAAATATTTTTACATGTATAAACGTAAAAATGTCTTAAAATAATTGTCGGACTTTGTCCATTCCATAATTTGTGACGTCATTTGTTTACATTTGGATACGCTTTAAGCAGATCTAAATGTAAGTGAGATATTCATGGAAGATTGAGGTTTAAAAGCAGTAAATTCGACCTTGCTAACCGAATGCTTCTCCGTGGCCAAATCGGTGAAATGCACGTCAGGCTATATGACGGTTCTGTAGAGGATACTGGTTCGATTCCAGTCGGAGGACGAATATTTTACATGTAGATTTCTCGGGCATTCAGGCCGGTAAATGTTTTTTAATATTGTTTATTATAAACAGAGCATTTACTTAAATATTTGTATCTGTAAAAAGAATGTATAAACAGAAAAATGTCTTTAAAATATATATTGTGATAACTGTATAAGTATATGAATGACTTTATTGCTGAGAACGTAGGAGGAATAATTTTCGCCAGTATTTGAAATGGACTTAAGATATAGTTTCTTTGTCTTCTATACGTACCATTCATTGAGTTTCATTTTCAATAGTTTTACCAGTGATTCTGCCATAGATTGGCATAAAGTTTAACGAACGAATATAATGAGTATTTTAAAAGTAATCATCATCATCATCATCATCATCATCATCATCATCAACATCATCAACATCATCAACATCATACCGTGAGGTTTTCACAGATGGCCACGACTTTTCTTTTGTCCTTTGTTCCTTGTACCAAGTATATCTTCATGCTAGTATCAAATTATGTCTTCATATATTTACTGAACGTATGTTTTGAATGGGGGACCAGTGTTTATGGATGTATTTTCGGGCGTCCCCAATATAAAGAGACAACCTCAATTCTCCAGTAATTCCTCAGGGTGAAAGTGAGTGGACCATAGAACTGCATTTTTGTTTGCGTTTCCTTTTCTAGTATAGAGCCAATGCAACACGTAGCGTACTTGTATACGTGCCATTTACCTTCATTTGGATTCATTGTTAATATGGTGGTATCATGTAGTCAGACAGACACACACGTCAGTATTCCAAATGGATGTAAAATATCTTGCCTATATCTTCCATACGTGCCATTTAGCTACTTTTTAAAACGATTCGCAAATCTCCATTCAGTGTTATCATAGAGCAAGCCATGGCTATGCTTTGCAAATAATATCTTTTCATTTTATCGGGTAAATCAGATATTGTTTCTATTCCAGCCTGATCTTGCCAATGTAGATGTTTCTATCACTTTTAGTGGAAGATATCTTACTTCCAAACCAGATGGACTTATCGAGCATTTTCATGTCTTGTTATCGTTCGTCCATCCTTTATACGTGTCATTCATATAGCTTCATTTGCAATCGTTTCATTAGTAGATAGGCATTAACGATCGACTTTGATGATTTTTAAATAGTATCCATCATCGTCATCGTCAAGTTCAGTTGTTTGAACAGATTCTCATCACGTCTCTTTCAACTTTTCTTCATTGCATTTAGCATATTTTCATGTTGGAATCACATTATGTGTGTTCATATATTCTTTGAATATATGCTTTGAATGGGCGACCAATACTAATGAGTTCATGTTTCGGTGTCTACAATAGAACGACGTAATACGAATTCTCCAAGACAGCTTCTTTTACAGTCATTTTGTCAGTATCCAATCATTCTTATCACAGAGCAAGCGATGGCTATGCCTTGCAGCAAATATCAACAAGAATGCTTTCATCACTTTTAGTTAAAGAGAATTTCCTTTCAAAACAGATGAACAGATCGACCATTTTTGATAACTTGACTAACAGGGAAATGATGGTGCCTTGTCGATTAAGGCACATAAACTCTGTTTTGTTCACATTTACCTAAAGATCGATTCTACTTGCCGCTGCAAATTTATCTGCAAACAGTTTAAGGTCGTCAGTATAACCAGCATCTATGATTGTTTCTGTCGGATATCTTCTGCGCCGACCTATCTTCTGAGTGAATCTGTTTTTCTTTATTTTTTCCACTGAAACCCGTGGTCCATATTCGAAATATATAATGAACAAGTAGGGTTCAAGTCTTTTACCTTGTCAGTTGTAGAGAGTCATGTTTGTCTACGTCCTGGAGAGAAATATCACATAAAAAAGAGCTTGTAATAATGTGTGCAAAGACACAGAATCCATGTTAAAACCCCAATAATAAAACGGGATTTTATCATATTATTAGCGGAGTCGACAGCTATCTGTCATGTCTGCAGCCTAAATTGGTGTAATATATCTTTTTCCTGTCATTGTTAATTTAGACTCAGACTGCTCGGAAGCCACGACGTGAAGTCTCTCTCCAGTTTTATCATTACATCAGACTATTTATTTT
>OZ038481.1:126737598-126752598 GCA_964036315.1 Acanthosepion esculentum | reverse complement strand
TTAAGCGTTTCGACATTTTTGACTTCATCAGATCCAAAAACGAAAGAAAGAATGTGTATTTGTTTTTATGCTTAAATAATGAATTATATTACATTTTCCTTAAGTGGTGAAATAAGAAAATAAATGATTTTAAAAACAGCCGTTAATATTTATTCTGTATCTTTTCTTTATCATTCTTAGTTCGTGTCATTTTTTTCCTTCGGTTTTTGGAGCTGATGAAGCCTAGAATGGCGAAACGTGTAATCATGTCTATTTTCAATGAAACATTTTCCATTTGTCAAATTTCTTAAACACTTAGTTGGGATTCTATATCCTATTTTAAACCGAAATGCATATATATTCAACGTTTGTATAAGAGTCAAACATATAAACGCAAGAGTTGTTTACAAGTAAAACCGTTATCGAAATGACAAAATGGAATAAAGTTGAATTATCTGGATGACAAGAGTTCAAACCTCGTTTTCTAGCCTAGATAGACTTTTACACGTTTTTACACATATTTTACACGTTTTTTGTTTGTGGGGGTGATGGCGTGTTTTCCACCCTGCAACCTCTTTGTCACAGATGCAATATTCAAACCTATCGCGATTCTATCGCTATTTCCATTTTCAGAAGAGCATCACTTTTATTTCTACCGGATCAGATATCTACATCTAAGCCATCTATACGGTGTCAAATTACCCTCATTTTCACTTCTGCCACTGTCTGGGTCAGACTCCAAAGTGAATGCTTCCCAGAACGTTTCAATCTCGATCTGTTCAAGTCACCTGCATATTTCCTTTTTTCCCCCTCATAATTGACTTGTGTGAATGTTAGTATAAATCTGTTAATTGTTATTGCAATTTACTCACGCACGTATGGACTCTCCCAGCTATAAATAGGAGCAGGTATTGTCTTTTGGAGAGGCACGTTTCCAGCAGTCAACTCTGACAGTCGGACCGAACATTCTTGCTGTAACACTCTCGTTTGTATATGTTTGTATTACTGTTTCTGTTAATATATTTGTTTAACTCTCTTTGTGTCTTTATTTCTGGCTCTAACAAGGCATCAACATTAACCTGAGCTATTATCTTGCGTTTCTTACAGAAATGTTGGAACT
This sequence comes from Acanthosepion esculentum, assembly GCA_964036315.1. Lineage (NCBI taxonomy): Eukaryota > Metazoa > Mollusca > Cephalopoda > Sepiida > Sepiidae > Acanthosepion > Acanthosepion esculentum. The sequence continues at coordinate 126,751,499 of OZ038481.1, read as the reverse complement.
ATTATACGAGGCCTTAGAATAAACTGTCTAGGAAGCTTGATCTTCATGTGTTCAGTAATTAATGTAGGTGTTCAGTAATTTTAAATAAAAAAGAGTCCAGCCAGTTAGATATAATATTCACTTGCTTAGTTTTTACTAAGAAACTATAAGTTGTCAACAATACAATTTCCCGATTAATCTCTGAAGTCATTTAGTTCTGAAGTCCTAGTTGTTGAATTCACATTGCCATAATACCAATGGAGCTAAATAATGAATAAATGGTGGCGCTAAAATTAGGTCATGCACATGTTATGTACCATGGGCGTGAAAGTAGCATGGCCTTTATTTATATATTGAGGAATAGTAAAATCATAATTCCTATACAATATGGTTCCTATCTGGATTACTTTCTCAAGCTAAAGAAGTGGGTATCTGCACTCAACCCATATCTCCAAAAGAATCAAACAACAGAAAAATATTTTTGGCTTTAAATAACCTGCAACGGGTTGATAGCCCGTAGAAAACGAATCAATATATTTGTTACACTCGATTTATAAAAACGGAGTTTGCATGGAAATTAACTTAAATGATGACATTCTAAACAACGAAATTCATTAATTTGCTAATGTTGTTACATTGGTCTAAAACCGTTTTTTTTTTTTTAGCGGATATGTTCAGAATTGTTTATGTTGAAAGTGGAGCAAGTGTAATGTTGTAAAAGCTATGATTACAGAATGAAAATTCAACTGCAAATATATTACGAAAATTTCCCTGAATTTCTCAGATGAGTAGTTATTATTTACACTATTTATATTCGTAACATTGTCCTCATCCTTGTTGTTGTTATCACAACCTACGAACCAATGGATTAAAACGTTGGTTTGTGTATTTGGTGACATGCTGATTGTCAGTTCAATCCCTGTAACGGGCAGTGTGTAAATAAAGAGTTAATTTCAGAATTCCCTGTATATTAGTGTTGTGTCGTGGCACAATAGTAAAAAGAAGAAAATCAAGTCGAGGTTGTTTTAAGGAACAAGTGTATTTAACATCACAGATACAAAGGTAGGAAACGGGTACTACTCAGCTAGGCAGTTGTAGTACTGTCGCTGCTTACGATGTTTAACAACACGCCCACGTGTGTCGAATGTGGCACAAGGTCGGTTTAATGTGGGCTTTCCGAGCCCGTAAGCTCGGGCAAAAATTGCCCGTAGAAACCGTATAAACGGATTCGGGGTGGTCAACCACCTCGAACGAGGCTCTGCCCTTCGGCGGAGCCTCGTCCGAGTTCCTCTCTGCCCAAAGGCAGAGAGTTCCCCTCTGCCTCAGAGGCAGAGAGTTCGACCGAACAGCTGAGACGTCCAAAAAGGACTGTCGCTGCTTACGATGTTTAACAACACGCCCACGTGTGTCGAATGTGGCACAAGGCCGGTTTAATGTGGACTTTCCGAGCCCGTAGGCTCGGGCAAAAATTACCCGTAGAACCCGTATAAACGGGATCGGGGTGGTCAACCACCTCGAACGAGGCTCTGCCCTTCGGCGGAGCCTCGTCCGAGTTCCTCTCTGCCCAAAGGCAGAGAGTTCCCCTCTGCCTCAGAGGCAGAGAGTTCGACCGAACAGCTGAGACGTCCAAAAAGGACTGTCGCTGCTTACGATGTTTAACAACACGCCCACGTGTGTCGAATGTGGCACAAGGCCGGTTTAATGTGGACTTTCCGAGCCCGTAGGCTCGGGCAAAAATTACCCGTAGAACCCGTATAAACGGGATCGGGGTGGTCAACCACCTCGAACGAGGCTCTGCCGTTCGGCGGAGCCTCGTCTGAGTTCCTCTCTGCCCAAAGGCAGAGAGTTCCCCTCTGCCTCAGAGGCAGAGAGTTCGACCGAACAGCTGAGACGTCCAAAAAGGACTGTCGCTGCTTACGATGTTTAACAACACGCCCACGTGTGTCGAATGTGGCACAAGGCCGGTTTAATGTGGACTTTCCGAGCCCGTAGGCTCGGGCAAAAATTACCCGTAGAACCCGTATAAACGGGATCGGGGTGGTCAACCACCCCGAACGAGACTCTGCCCTTCGGCGGAGCCTCGTCCGAGTTCCTCTCTGCCCAAAGGCAGAGAGTTCCCCTCTGCCTCAGAGGCAGAGAGTTCGACCGAATAGCTGAGACGTCCAAAAAGGACTGTCGCTGCTTACGATGTTTAACAACACGCCCACGTGTGTCGAATGTGGCACAAGGCCGGTTTAATGTGGGCTTTCCGAGCCCGTAGGCTCGGGCAAAAATTGCCCGTAGAACCCGTATAAACGGGATCGGGGTGGTCAACCACCCCGAACGAGGCTCTGCCCTTCGGCGGAACCTCGTCCGGGTTCCTCTCTGCCCAAAGGCAGAGAGTTCCCCTCTGCCTCAGAGGCAGAGAGTTCGACCAGCTAGCTGAGACGTCCAAAAGGACTGTCGCTGCTTACACACCGGGTAGGTATTACTGGCACTATATATAGTGAGAACTGGTGTAATTCCCTTGTGTTAGAAAGGCCGGTGTAACAATTAGCCAGATAGATATACACCTAAAGAAGGCCGGAGGGCACAATGGCCGAAACCTTGTGATAACACCAACAGTCCGAATATAAGGAATGTAAACATATTGTGTAAAAGATATGAAGTTTAATTCCAACTATTTACATTCTTCATCCGCTTCCTGGTTATTTTGATTGTCTATTTCTTTTTAAATGTCTTTCTTTGATTTCTTCCTTATGCACATCTATGTTCCAGGAGACTTCCAGCTGACATGTAAATCATTTTTTTAAGTGAATACTTGTCTGCTATAAAATGGTCGACTTGTCACTCAGGAAGAAAAAAGACAACAATGTCCCTAACGATGACAAATCAAATCATTTTCCATAGGTAGACAGATGCGACACGTCTGTAGTTGACAGGAATTCTTTTGTAAAAATGGATTCACTGATAACTTATCGATTGATCAAGAAAATTGCATAAAATGCTCTTGAGACCACAAGGCGAAAATGTTCACTTCATCGTTGGAATTCTCTTTATAAAAATAAAAGAAGAGACACGTATGCCAAGCCTCTCATAACTGAAGTGTGCCATGTGAAATTCTAAACGTGAAGTTCTACCTGCAGTCACGACTCTATTCATCACGGTTTTTATATTTTATTTCTTTTCCACATCTAAGATTCCAATGTCATATAAACATTTACATCAGTAGATTTTACTTAGATAGGCGCAGTGGAGTAATGGATAGTGACTCGGATTGAGGAACGGGAGAGCCGAGTTCGAATTCCAATCGAATCCATTACTTGGGAAAGGTATGAATAATCTTTTTCTCTCCCACCCCGCTACTGGAAAATAGCAGGATAGACCGGGTTCTATAGCCTTGGATGGCAACTGGTCTACGGCAGAAAGAAATGGCAACCTACTGCTAGAAAAAGTCTGCCTCGTCACTCATGTATCGAAAGATACATGAACGCCTAAGCGTGTATCACGCATGACACATCACTGACTGGCTGAATATAATATTAATATGCTATAATAGTATTTGTCATAAGAGTGGATACTTCAGAGTGTATATTATAAATTTAGTTTTTATTAAATTCCAAATTATGATATCGTATAATTGCGATTGATTGAATTGTTTTTTACGGCTTATCAACCCTTTACAGCTTATTTAAAGCCATAAACTATTTTTAGACTCTAAGATATTTTTGAGATAATAATGGATTTTACTGATATAAGTTCTATTAATTAACTTGAGGGATTCATACCTTGCCCAAGGGTAGTTGCGCGTAATTGAATAAAACGAACCCGACCGGAATTGAAACTCAGCTGTCCGATTTCCAACACCGAGCCATTATCTATTACCCCACCCGCACATCCAAACTTTTCACCTGGTATTCCAAAGCGGTAAATCATTCATGTACTAGGTTCAACGTTGCTTAACAATAAGGATCGTACAAGAATCGGTATTTCAACGTGAAATAGCCGTTAGCCCAATACATAAAAGAAGATAATACAATGGTAGTAAAATGAATGTTTCATTATAGATTCAATTGAGGCAATAATAATAATAATAATAATAATAATAATAATAATATTAAACAACACAATACACACTGACAGAACAATCAAAGCCAACCGTCCAGACATTGTTATTAAACACCGCAAAAAAATGCCTCCTTATTGATATGGCAGTCCCTGCAGACTGCAATGTATCTTTGAAGATATTCGAAAAACTGTCAAAATACAAGGACCTTGAAATAGAAATCTCAAAAATATGGCACATGGGAACATCAAAAATCCCTGTTGTAGTTGGAGCCATAGGATTGGTTGGAAAATATTCCAGTAGACTAATTGAAGGGATCCCTGGAAGTCCATGCCTCAAAGAGATACAAAAAATTGTTCTGGCAAGTACAGCCCACACTTTACGAAGGGCGTTATCTGTGTAATAATTTTCTTTTTTTTTTGCAGTGGAAAGTGTCATGATACCATTTCTAACCTTAGGTCCCTGGGCGGGACCCGGAAAGAAATGTGTAAACGGCAGATATCAAAGGAAATAAATAATAATAATAATAATAATAATAATAATAATAATAATAATAATAATAATAATAATAAACTTCTTTCATAGCTTCTGATCTTAACTGCTTGGATATATTAACATGCACATGTTCTCTCTTTTTTAGAGAGGTCATAGTACATACATATCCAGTATTTCAGATTTGCTTGAGAATTGATGATGCTTGATAATGGCTAACTCACTGTGCATCTCTGTTTATGAGCGGGAGTAGTGAACAAAATATTTTTGATTTAAAAGATGAAGCCGTCAATGCGACTTGTGACTCATATCAAGATATACAAGGGCCTGGGTTACTCAAGCTAGGACCCATCTTAACGTTATGCCTGTGCATTGTATGCGCTTATCTGATATTGGCCACCTAGTGAGAATCGAACACAATATTCAGTCGTAATTGATCAACAAGCTTGCTAACCATTACACCACGTCGGAGTACTCTTCTATACTTCCTAAGCGCAGTGCCACCCAGTGAGGATCGCATTCGTAGTAACTGATGTAGCGAGACAGGCTCGCTAACCATTGCGTTACGTCGAGGTGCACTGAATGGGTGTTTTGACGGGTATAGTGTACTTTGTATAATTCTAACCTTGTCTTGGCCTGTCATTATATAACTGAATACTACTACTACTACTACTACTACTACTAATAATAATAATAATAATAATAATAATAATAATAACAACAACAAGAACAACAACAATAATAGATCAATCAAAGCAAATCGCCTGACATCGTGATTAGAAACCGCAATGATAACATGTGCCTGCTGATTGATATGGCTGTCCCTGCAGACTGCGAGGTATCTTTGAAGCTTTTCAAAAACTATCAAAATACAAGAACCTTGCAATCGAAATCACAAAAATATGGCACAAGCGGACATTAACAATTCCAGTTGTAGTTGGAGCCCTCGGATTGACTGGAAATGATTCCAATAGACTCACTGAAGGAATCCCTGGTAGGTCATGTCTTAAAGAAATAAAAAAAAAATTGTACTCACAAGTACAGACTAAATCTTTAGAAGGGCTTTAAAATATGTAAAATATGTGCGCTATTTTTTTTTAATTGCTCAGGGGAAAATGTTATGATTTCTGAACTTAGATCTCTGGTGAGACCCGGAAATAAATAATTATACACCAGAAACCAAAGAAAATATAATAATAATAATAATAATAATAATAATAATAATAATAATAATAATAATAATGTCTAAGGAAATAATACTGCACTGTTGTAGCTTTACACATGATGATACGTCAATTCCGACAAATTCTGTAAAATTATATTTTTCTGTGTTTGTTTATGTGCATTGACAAAGGTAATTTGTTATAGTGCATAATAACAAGTACAGATATATACGCACATACACATAAATACACACACATTCAACCGTATACATACATATACATATATCCATATACATACACACACATATACACGTATCCCTACATACATACATAAACATATCCATACATACAGAAATACACGTAAATTGAAATATACATACACAATATATCTGGACATATATATATATATATATATATATATATATATATATATATATATATATATATATATATATATATATATATATATATATATTATCCTCTTCTTCTCCTCATTTTTACCCTGTTACTTCATATATATATATATATATATATATATATATATATATATATATATATATATATATATATTAAAAAAATAACTTACCTATATGTTGTTATGGTCCAGGTTAGGACCAAGGAAGAACAACACGAGCACAAGAGTAGAAATAACGAAGATATATTAAACAGAATAATAATACACGATGTGGAAGGTGTTAGTATGACTGTCAGTCTGGTTTGGAGTGAACTACTATCGGCTCGACTCAATTCGTCTCTCTCTCTCTCTCTCTCTCTCTCTCTTGAGAAGCGTAGTATACACAGTGTTAGGAAGAGTCCATTCTATAGTTATAGGTAATGACCCACAACATAATTATAAAACGTTCTTTTATATGGTATGTATTTTAATTTCGTTGTTAATCATAGCTCTCAAAAATTTAGTCTTTTGTTGCTCGAAGTAACTTTTGACACTTTACCATCGCTCGCTGTCCTTATTTACATAACCCGTTAAGTAAGTTACGCCCATTTACCTGCTTATCTTGCCTTCAAAGTCCTGTGAGTTTTAAATTCTCAAAGACCGCTTTCTTCATTATGTATCCCATAAATCCCAGGTAAATCCCTTTTGATTGTAAGAAGTCCTGTTGCAATTCTTATTCACATTATTCCCCGTTACTAATAAGACTTATTCAAATTTTCTCGGCAATTGTCGGTAGAATCACATCTCTGGCACTTCGAGTATCTTCTTCATGTGTGCCGAAATTTTTCAGCATTCATTGCAAGATAAAACATTAGCAAAACTAGATAGCTGTTCAGCACTCTTCTCTTTGTTTATAATAGTGTTATGGCCATATTACTTGAAACACTACACTGATACCGAAGTTAAGTCGAGCTTGATGAGTTTCAAGATGGGCGTACCAGGCACTGTAAGCATAGATGTACGTGTGGTGTAAAAGGTAACGTTTCAGTATTGGAAATCTGAAAGCTGAGTTAAGATTCCAGTCGATTTCGTTATATTCTCTTACGCGCACATACCCTCGGGAAAATATGAATATACCTTTCTTTCCCCCCAGCTCGGGGTTAATTAACAGGATTGTATTCGTAATTCATTATTATGTCCGAAAAATTCTTACAATCTAAAAAATAATTTAAGGCTTTACATAAACTGCAAAAGGTAGATAAACTGTAAATGGAATTGTTTATTTTGCTGAATACTTGAAGGCAACATTCAATATTCCTATGCGCCGTTTGATTTCAATGGCACTCATTCTGTCTTCGACTGCCTAGATAGCATAGACATTGTTCTATGTCATTGGTTAATATTCAAACCATGTATTTAATGAAATTTCTTTTCTTTATTAAAAAGTGTAACAGTTCTATTCGTTTATCTTTTAAGTTTGCTATCAATAAAATATCATCTTCGTAGATGACGCTTTTGAGATTATGCCTGCCAATAAAAAAAATGGTGTTACATAATTTTCTTTTCGGATACACTCACAATCTCTATCTATAAAAGGCAGGATGTGTGTGTGTGTGTGTGTGTGTGTGTGTGTGTGTGTGTGTGTGTGTGTGTGTGTGTGTGTGTGTGTGTGTGCGCGCGCGTGCGCGCGCGCGTGCGTGTTTAACGAATGCACGGCCGCAATTTTCGACGGATTCGCATCAAAATTTACATGCATATGCACCAACTTAGTGGAAAGGCCAACACCGACTTTGCATTTCCCAACTCCCATCGATAGTGGAAATAATCAATTTTTTCATGCTTCTACGGCAGTTTTATACTGGCCAGAGTGAGAGCCTATAGCTGGCTGCCACGAATAGGCAGGAAGATTCTATTGGCCAGCGCGAGAGCCAACAGCTGACTGACACGAATTTTAACTAGCATCGATAGCTGCATTCGTCACAAGTGGGAGAAATTTAAATCTGCATGGCACTTTACTCCAATCGGTTCATTCGCTTACTTAAAGTCAACGTTGATTCTGATTCCACAGAACTGGGTGGGGTGTGAAAAAGTATTTGTTGTTAACATTCTTTTTTCATTCGGTTTTTCCAGTTACGAGTCCTTTTTTAAAGCTGATAGTTTTGTGTTCATTTTGTTTAGTTCTTTTTTCGTAACAGATTTAATGTTTAGTATAGAGCTTAGAAAAAATTCGCAGTTTGAGAGGCAAGAAGTGAGGCATGTAGCAACATCAGCACAGAAAAGGGCAATCCTTTAAAGGCAAGAAGGGCAAAAATATTTTAAGTCAAGTGATAGCGATTGCTGTATGAGTCGTACGTTTTTTTTTAATCAAGCAGGGGCAACACCGGGCCATGCTGCTATATGGTTTAAATGAAACCGCATATAAAACTATAGTTGTCATACTTATCTTTCTATTTTTGTGCATTAATTAAATCCCTTTATTCGCGTGCGAAAGATTTGTTCTAGGTCACGTGACAGATATTCGAGTTATGTTTCAAGTCAAAGTTAGGATGCTTGTATTCGTTGGTAGTTGCATAATTAAAAGAAAAAGCTTGTAATTCTAACGAAGGATTTATTTTTTTATGGAAATATTTCGGCTAACAATTGCTAGTCTTTGTCACTCCTTAATTTGAGTAAAATAGTACAAAGAAGTTCGAAACTCCTAAGAATTTTAATCAAGGGAAAAAAACCGAGTTGACGTTTACAACGTAAGTCGAGGTATAAAAAAATTGGAAAAAACTTCAGCGATTGCATTATATCCCATTACATAGGGAATGTCACAGAATTGACTTCAACCATCTGGAAATAAAATTGACGAAACAAACGCATTTCAATCAAAGGAGAGTAGCTGAACAAATGGTAATAGCAACTACTAAAATACGTGCAATAGGATAGATGCAGCACAGATCCATGCTGTCTGGACATCTTTTATATAAAGAAAAATAGGATATGGAAAGAAACAATATTATACCTCGACTTGCTATTACGTTGTAAACGTCGTCAACTCGGTTTGTTTTCCATGATATAATTTTTTTTTAAGCTTATCACCCAAAGCAAGGCTGGAAGCCACTAGCACGCAAGGGGTTACAGAAGGTTTGGAGGAAGAGAAGATAGGAGTGGTAAAGGAGAGGATGTGGAGAAAGATAGTAGATCGACCAAGGCAAGGGGGTTACAGAAGATTTGGAGCGAGAGCAGATAGGAATGAAAGGTGAAAGGATGTGGAGAAGGGAAGTGGATAGATCAAGGCAACTGGGGATGTCGATTGACGTTACACTTAAACAGTTGGAGATTGTATTTGTCAGGGAAACAAGAATAAGGAAGGGAGTTCCACAGGCAAGATGTGCGAGACATGACGCTATTGGAGTAGAAGAGACGTCTACATCTAACAGTTTCAACGGTGAAGGGGTGGGAACGGGATGCCAGTCGAACTTCTTTGTACTGTTTTACTCAAATTAAGGAGTGAACATGATTTTCAATTGCTAGCCGAAATATTTCCATAAAAAATAAATAATTTGTTGGAATTACATGTTTTTTCACTTAATTATATATATTTCGAGATTAACAGAAAATCCAGTATTATCGACCTTGACATGGCGTCTTGATTCCTGTCACTTTCTCATGCCGCGACGTGTCTACTCCCTGTTTTATACTAGTCCTCGTAGTTATACTATTAAAATACCTATATGTAACCGTAAACTCTATTCTAATCATTTCTTTTTTCGCACTTATCACTTCCGATTTCTTGCATTTCTGCGACCTCCAAAAACCATATGTAACGCCAATCGCCATCTTTTGACTTCCAGAAACCTTTTCATTTGTACTCTTTCTCCACAGTAAAGACCTTTATTCTCTTCTACACTCAGTAACCCATTGCGTCTGTGTGGCAATATCGCCTTGTTTGGGATGAAATGATCAAGGAATATATAGTTCCCATGTAAAACATGTAGCTCTTCTTTTTGCATATAATGAAATACTCTTGTGCAAAATATGAAGTTAAATTCGAATACGTTAACACAGTACAAGCTGTTATGTTTCACCGAAGAGATAAACGTAACCAATACTTTTTACTGGGTAAACAGACACAAAATGCACACACACAGACAACAGGAATGCTTCCGTTGGGAATGATATGCGTGCTGGCGTCGTAACTGGCCAGCCGTAAAATTACACGTTTAAACTCAGTTTAGTCCTTGTACTTTTCTTGGCAAATAATTGATAACAAACAAGAGAAAATATAATACTTTTGAAAGTGGAAATGCAAGTCCACGTTTACTGTCCGCTTTATATGTACCTCATATTTTTTCGTAACCTGTTCTCTCAAAGCTTTCATTTCCCATGTGGCTCGCTTCAGAGAGCATACCCCCAGCCGTTTCATTTCTTCGTCCCAGAATTTCATCTACACTTACCTTTTCATATTTTCCTTTGCTCTTTCCTTGATCATTTTCCAGTCCAACTGAACGTTAATGGCGTGGGATAACCTAGGGTAACTTGGTTCTCTTTTAGGCATGTTTTCTTTCAAGTTTCAGCAAACTTTCTCCGACCCTCCGTGCGGATAGGAATACTTATGTTACATCCACCTGACTCTATCTTCTTGACTTTAAACCAGGGTTAATCGCAAGGCTTGTTCGATTTTCATGACGCAATAGTATATTAAATTTTTAGGCATGACTGGGAAATACATGTAACAAATTATAAGCGTAATTATAACTCAGGATGTAAGAAGAATACTTTGTATAATAATAATAATAATAATAATAATAATAATAATAAGAGTGGGCCAATATCTGCACTGGAATATTTGCAACTCCTATGGGAAGGAAACTGAAAGAAACTGGTATGAACACCATCCAGGCCCGCTTACGGAGATAGGACCTGTTACAATTCTATGGGACTACACAATACACACTGACAGAACAATCAAAGCCAACCGTCCAGACATTGTTATTAAAGACCACAAACAAAGTAAGTGCCTCCTTATTGATATGGCAGTCCCTGCAGACTGCAATGTATCTTTGAAGATATTCCAAAAACTGTCAAAATACAAGGACCTTGAAAAAGAAATCTCCAAAATGTGGCACATGGGAGCATCAACAATCCCTGTTGTAGTTGGATCCCTTGGACTGGTTGGAAAATATTCCAGGAGGCTGATTGAAGGGATCCCTGGAAGTCCATGCCTCAAAGAGATACAAAAAATTTTCTAACAAGAACAGCCCACACTTTACGAAGGTCTTTATCTATGTAATTATTTTTTTTTCTTTGCAGTGGAAAGTGTCATGATGCCATTTCTAACCTTAGGTTCCTGGTCAGGACCCGGAAAGAAATGTGTAAACGCCAGATATCAAATAATAATAATAATAATAATAATAATAATAATAATAATAATAATAATAATAATAATAATAATACAATTCAAGGATAACTATTAAAATATGTGAAAATTGCTAGATATTTTCTTCGATACTTTACATGATATTTTTAATGCTGCGTTTTTCGTGCAACTTTTCAAGTTAAAGTGGGTAGCATTTAAAGCAAATTCTTATTCTGCCCAAGCCAGAAACATTGTCGTACATTCTACAGCTTTTAGCTACTAAGAAAAATATTGGATTAATTATATGTGCACATTAAGCAGTAGGAAAAAAACGCCTTTCGATAGCAGTAAGATATGACTTCATTTGTTTATCGGTAGTTTTTTTCTTTTTTCATTTCACTTAATCCTACAATGACATATAAAGACAGCCTACAAAATATACATCACGCATTATATACAGCCCGCAAAAAAACAGTGACATTTGCTGCGAAGGTGGCGCTGAAGCATGCCACTCTGAGTCACCATAGTCTTGATTCGTATCTTAAGCGCTCTACTCCCGATACTGAGCACTCTTCCATAAATATAGAAATCTTAATTATATATATATATATATATATATATATAATTATATATATATATATATATATATATATATATATATGTATGTGTGTGTGTGTGTGCTTATGTGTGTGTAATGGAACAACGATAAGTAAACAACGATAAAGTGCAAGCAAAATCGTCATATTGTCTATGCCCGATCATATAATTGAATAATGTTGTATATGTAATGTTTATGTCTTACGCGATGTATTTGTTCATTACAAAGTGCTCCTTCTGCAACGCCCAAAGAGATATAGCCTATTGATCATTGATAAATACGTAATTCATGATGCAATCAATACATACGCTGAATAATTCAAGTAAATAATCATGAAATTACTGGATCAACGTCTAACGAAGTCTAGTGCGCAGCTAAGTACAAACGATTCCATTCTGGACTATTTCCAGAATCATAATGACCCTAAAGCAATGATTTAAATCAACCCACATTTATTGGTTGTTTGGATATTTGTATTGTATACGTCGAAATATCAAAGACGGAAAAAAAATTATTTGTGCTGATTTGAAAATGAAGTCTTACTCTCCTATTTTATCCACGGTTTCTCGAATTTCCTGAGATGTCCTCATTTGCTTTAGACATGATCAGATTTTTTTTGAATATGAATCAGAGGAACAACGAAATTCAACTCTACGATGTCAGATGATACAAAATTTGATATCCGAGTTTTTTTAAATGATAAATTACTCTTATTTTTATGATAAAGTACTGTTAATTTTATGATAAAGTACTCTCAATTTTATGTTTAAGTACTCTTATTTTTATGATAAATTACTCTTATTTTTATGATAAAGTACTCTTAATTTTATGATAAAGTACTCTCATTTTTATGATTAAGTACTCTTATTTCTATGATAAATTACTCTTATTTTTATGATAAAGTACTCTTAATTTTATGATAAAGTACTCTTAATTTTATGATAAAGTACTCTCATTTTTATGATTAAGTACTCTTATTTTTATGATAAATTACTCTTATTTTTATGATAAATTACTCTTATTTTTATGATAAAGTACTCTTATATTTATGATAATGTACTCTTATTGTTATGATAAAATACTCTTATTTTATGATAATGTACTTTTATTGTTATAATAAATTACTCTTATTTTTATGATAAAGTACTCTTATATTTATGATAAATTACTCTTATTTTTATGATAAAGTACTCTTATATTTATGATAAATTACTCTTATTTTTATGATAAAGTACTCTTATATTTATGAGAAAGTACTCTTATTTTTATGATAAATTACTCTTATTTTTATGATAAATTACTCTTATTTTTATGATAAATTACTCTTATTTTTATGATAAAGTACTCTTATTTGTGGAACTATTTACTTCATTTCCTTTATTTTTGCTAAGGTCTCTGCGTCTGAACCTGAAAACTCACTTCTGTTCACAGGTCTGACATGATATTTTCTTACTTTTCAATGAATTATTTTGAAAGCTATCTATTTTTCTTTTCACGTTTTCTGTCCTTCTGTCAATTATTGTTTGAATTTATAAGTTATGTGTAGATGTACATTTTAGGGATTAGTCGCTAGAGTTCGAATACACATCGAATTCGTTACACTTATTTTCAGACATATAATTTTTCGAAAGGTATGTATCTATCTCTTCTCCCCTCCGCTATGGATTAAATAGCAGGGAAGACTGCGCAATCTAGATGTGATTGGCATACAGTCTATGAGAAGGAAAAACTCTGAATTCCAAACCAAGGAACCTGAATCTGTATAATGTTGGTTAGACAAGGAGCGCTGATCCTATTTCGTCAAAACAAAGAAACACAGTAGATATCAGCAATTATGGATAACCGGACTGGAGAACGATACTCCAGAATATTGTTTTCACAAATCG
>OZ038481.1:126730098-126732598 GCA_964036315.1 Acanthosepion esculentum | reverse complement strand
TATATAAAGAGGAAAAGACAGAAGGAGGAAATAGTGCTTGTGTTTTTCGTCTAAAAAAAGAAACAGACATTTAAGCTAGTATGAACATACTAATAGGACTATTGCCAAGGGTCAATAATAAAGTCAGTTGTGGGAGAGTGGGAAAAAAACTTCATATCTCCTACACAGTAGTCTACTTATTTATTGATTTGAAAATCAATAATGATATATTCTACCGGTAACGATATGTATTTTATCGATCTTCAGTGATCAATGGTGATTTAATCATCAGCTGCCTCAGTTGAAGGATGTTTTTTTCACCAACGACTTTTGTCTGATGAAAAATTCTAGGATATTTGTTCTATAAATAGATGCGCGTGTACTGATCTCCATGCTTACTCATACGAGTTAACCTGTCTATATATGGGCATATACGGATATCTATAAAATTATATGTGTATATAGACATAACTAGAAAAGTATCTAGTGTCTTTTTTGGCCGCAAACATGATTTTATACATGTTTCTTTGCATATGAGGGACACAGAAAACCGTATATTTTTTTCAGTTTTTCTAATGTTCTTACAGTTTTTAAGAGAGGATTGAAACTGTTCAGAAATATTGTTGCAAGCGCGTTCGGTAAATTCCTCAGCCACTTTAAAGGGATACGCCAACACTTTTCTTCGGTTTTTCAAAGGAGCGAAGATTAAGTCTTGGCTTAAACCAATTTATATATTGAGCCGCAATCTCTATCTATAAAAGGCAGGATGTGCGTGCGTGCGTGCGTGCGTGCGTGCGTGCGTGTGTGTGTGTGTGTGTGTGTGTGTGTGTGTGTGTCTGTGTGTGTGTGTGTGTGTGTGTGTGTAACGAATGCACGGCCGCAATCTTCGACTGATTTGCACCAAAATTTAAATGCACATGCCCCAAGGTAGCACTAAGGCCACGACCGACGTTGCATTTCCCAACTCCCATCGATAGTGGAAATAATCGGTTTTTTCATCCTTCTACGGCAGTTTTCATGTAGTTTGCGGCCATTTTCTACTGGCCAGAGTGAGAGCCTATAGATGGCTGCCACGAATACGCAGGAAGATTCTATTGGCCAGCGTGAGAGCCAACAGCTGACTGACACGAATGTTAACTAGCATGCAAGAAAAATCGATAGCTGCATTCGTCACAAGTGGGAAAATTTAAATCTGCATGGCACTTTATTCCAATTGGTTCATTCGCTTGCTTAAACTCAACGTTGATTCTGATTCCGCAGAACTGGGTTGGGTGTGAAAATTAATTTGTTGTTAACATTCTTTTTTCATTCGGTTTTTCCAGTTTCGAGTCCTTTTTTAAAGCTGATCGTTTTGTGTTCATTTTGTTTAGTTCTTTTTTCGTAACAGATTTCATGTTTAGTATAGAGCTTAGACAAAATTCGCAGTGTGAGATCGGCAAGAAGTAAGGCATGTAGCAACATCAGCACGGAAATGGGCACTCCTTTAATGGCAAGGAAGGGCAAAAATATTTTAAGTCAAGTCATAGCGATTGCTGTATGAGTCGTACGATTTTTGAATCAAGCACGGGCAACGCCGGACCATGGTGCTAGTTATTATTAAACGTCTTTTGCAATTATATATTATTAGAATGACAGTATTATCTACAAGGTTTCTTTTTTTAATTAATGTGCATTTATATTTGCATGCTTCCTTATCGAACTACGATCACATAAGTGCTTTTTCAGGTTCCGACTTAATGACATCGTCCTCTGGGTGATGTAGTCGATGTTTCAACTGAGAAGATTTCCCGTCCTGTATGGGGTAACGAAATTGAAAAAACTACATTGATTTTCTAAGTTCATATTTATAGGCGTAATGTTATTGATAATTATGATGTTGCCAGATTATAAATTTGTGTAGTATATTGTAAGTTGTACACGATAGATCATATGGGAAGAGAGAGTTTGCTCACATGCAAAATGTAAATGTATTTCTCAGCTGAAACACACACACACATATACACATATTATATATTAGTGTATATTCGATAAATATGATATATCAATAATTAAGTAGCCTATTAAAATATTTTTTAATACACCGATCATTCATTATTAAATATAATCTCCATCCTTGTCAAAGAACTTAATTCCATATTGAATAATAATCCCATAATGAATCAAGCATTATAACGAAGTACGAGAAGTTCATAGGAGTATTTACCGAGTGATTCATTTCATTAAATTATATATATATATATATATATATATATATATATATATATATATATATATATATATATATATATACATACACACGCAAACACACACAAATATATATATATATATATATACACACAAACACACACAAAGAAATATATATATATATATATATATATATATATATATATGTATGTATGTATGTGTGTGTATGTATGAATAATGGTAATGACAAAGGAAAACTTATCATAAGTGACATATTCCTTTCTCATACATCACTGTAAACGTGTTCAAATGTTAAATAAAAAGAGATAAATCCATT
>OZ038481.1:126705098-126725098 GCA_964036315.1 Acanthosepion esculentum | reverse complement strand
GTGGCTAGACGTCCGGTTGCCTCAAGCTGAATTGGCGTCAGTCGGAACTTCTACCACTAAGCTGTCGGCGCGCGGCAGGGATGAAGGTGAATTTTAGCGTGTTTATTTTTAGATTTAGATAAACACACAGTGACTGACAGTGACTCAATTCTGCCGAAGAGTCATGCTATATTAGCTTAAATAGTCACTGTTTACAAACTCACACCTCAAACCAACAGAGCTCAACCGAAATGAATTTTTCAGATATATTAAGTATGTTTTTTTGATATATTATCTCTCCGATTTCATTTATATTCTTTTTATTTTTCTTTGTGTTTTCATGACCTTCGTTATTAAATATCCCACATTGCGATAATAGAAGGTCTGCTAAGAATTATGAAATATAGTAAGTGCCTGGCCGCTTCAACGTTTTTGACAGATCGTCTATTATCACATTAAAAAACATTTTTAAATACACAGCATTGCTCGTTCGTCCACGTGTATAGTCGCATCTGCATAAACAAAAATTTATTCCAATGAAACCCTAAGGGACTAAGGGACGAAACGCGTCACACAAATCCTTTTTCATTTACCAAAAATTGTTCTTGATATATAAAAGAAATTATATATATATATATATCGTTATCCTCTCTCTCTCTCTCTCTCTCTCTCTCTCTCTCTCTCTCTATATATATATATATATATATATATATATATATATATATATATATATATGAACATAATAAAATAGGCAGCATATCATTTCATATTACAAACAGTTAATCATACCTTGAATCAATTAGCAATATTAATGCAATTATTGGCGAAATCCCTTCGCTAGTAGACATAATTATAAGCATTATACTACTAATAATCCACTGAATGATGAGATCCTTATGTATAAAATGGATATGGTGTATTTTTTAATTCAGCTAGTACTTTCCAATGCTTCATGCATTCATCTTCGGCCTGTATTTTTTCCTTTACAATCAAAACTGGAAGACGAAATAAATGTGTTTGTCCGACCGAAAGATGTTTTTAAGAATGAGCTATTTATTAAAGGCTATGTAGTGTTGGAGCGTGCAAAAAATCATAAAGGAAAAATACAGCCAGAAGATGAATGCGTGAAACTGTACTCATTTACGTGGCAGTTGCTCCGTATTGCTATTTCTTCAATGTCGTTATCACTATAATCAAATCATATATATATCAGTTTAAAACTGAAATGCTAGGTCTTAAATATCGAAATCGTGGGGAGAGCCTGCTCTCTCTCTCGCTCTCGCTCTTTATATATATATATATATATATATACACACACACACACACACACACACACACACACACACACACACACACACACACACATATATATATATATATATATATATATATATATATATATATGCCTGACGATTGCATCTAACCTGAAACAGACTGTGGCCTCTAAGTGTTGACTTCTATGTTCACTTTTATATTTACACACACACTATCTCTGATATTGAGCACTTTATCCCATAAATATAGCACACTTTAAGACTATATTTCTTCATATATATATATATATAGATAGATAGATAGATAGATAGATAGATAGATAGATAGATAGATAGATAGATAGATAGATAGATATCACTTCGATCGATTCTAATTTCCTTGGTTGGGGCAAAGATTGAACACAGATTTTCCAGAGAGACAAATACTTATCGAAAATAGTAGACAAACAAAATGACAAAAAAGAAAACGAGAAAATGTTAGAAAAGTTAGCAGCACATCAAAATATTAACACGTTTTAACAACGATTCTACTATAAAATTACATTCGTTTAAAGGGTCAAATAGAATAATTATCTTTCACAAATAACAATAAATCTCCGATTAGCACGTAAAGAAGCAATATTTAAAGACGACGCCAACTGACGCGTGACGACGCGATAACCAAATTATTTAAATAAACATAATACATAGACATTGCCGATACCCTGTTAATAAGCAACTAAAATTATTTGATAACTGCTCATGAAAAAAGAAAAAATCGCCAAATCGTTTAAACAGCCAAATCGTTTAAACCGCCAAATCGTTTAATCCGCCAAATAAATCCGTCAAATCGTTTATACCGCCAAATAAAACCGCCAAATCGTTTAAACCGCCAAATCGTTTAATCCGCCAAATAAAACCGTCAAATCGTTTAAACCGCCAAATAAAACCGCCAAATCGTTTAAATCGCCAAATAAAACCGTCATATCGTTTAAACCCCCAAATAAAACCGCCAAATCGTTTAACCCGCCAAATAAAACCGTCAAATCGTTTAACCCGCCAAATCGTTTAAACCGCCAAATAAATCTGTCAAATCGTTTAAACCGCCAAATAAAACAGCTAAATCGTTCAAACCGCCAAATAAAACCGTCAAATCGTTTAACCCGCCAAATAAAACCGCCAAAATCCTTTAAACCGCCAAATAAAACTGTCAAATCGTTTAAACCCCCAAATAAAACAGCCAAATCGTTCAAACCACCAAATAAAACCGTCAAATCGTTTAACCGCCAAATAAGTTGAATAATGTCTCCTTATTGAAAATCAGGGGTTTTTTTTTTTTTTTTTGTCCTTCTCAAAAGTAATATGACTGAAATATGACTAAAATCTGCTTTCCTCTGATTTTCTTTTCTATGGGAATCTCAATTGTCCTCTCTTTTAACGAGCCATGATGTGCTGAAAGTTCTAATGTAAATGTATATCGGTATATGAAATGCACTTTTATACTTTCATACAAAAAAGATCAAGAAAAAAAAGCATTATATAAATGATCAATATTATTTATAGTGGAATTTCTTTGATGAAAATATTTTTGAAAGGAATTTTTACGTTTTAATGCTTTTTTTGCAGATCAAACAAAATCCTTCCACTAATAACCAAACACACACACATTTACAAACATAGAGAGAAACTTAGAAGAAACGCTGCAAGGAACTCGGAATCTGTCCAAATGCTCGAATGGATTTTGTTTGATAGCTTTTTTTATATATAAATTCAAGAAAATATATATGTTATTTTTTTAAATAACAGAGTAATTATTATTATTTGTAAGTATCTTTAAGAATAAAAAAAAATTCTTCTGTCCTCTAGACCTTGATACATTTGTTTCTGTTTTATTTTTGTTACCCGTGGGAATATTTATAAAGATTATATTTATATCTTTCCGTGACAAATTTAAGAGAAACCGTAGAAATGTTTGCAAATAATGCGTTGCATCTTAAAGCAAACTATATCATAGTTGCACATGATTTGCAATTCTTTCACAGCATGATAACAACAACGAGTGAAAATTTAAGAACACCTTAAAAATCTGAAATGATAAATAATACTCAAGTTTTTCAGAATAAAACTTACATAATACAGGGCTCCAATGACACACAACGTTGTTACTGATTAAATGGTTATACTGAATGAGATGTGCTATATGAATTAAAGCATTGATTGCGGGTTTGATTGTTCTTTACGGTTTATCAACCCTTTACGGATAATTTAAAATCGAAACATTTTTGGATTATGGGAATAATTATTTTTTGCGAGTGAATATTGCATTAACATTTTTTTTCAGAATAACAATGATTTTTCTAGACAGAATTCCTATTTAACCTATAGCTGGGGAGGAGATGGATTAATACCTTGCTCATGCTTATTTCCAAAAGTATCGCACATAAGTTAATGAAACGAACCCGACTGTAGCTCGAACTTGGATCTCGATGACCCATTCTGAGCCTCTAACCATTAAGCTACCTTTAAGTTAGGAAGTGAATATTACGAGAATAGAAATGATAGATAATGACTGTCCCTTGAATCGAAAAGTTTAAGCTTGAAACGTTCAGTGAAGCATCCAAGCAAGCGTTTCTTCCAGTCGTAATTTCGAAAGAAGATCTCTTTGTATAGAACTTTCTCTTCACTTTTGAAATCCGGTGTGTGATTCGACTCCATATAAGCAGTATAGTAGTTTGAGTTGGTTAAACTAAAAAATGAAGCTCATCTTAACATTTACCAAGGAAACAGCTATAAAATAGCGATAAACTTGGAAAAATTGTGTCTGTGTGAAAGAGACGGCAAAGTGAAGAAAAATTCACTTACAAGACTGCGTAAAAGATTTTTAAGTCTATCAAGCCTGGAAAGTGAGGATTGAACAACCCACTTCCAGATATAATACTGCATTTTGGGTTTAATATTACTCATAATGGTTTGTTACAATTCAGAATTGAAACCCTGATGCGCCATGCCAAACCGGCGTATATTGGTTTGAGTCATAAATAATTTGCGTGTTTGCTTATCAAAGTACGATTAAATTTTATTTCACTCAATTATATCTTCAGTGTTATTCAATGACTTTGTCTCTTTTACAATGAGTCGTCACTTATCAGGCAACTCTTCCATACATTTTGAATCAATTTTTGCAGGTTCTGATGTGAAATGTTTGTTCGACGAACTATAGAATCTTATTTTCTTTAGAGAATATTTTTCTTGTCAAAACTTTTTACTGTAATTTTAAGAGGCGAAGTTTTGATTCGCCACTGCTGTTACCTGGTATTGAACTCACAACTCTTTGGGTCTAACCACTGGATCTAACCAGCGCAGTGGTGAAACAAAACTTGGTGAGTTGAGTTAAAGGGAAATAACAGAGACATCCGGAAGAGGCATGGCACATGGAACTAGAACAATTTACCTCGGTGGACGAAATAAATGGTTCAGTTCGAAATTCTAATCACCTGAACAAGGCCGGAGAGTACAATGGCTGAAACTTTGTGAATATGTCAATGAAGATAAGGATGATATTCCGAATCATTTAAATAATGCAAGGAAACTTCCTATGACTGAAATTAATATTTAAAACTGACTCTATTTTTATGCTTAAAGTGCTTAAATAGATTAAGTTATTAAATCTTTCTCACATTGTTTCAAATAACTGAATTAATAGCGTTTTCAGTTGCATTACATTTGTCATTTTGTGTTCTTATTTAGAACATTAACAACAATCTCTAAAGAAATATAATCTACAATACACTAATAGAAATATAATCTCTAATACACTAACGGAAATATAATCTCTAGTACACTAACAGAAATATATACTATAATACACTAATAGAAATATAATCTCTAATACACTAACAGAAATACAATCAATAATACACTAATAAAAATATAATCGCTAATACACTAACAGAAATATAATCTCTAATACACTAACAGAAATATAATCTCTAATACACTAACAGAAATATAATCTATAATACACTAACAGAAATATAATCTCTAATACACTAACAGAAATATAATCTATAATACACTAACAGAAATATAATCTCTAATACACTAACAGAAATATAATCTCTAATACACTAACTGAAATATAATCTATAATACACTAACAGAAATGTAATCTCTAATACACTAACAGAAATATAATCTCTAATACACTAACAGAAATATAATCTATAATACACTAACAGAAATATAATCTCTAATACACTAACAGAAATATAATCTCTAATACACTAACTGAAATATAATCTATAATACACTAACAGAAATGTAATCTCTAATACACTAACAGAAATATAATCTCTAATACACTAACAGAAATATAATCTCTAATACACTAACAGAAATATAATCTATAATACACTAACAGAAATATAATCTCTAATACACTAACAGAAATATAATCTCTAATACACTAACTGAAATATAATCTATAATACACTAACAGAAATGTAATCTCTAATACACTAACAGAAATATAATCTATAATACACTAACAGAAATGTAATCTCTAATACACTAACAGAAATATAATCTATAATACACTAACAGAAATATAATCTCTAATACACTAACAGAAATATAATCTCTAATACACTAACAGAAATGTAATCTCTAATACAAAATAGATGTTTATGTGGCATAATGGTGCGGAAATGTTAACCAGTGAGCCAAGTTCAAATCCTTGCAGAGATTGTTGGGTTCACCTTCGCTAGCTGTGGTTTAATTAATTAGACAGTGTTCTCCAATAAAAGGACTATTCCTGAGAAGGCAACGGGAAACCGTTCCAAGTAAATCTGCCACTGTCCACATAATAATGAAATGTCAAAATGTAAACTTATTTAGTAAAAGGAAAAGTCCAACATGCAAATTGCAAATTGGAGATACCAAAATCAAAGAGGTACAATCATTTAAATATCTACCCATTCTCTGTTTAAAATAAAAGTGGATGAAAAGTACGACACTGAAATACGAAGGCTCATTGTGTTAGCGAAAGGTGCCTTCCAAAAGCTAAGCAAAGTATTAAGTAACAAGAAAATCTCATTAGAAAGAAAGACAACTTATACTTAACATCAGAATGAGCCAGTTGACATGAGTAGAGTCTGAAAAATGTAATACTCACAGGAAACTTTAAAGACAAGAAGGACAGAGGAAACCAACGCATATGCTACCGAGCGAGCTTCAGTAAACGAATAGCGGCACAAGATTTATGGGAGACAAGCAGCATGACCCGGCGTTGCCCGGGCTTGATTCAAACATCGTACGACTCATTCAGTAATCGCTATCACTTGACAAAATATTTTGCCCTTCCTTGCCTTTAAAGGAGTGCCCTTTGCCGTGCTGATGTTGATACATGCCTCACTTCTTGCCTATCTCAAACTGCGAATTTTTTGTAAGGTCTATACTAAACATTAAATCTGTTACGAAAAAAGAACTAAACAAAATGAACACAAAACGATCAGCTTTAAAAAAGGACTCGTAACTGAAAAAAAAACGAATGAAAAAAGAATATTAACAACAAATACTTTTTCACACCCAACAAAGTTCTGTGAAATCAGAATCAACGTTAAGTTTAAGCAAGCGAATGAGCCAATTGGAGTAAAGTACCATGCAGATTTAAATTTTTCCCACTTGTGACGAATGCAGGTATCGATTTTTTTGCATGGTGGCATGCTAGTTAACATACGTGTCAGTCAGCTGTTGGCTCTCACGCTGGCCAATAGAATCTCCCTGCCTATTCGTGGCAGCCAGCTAGCTATAGGCTCTCACTCTGGCCAGTAGAAAATGGCCGCAAACTACATGAAAACTGCCGTAGAAGCATAAAAATATCTATTATTTCCAGTATCGATGGGAGTTTGTAAATGCAACGTCGGTCTTGGCTTTTAAACTAACCTGGAGCATGTGCATGTAAATTTTGGTGCAAATCCGTCGGAAATTGCGGCCGTGCATTCGTTACACACACACACACACACACACACACACATACATACTGCCTTTTATAGATAGAGATAAAAAAATAGAAAATTGATAATAGCTACAAATGACAGGAAGTTATGGAGAGTCATGATCGGCAATGTTCCGAAGGCACACGACATATAAAGAAAATATATGAAGAGACATGATTGCCGATCTCCTGAGTAAAAGGTCCTTAAGCAATCTGACAACGAATGTAGGATAGAAGCAATATGAAACAAAAAAGATAAGTAGAGGAATATGATCTGTATTCCTTTCTCATGAATTGAATACAGATAATGTAAATATGAGAACATGAAAATTGTGTTTTTCCTTTTTTCATAAAAGGATAATTCCCCGGGGCCATTTAAAAATAAGTTTACATTATCGCTACTTTAAGATTTATTATAAATTTGGATATTTGTTATTTTAAACTAATTTTAGCAAATTCTGTTGGTGTTCATTGAATTCATCTGCTAGACACAGGGGTTCAGATTCTTACCAACATTGGATGGACGCCATCGAATATCTTATGTTCCGACGAGAATCAACTTTGAGTAAAAAGATTTCCTTTCGGATTTCCTAGGTATTGTTGCAGCTGGAGAAAGGACACCATTGTGAACCGGTTGGCTGTTGGCCAAAAGAATACCAAATGATTCCCGCTCTCTCATTGCAGGTGAATTATTGCGATTATTAAGTTGAAAATAACTAAATGAAGATTTTGAATCGCAGTAGATAATGAAAACCGACATGAAGCCTGTTGGAAACGACGTCACGCCATTACCAGACAGTGGGGGAAAATATGTGTTTGAATTCGCAGATCAAATGTTAATAAAGAAACAGCCATTATTCACAGAGATAAAAGCTATAAAAGAAAATTCATTTCTACACTTGATAAACGTTTTAATGAATATTAGAATTGAGTTTTTGGACACAAAGAATTTTAGGAACCGAGAGGAAATTGATATTTTCGCACGTTATATGAAAAGTTAAAATTAAAGCTGAAAAAAAAAAAAAGGGAATGGTTTAAATACATAAATATTTTTATATATAATTGTTTCAGAAAACCTACAGATGATAATGCGTAATATCCTCATTCACATAAATACAGTAGTAAATACTGTATGTTGATATGCAGTTAGAGATTCGTCTCCAGCTGTGCTGGTCAAACTCTCTGCCTCCGGGCAGAGAGTATCCCCAGACGGGGCTATGTTAAAGGTCCGAGTCTCGTCTCGGGAAACAGCTACCCGGCCTCGTTTTATACGGGGTCTTCGTCGAATATTTGGCCGAGCCTACGGGCTCAGATACCGCACATGAAATTCGGCTTTGTGCCACATCTGACCGCGTGGGGCAGTTGGTAGATATCCTGCAGTTGGAGAATCGTCTCCAGCTTTGCTGATCAAACTCTTTGCCTCCGAGCAGAGAGGATCCCCAGACGAGGCTATATCGAAGAGCAGAGTCTCGTCTCGGGAAACAGCTACCTGACTCCGTTTTTTACGGGATCTACGGGGAACTTTTGGCCGAGCCTAAAAGATCGGATGCCCCAAATTAAATTCGGTCTCGTGCCACATCTGGCCTCGTGGGTGGTTGGTAGATATCCTGCAGTTGAAGATTTATTGTGGAATTCACATGACTCACTTCTAGCAGTTGATTACTTCTACGCGCCGCTGGCGAATCTTATGTGTGTTGTTCGTGTCCTAAGTATTATCCTCCATTACCAACTATCGTGTGATTATTCTATTTAGTAACCTTCCCAAGGTTACGACAGAAATAAAACCATAATATATCAACATCATATGTCTTGGAAGCTGGAGAGTTAGTCAATTATGTATAGAGTCCTTTGTGCTTGTAGAACTAACAGAGAACATCCCTCTCCAAGTCAATTCACTGCCGATGTCCTCAAACTTGAAGGCTCACTTTGGTTGATTGATTGATTCGTTTTCTTCCTCTTATCAACCCTTTGCACGTTATCTTAAGACAGGAATAGTTTTTAGATTGTAAGACATTTTTTAGATAAAAAAAGGTTGGCTGATACAATTCGTACTAATTAACCCTTGGCTGGTGTGAAAGAGTTGAATTCATATCTTTCCCAATGTTAATTTGCGTGTAAGTGAATATAACGAACCCAACAGGAATTTGAACTCGGCTGTACGAGTAATAATTCCGGGCCCTTATCCATTACACTATCCGCACGTCTAAGCTTACAGCTGCGGGTATTGTCAAGTTGTCACCCATTTAGATACTGACCAGGCTCGAGTTTACATAACTTTGGTGTTTCAACGTGATATGGCCGTAAGCTTCTAATTTTGGTCACAGACACGTGGCAGTCGATTTCATCAACGGAACTTAACGGCTATAGGGACCATGGAATCATGTGAGGAGATTGTCCAATATTCATTGCCATATAAGAGGACTGATATTGCATAATAGTTCAGTACGCTTTTCTTTGTTTCTAACGATTTTTTTTTTATTTATTAAAACCTTGTTTATCTTATGGAAAACATCTTTTCCTATACAAATGCTGCTTCGGATTTTCCGTCCTCTTTAAAATCAATTCCAAGATATTTAAACTGTTGTACCTTTTTGATTCTGGTACCCACAATTTGTAATTCGATATTGACCTGTTCCTTTCGATAACAATTATGCATAATCTCTTCTGATTAGACTTTTCTTCTCGCTTTCCTTCACTACCTTCTGTAGAAGATCTCGTATTTTCATTTCTATGTTTGCAATCAACACTGCATCCCGTACGTATCTTACGTTGTTGAGGCCGCCAATAATGAAATTTGGTAGGACTTCAAATCGCCTCGCTGTATAGGTTAAATACGTCCAGTAAAAAAAAAAAATCCTTGCCTTGAAACCGTTTATATTTTTGTATATTTACTGATTTCGTTTTCTATCCATATGCAGGCAGTATAGGTCCTTGATTGTTCTAATAACCTTCACAGATATTCCAAAGCCAAGTTTATTTCAATTCCGTTTAGTGTAGCAGAAATAGAATTTATCATTTGTATACTGCTTTCTTATGATGTAAAGTACATTCATGTCTTTTGGAGATGAAAAAACATGCAGTATATATAAAAATAAATTATTTATATTCTGTTGCTACTTACAGTCGTTATCTTTCACACCCGAGGAGTGCTCCATACTTCCAGCCTTGTGCCACATCTAAGTAACTCTTATTAAATCAATATTTACAGAGAGCTGTTTCTGTATTTTATCTGATTTTTGTTTCTGAAATCTCCCACTACTAAATAATGCAACGCTGCAATAAAACCCTAACAACAGCATATCAATATATGATGAGAAGATGCTGTAACGCAGACTCTATATTTGTTAGCGCAGTGCGACAGCCTGAACATCCAATATCTAAATCTTCTCATAAAAATTCGAGCAGCGATAATACAAGTGTAACAAACACATGTAGATTACATTCCCTGGTCAACATTTACAGAATATCTCTATTACACATGATGTTTATATTGATTGAACTGGATTTGATAATGATATTTCTTTATTCTTGAAATAAGTTCTCATAGAACAAGACATGATTGATTGTGAATTAAACAACGTCAGATTCTATGGCATTTTTTTCTGATCTTTACGCACTCTTTCCAGCCTTTGGGCCAGACGCGTTTCTGATTTCTCTTTACAATCAATACCTTCATATTACATCTGGTATAAAACAGGTCTGTTGTATAAACTAGATCACCTTCTAGAAAAGTTGGTTCACAGTTTATTTTTCACCAGAATATATCTTACCTATTTATAGGTCCACTATTCGTCCATGCATTGAATATTGCTGCCACATATAGTTTCGTAAATCTTCTATGAATTTACAAATTCGTGATTAAATGCAAATAGTAATCAGCAATGTTATCGGCCCTTACATGACATCTTTGATTCAGTCAATTTCCCACCGAATTAATGTAGCTTCCCTCTGACATTTCTATAAATATTATCATTGTAATTTTCTGCTGTATTTTCGTTTTGGTACCTCGACTTTACGAAGTTAAACACGGTACTCGATTGGCAGCTAGGACTCATTATTTTACAGATGAAATGTCTAGATGAAACCGCTTGTGAAACTCTCTTACGGCCACTTGATTTCCATTCACCATTGTCATTAAATGTAAATACAATATCAATAGTTATCTTCTCTATTTCTAATTCCTGATCTACCAATATTTTACCAATATCCGTGTTTTTTTTAAGAAAGGTAATAAAGTCACTAAGACGCCAGAGTTTACTGAATGTCAAACATATGAGAAAAAAAGAAAACAATATTAACGAGAGAGAACAATAAAGTGATCTCTCCTTAATAATGTTTGTATTTTTTCTCATATCTGTCATATTCAGTAAAGCCTGGCGTCTTAGTGGCTTTATTACCTTTCTCTGAGTGAAATGATAAAAAAACACCGATATTGGTAAAATTATACGCATATAGGATACATATACGATAAATATAACATGTGAGCCTCATTTTATAATATTTTTTCTCTGAGAAATATGAGCCATAATTATTTGTGATGTGTTATTTTGTTATGAAACAATAGGCTTGTTCATCATATTGTAAATAAATATATGCATGCTGAACATCAGAAGATTCAGGTAGGTTGAACTTTCAATTTAAATTTCAAGTTCTTGACGTCCGATGTCTATTTACACAACCGAGCCGACTTCAGTCAGATTTCTATCGCTTTCGTTTTTTGTTTTCATCACTGTGTTTTTTCTTAATATCCTACATTGTCGAAGCAAGAAATAAGTAGAAAAAGTTGTATGAAGCTGAAATTAAATGTTTCTTGAACGATTAATAAATTAGTGCAATTTCTATATACTTTTCAGTTCTTTGTTTGTGTAGTCTACAAAGTTCGAAGAAAGATATTCCGCGCTAAGTCTTACAAGTTTCATTCGCAGGAAGCCATTTTTAATCATTGACTTGAGAAAGCTGTTTCATACAGCGAATAGCTATTTCAGAAGAAGTTAATAGGAACTATTTTAAAACATAATAGATGCAAATTGCGTATTTTATTTAGCAAAAGAAACATAAACACGCACATATATAGGCGTTTGTTTGTATAATAGTGTATGAAATTTCCTGTATTTAAGAAGGCAAGATGGCCAAATACCACTGTCAGTGTAGTTCTAGATTTAGTAACTTTTTGATGAAATTCTAATAAATTAGTGCAATTTCTATATATTTTTACAATAACAAGTTGCACATTCTTTTTAAAGAATTCAGTTTCACTTAAACATGAACAGACGGAATAAGAAGCTAAATGAGATCGGCTAAGTTATACATCGGTCAGCAAAAAGTTAAAATTTTAAAATTACACGTGCGTGACTTTTCACTGTGTCACTTGATCCACAACTATAATCGACGTTTTTTCTATCTTGTTCCTTCCTCCCCCATATATATATATATATATATATATATATATATATATATATATATATATATATATATATATATATATATCATGAAGTGGAGTAAGTCCGACAATTATTTACATATTTTTTGTTTACATGTTATTTTTCAATATGCCTTAAATATACGTTTTGTTTATACGTTACAAAAAACGTAAACACACACGCACACACACACACACACATATATATATATATATATATATATATATATATATATATGTGTGTGTGTGTGTGTGTGTGTGTGTGTGTGTGTGTGTATATATATATATATGTGTGTGTGTGTGTATGTGTGTGTGTATATATATATATATATAAATTTGTCGAACTTAGTTAATTTCATAATATATTATGTGATTTATTTACGTTAAGAAACCCGTCAAGCAGATATGAGCGTTCGAGAGAAATCATGGGAAGTTTCTAGTGTTTAAAAGCAGTAATTTAACCTTGCTAACCAGACCCTCCCTCTGTAGCTAAATGTTATAGCACGTCAGACGATATTGCGTTTCCATGTAGTATACGGGTTCCATTCCTCCCGGAGGACTGATATTTCTTGAGATTTCTCGGACATTCACGCCGGTAAAATTTGTTAATAGTGTTTATTGCAAATATAGAATTTATTTAAATATTTCTATTTATAAAAATAATATATAAACCAAGAATATATATATATATATATATATATATATATATATATATATATATATATATATATATATATATATATGTGTGTGTGTGTGTGTGTGTGTGTGTGTGTGGAGAGAGAGAGAGAGAGAGAGAGAGAGAGAACAGTAAGATATAAAATCCGGTGTTCTTATAGATATTTTTTATTTTTAAACAATAGTGCTCAATGTAAATTTACAGAGCATTAATTTTATAAATTAACTGATTTAAAATATGTTTTTTATCGCTTCACAGTAATAACCATATTTAAAAAATTGAAGCTAAAAGCTTCGAATTTAATTTTGTTATTAAATTAAAGGCATTATTTCCATTTCCTCGTCAACCGAATTTTGGAGTAACTTATTTTTTTAAATTTACAGTTTTAAAGGCACAGCAAAGATTCATAATTGAGTGCTTTAGTCTGAAGAAGTCGTTTAAATTTTAAAATTCGTCACATTTATGAAACAGGTATTTTCCATTTTGTTGTTATCCCTCGTTAGTCAGATTATGGAGTTTATATATCATATTCTTGTATGACTTTTTTAATACATGCAAGGAAAATCATGTTTATTTTCTACCTGCACATACCGTCACTGGTTCTTTACACGGTTGGAGGTATGAGGTTTGTTAATGTTTGAGCACGAGGCCACCTACAAGGACGGCAGCACGCCAAAAGTAAAGAGGCGCATATTAATACCAATGCATCAAATCAGAATTGTCAGCGTTGCAACTGCTCCATCCCCAACTCTAACGTTTGCATTGTGACGATTCAATAAATCTGTCTTGTTTTGACTTGGCAAACACAGCCGTTGTTATAGAAACGGCTCCATCCTGGACATTCAAGATGGCGCTAGATCTACCGTCATGCAACAGAGGTTAGCGGATCGCGGTGACCGGGGCGTTTTTCAAAGAAAGGAAAGAAGAACTGCCTCAGACTAGATAGTGGAAAACGTCCGGACACAGAAAAGGAATGAATGAAAAACTAGATATTTGTAGAATGTAAGGCAAAAAATATTATGCAATGTAAATCTAGCATCATCATCATCATCATCATCATCATCATCATCATCAATATCAATATTAGCATTAATAATAATATTTAATGTTATTAATAATAATATTAATACTGAAAATCTACAGTTGACAATAAAAACTATTTTAAGACATTCTTATGTTTAACATTCTTTTTATGGATACAAATATTTAAGTAAATGCTCTGTTTTATAATAAACAACATTAGTAATATTTACCGGCCTGAATGTCCGAGAAATCTTCATAGAAAATATTCGTCCTCCGACAGAAATCGAACCTGTATCCTATATGGAACCGATCGAGCCATGGAGGATCGTTCGATTAGCAAAGTCTTTAAACTTCAGTCTTCCGTGAATCTCTCACGTACATTCATATCTGCTCAAGGCGTATCCAAATGTAAACAAATGACGTCATACATTATGAAATGGAAAAAGTCCGACTATTATTTTAAGACATTTTTATTTTTATACATTTTTTTATAGGTTTAAAATATTTAAGTAAATGCTTTGTTTTATAATAAACAGTATTAACAACATTTACCGGCTTGAATGTCCAAGAAATTTTCATAGAAAATATTCGTCCTCCGACAGAAATCGAACCTGTATCCTATATGGAACCGATCGAGCCATGGAGGATCGTTCGATTAGCAAAGTCTTTAAACTTCAGTCTTCCATGAATCTCTCACGTACATTCATATCTGCTCAAGGCGTATCCAAATGTAAACAAATGACGTCATACATTATGAAATGGAAAAAGTCCGACTATTATTTTAAGACATTTTTATTTTTATACATTTTTTTATAGGTTTAAAATATTTAAGTAAATGCTTTGTTTTATAATAAACAGTATTAACAACATTTACCGGCTTGAATGTCCAAGAAATTTTCATAGAAAATATTCGTCCTCCGACGGCAGTCGAACCGCATATAGCCTGACGTGCCTTAACCTATCGAGCCACAGAGGATCATTCGATTAGCAAGGTCGATTTAACTGCTTTTACAATTCACGCTTCCCTGAATCTCTCACGTACATTCATATCTGCTCAATGCGTATCCAAATTTAAACAAATGACGTCACACATTATAAACTAGACAAAGTCCGACAATTATTTTAAGACATTTTTATGTTTGTACATTCTTTTTATAGATACAAATATTCAGGCCGATAAATGTTATTAATACTGTTTATTATAAAACAGCATTTACTTAAATATGTGTATCTATAAAAAGAATGTATAAACATAAGAATGTCCTAAAATAATTGTCCGACATTTTCCATTTCGTAATGAAAATTATCCATTATTTAAAGCTTCCACGTTTCTATCAAATCTTACCTTTATCATTTCATTCTCTCCCGTAACCCTTCGAATATTGGTTGTCCATCCGTGGTTTTAACTAAATCCTATACAAACAAGGAATCGCTTCATATGTGAAACAGGGATCAGGAATACGCCTATGTTTTTATAATGCAACTTCTAGATTGTATACATATGTATATACATATATATATGTATATACATATATATATATATACATATATATATGTATATATATACATATATATATGTATATATATATATACATATATATATATATATATATACATACATATATACATATATATATGTATATATATGTATATATATATATGTATATATATATATGCGAATTCTTTTAGAGTCTTTTTCGTTTTCTTTTCATCATTCATAGCAACATAACATTTTAGTCCAATGAAGTCCCAAAGGATGAAAAGCATCGCAAGTTTCATTTTCGAGCAACTGGTGGTCTCTTCAGTCATCAGCGCTTCAATGGCAAGACCCAACTTCGTACACACATTATTCGTGATTTGTTGTTTGCTGATGCTGCTGCTCTTGTAGCGACATCCTTTGAGGAGGCGAAACATCTAATACATCGTTTGCTGCATGTAAAGCATTTGGTCTTACACTTAGCATAAAGAAAACTGAAGTTGTGCACCAACCTTGTCCTACTCCGAAGCAAGTCCGTGTTGAGAAACAAAAACCACCATTCTACAAATTTCCGGAAAGACCATTGAAATAGAAGACAAATCCCTGAACTATGAAAAGTCTTTCACCTATCTTGGTAGCAAAGTCAATTACAGTGGAACTTTAGATGACTATATCATGCATCGGAATGCTAAGGCTACCAGTGCTTTCGGAAAACTTTGCCATCACTTATGGAATGAGCGGGGTATTCGACTGGATACGAAAATCCAGGTTTACAGAGCTGTTGTACTTGCCATCCTTTTGTATTGCTAAGAGTCGTGGACTCCATACAGGTACCATATACGCCAGCTAGATGTTTTCCATAAAAGCTGACTGTGTGCAATCTGTGGAGTTAACCTTCAAGATAGGACATCTAACGTAGACCTGTTTAACAGGTGTAATATTGGAGGAATCGAAACTATTCTCACACAGTCTCAGTTACGGTGGACTGCTCATGTCTTGAGAATGTCTGATGACAGGATACCCAAGATCCTAGTATACAGCCAGTTAGATCAGGGCTCCAGTAATGTAGGACGCCCATGGCAAAGATACAAAGACAAGCTGAAAAGAACTTGTCAGCAGTCAATATAACACCCTTGAGCGCTAAGCCTTGGAGCGGGTAGAATGGAGGTCAACGTGTTTCAGTGGACTCATCAGTTTTCAATCTGCTTGTGTGAATCATCTTCAAGAAGCGAGAGCAAGATTTAAAAGTTCATCCAATCTAACAGTGATCTCATCTCACAATCCTCACAATTGCTCCATATGTGGCCTCCTTTGTAAATCACTAACGGGTCTTAAATGCCAATTAAGATTATCGCACAAAATTTCATAACTGAATTAACTACTAAGCTGTAAGATCCTCATACGTCGAACCCGATGGGAGAGCCATGGAGGATCGTCCGATTAGCAAAGTCTTTAAACTTCAGTCTTCCATGAATCTCTCACGTACATTCATATCTGCTCAAGGCGTATCCAAATGTAAACAAATGACGTCATACATTATGAAATGGAAAAAGTCCGACTATTATTTTAAGACATTATAATATATATATATTTCCCAATATACATACATATATATATATATATATATATATATATATATATATATATATACACACACACATATATATATATATATATATATATATATATATATATATATGTGTGTGTGTGTGTGTGTGTGTGTGTCTGTGTCTGTGTGTCAGTGCGTGTGTGTATATTGGGAAATATATATATATATATATATATATATATATATATATATATATATATATGTATGTATGTATGTATGTATATTGGGAAAAATATATATATGCATATGTATATTGGGAAATATATATTTTTTCCCAATATATATATATATATATGTGTGTGTGTGTGTGTGTGTGTGTGTGTGTGTGTGTGCGTGTGTATGTATTGGGAAATATATATATATATATATATATATATATATATATATAGTTAACTTTTATTCTCTTGGGCAAACGTGAATCTACGTCTACCCTAGTTTCGAATTCAGTAACGGTTTCCTGCGCGGTCTTTGGCCATGTAAGCATATCTTGTTCAGGGTCTCTTGTAATTGAAATATGAATAGCACGAATTTTGGTTACTTCATTAACTACATCCACATATAATTTTCTTTGCCCGTCATCCACCAATCTCCTATTTACTAAATCGCTCTTGGTGTCAGGTTTCATGGTCGACCTGTTTGCTTATGTACTCCGCCGGCTTTTCAGCTTTCCTTATATTTCTGTACAACTTTTTTAACCATATTCTTGCTTAACAGCCGTCTCGTAGCTATTTTAGTATCCGGTGTTCTGGCTGGTTGTATAAAAATGCGTTCCTTATAATCAAACTAGAGCACTTCCACGTGGAACAATATTTGATATAAACGTCTATATATCAACGCTACTTTATAATTGTGTAATCTATTTATATATAATTATATATAAACCTCCCTATAAGAAAATCTGCTCATTATATTGAATGAAATAAGCTACTCTGGTAGGAAGTGTGCGTTTGTAAATATAAAATTGGCAAATGCAAATATATGCAGTATATACAAAGTATAGAATGTAACATATTTTATACAAAGCTAATTCTTTAAAATAAACAAATAACTATCGACTGAAAAAAACAGATTTAAATAAATAAATAAAAATCTAAATAATGAAAGTAATTAAATAAATAATAAACACATAAACATAAGTATATATAATAATAATAATCAATCCCAAAAAATTAATAATCACCAAACGTAATAAGTATAAATTTAACAAACGACCCTATAAATAACTATAAATAACCACATGTGGATCCACAATTATTCCTACTGAATAACCTGTAGAATAATTTGGAACATAATCGCTAACAAATGGCCAATAACCATCAGGTTATTGCAATATATTTTCTCCTAAAATAATAAATATTTGCGAAATGAAGGAAGAAATTTAAAACTGTAGAAAATCGACTTTACACAAACTAACTAGCATAATATCCTAATAATTACGCTAATACTCATGGGAAAGGTATGAATCCTCTTCTCGTCATAAATTTTCCCCAGTATTCCTCTTGATATATAAAAATATATATCGTTATAATGAAGGAGGGGAAAGAAAAATAGACACATATTTGATGGACTGATATCAACTGGGTTCTGTAACCTTGGGTGGCAACTGGTCTACCGCAGAAAGAAATGGCAACCTACTGCCGGAAAAATCTGCCTTGTCAGCCATATATCGAAAGATACATGATCACCTAAGCATGTATCACGTATGGCACATAACTGACTGTACTAGCATAAAATATATGAAATAGCTAATTAAACATGTTTTATTGTGTTCTAGATAGTCTTTCATGAAGAACATAGCAGAAATAACCAATTTGATAAATAAAGAAATAATTATTTAAAATGTTATGCCTAAGATTTAGATCATAAACAAACGATTTTCTTGCCTAGTATTTTCGTATGCTGAAGTTTAATTCTAACAGGCATTTTTTATATGAGAAATTCGCACAACGTAATTTGAATTCTCATTTTTATCATTTTATTCTGTAATTCCCCCAAAACAAAACGAGAAAGTTACTCAAAATAGAGGGTAACTGCTAAAATGTTTATGATGAATGAGATGTTTGATATGAATGAAAGACAAAGTGACAGGTAGGAAAGATTATGGGCATAAGGAATATACATATCAGTTGACCCATGAATTGAAGATGTTAACATTCTTGTGTTTAGAAAAGCACTCACGCAGGAGTCTGATCAACAAGGTTGTAGTACTTGGGAAACACATCTCCAGATGGAACCTTTATCTTGAATTTGGAATACAGATTAAATAAGGATGATTCGACTCCGTGGTAGTAACAGGAATGTAGTAAATGTTATGGTCTTAAATGCTGGAACTCAAGAATGGAGCTCACCTGAATATCTTCATAGAGAATCGAGTCTGTGGGAAAGATACCTGAGGAAAAAGCTCATCGCAAATGTAAAGCGGAAAACGAATAACAGATTGAGCGAGTTCTTTATTTAGTATCAGATCTTATTTTAATGCCGAAAGCATAGATCTATCCATTTTATACAATCTTCCACCCAATAAAACTCCCAAGAGCCATTCAACTTAGGATTACTAAATGACATTTTT
>OZ038481.1:126647598-126702598 GCA_964036315.1 Acanthosepion esculentum | reverse complement strand
TGTGTGTGTGTGTTTATATAGACATAAAGTGTTCTTTTTGTAATGCTTTCATATCGTTCTTTGTACAGAGAATATTTTAAATTTTTAAATTTTCACGCACACATACACGAACACAAACACGCATATATTCTCATATTCACACGAACACAAACTGAGGTAAAAACACACAGGCGTATGTGGGTGTGTGTGTGACAGAGAGAGAGAGAGAGAGAGAATTATATATTCCTTGTGTAAAATATACTCTCGAAATTATTCTTATTTTTAATCTTGATCGTTCAAAAACGAAAAATTATCGAGTCGAATATATTAGGAAAAAACATTTGTTTCCGTTCAAATTTCTCTGAAGTACTGTGAAAACCGAACATAATGTTCTGCTACAACGCTACAGTGAGCAAGTGGCTCGTCTGAATGGTTCATTTAAAGTAATTAATTTCTGTACAGCCCCCAAAATATTTTAAGTCTCGTTAAAAAATCTAATTTCATGGTAGACATCACGCAGTTATTACAACCGCAGAATAGTTATGCTTGCACGATAGATATTTAACTCTATTTAAATATTCTCTATGTGGGTTTTCAGATATTTTATCATTAACATATCCATAAGTGCATAGAAAAAGCGGCTACATACAAGTGTTTCGCGGTTTGGTGTCTGTGTTGTTAAGGGGGGTGTTTATGGTACATGATTATTGTGGTAGTGTCTATATATGTAAGTATGGTTTTGTTTAGTTTATATGCGTTTATATGAGAGTGTTTGGATTGATTTCTGTAGGTTTGTCGGTATGAACGTGTTTGTCTGCAAGTGTGTGTATCATTTGGTTTCTGAGTTTTTCGGCCTCTTCGTCTGTTTTGAAAAAGAGAGATGAAAAAAATATCCCTTCCCAGATCGTAAGTTTTTTTTTCATTCAACAGAAGAAATCTGGGAAAAATATATTAAAAGAAAATCATTGAAGATTTTACCAATCAACAAAAAAGTTGATTTTTACGCAACAATAAAGAATAAAATTCATCGTAAAAAAAGAGAAACCTTTCCTATTTCGTTTTTGGAAAAATAAAAACCAGCGATTTATTATTCGCGATAAGGCAGCGAATATATGTAAATCCAGGGAAAAAAAAAATATATTTTGAACATTTTTTTTTCTCATGTGATTACAGTCGCTGACTCGAGGGGATAGGAAATGATTTGGTTTATTTTCGCCGGAAGGGGAAAGTCTCCCTTCAAAAAAGTAAATAATTTTTTTTTGTATGTGAAAGAATGCAAAGATGAAAAGGACTGAAAAAAATCTGTTAGATGTAATTTGAAATAATAAAATCAAAAAGCTTAATAAAAATCTTCATATGATGAGTGCAAACCCAACATGCGTAATGCACGTGCACATTTTGGAGTTTGCTTTTACAAATATTTAGTTGAACAATGATTGAGGAATACGGACAGATAGAAAGATAGATATAAAAATAAATATCAATAGATGAAGAGAATTACTAAAGTTGTACGAATAAAATGTAAAGATACACAAAAACACTGAGTGATAGAAAGATAGGGATTTTATTTCACAAACAGAAAACATTCTATCTGAATATTCATGGCTGGTAACGTTTTTAAGGCAAACATTATTTTTAATTATAGCGCTCATTTTAGCATATTAATAATGAATTAAATAGAATCTTCACTTAAACTGAACCTACACTGGGTTTGACGTAAAATACATGCGTAATATGCGTAAGTTGTTTGCACATATCATTGTATCTAAAAGTCTCATTATTATCACACTTCAGTTAAATAAAGTTAATTACAGAGTGCACAGGTTCTTTCAACTTTTTGTGACTGATGACCGAATGATTTTACTGTTTTTAAACTACAATTCTCCATGATTTTCTCTCGTACATTCATATCTGCTCGATGCGTATCCAAATGTAAACAAATGACGTTGCACATTATGAAACAGTAAAATCGACTTTCCTAACCGAAACGCTACTTTGTGGGTGGCTCAATCGGTAAAACACATCAGGCTATATGTCGATTCCGTATAGGATACAGGTTCGATTCCTGTCGGAGAACGCATATTGTCTATGCAAATTTCTCTGACATTCAGGCCGGTAAATGGCGTTGATATTGTTTATTATAAACAGGGCATTTACTTAAATGTTTGTATCTATAAAAAGAACGTATAAACATAAAAATGTCTTAAAATAATTGTCGGACTTTGTCCATTTCATAATGTGTGACGTCATTTATTACATTTGCATACGCGTCGAGCAGATATGAATGTACGACAGAAAATCATGGAGAATTCTAGTTTAAAAACAGTAAAACCAACCTTACTAACTGAAAAACTCCTCTGTGGTTCAATCGGTAAAAGCACGTCAGGCTTATGACGGTTCTGTATAGGAGGACGCATATTTTTTATGAAAATTTCTCGGACATTCAGGCCGTTAATACTGTTTATTATAAGCAGAGCATTTACTTAAATATTTGTATCTATAAAAAGAACGTATAAACATAAAAAATGTCTTAATATAATTGTTGGAGTTTGTCCATTTCATACACACACACACACACACACACACGCACACACACACACACACACACACACACACACACACACACACACACATATATATATATATATGTGTGTGTATTATTTACATTAATCGTACTATCGTCCTCATATTTGTCGCCATGTTTATCACAACGTTTCGGCCGTCGTACGCTCCGGCCTTCTTCAGATGGTTGGAATGTCGAACTGAACCCTTAATTTCGCTCACTGGTGTAGACAGTTCTAGTTACACGTGCCATGTTTAATGGATGTCAGTTTTCAGTTATCTCCCGTTAATTTTCCCTCTGAAAGTTCTCCACTGCCTTAACTGGGTATAAACTCACACTCTTTGGGTCCTGTCACTGGATCTAACCAACGCCTTTATCCACT
Source organism: Acanthosepion esculentum (assembly GCA_964036315.1). NCBI lineage: Eukaryota > Metazoa > Mollusca > Cephalopoda > Sepiida > Sepiidae > Acanthosepion > Acanthosepion esculentum. The sequence goes on along the minus strand of OZ038481.1, from coordinate 126,699,674 downwards.
GTGCCATGTGTCCTTGAGGACATCTGTGTATGAATTTCTAGGTATTATAAACCTAATGTTTTCAGCAACCATTTTTTACCAGTGCTCATATTGCAATTTTTGATTTATCAATTCATGTTTTTACCAGAGCTCATATTGCAACTTTGTTGTTATTATCGCTTTTCTCTGGCACTCCTTATTACGGGTTCCCATATTGTATTAATTTCTATGCTTGGTCGGCACAGGATATTTTTATGGCCTAGCATATGTGCCTATTCCTTAAGTTTACGAATTTTCCAATGGTGTTCCTTGTCTATGATCTCAACCTAATCCCACAGAAGGCGGTGATCTCCCTTCTCTCTTCATATGTGGTCAGCCACACCTTTTTCCACTTTCGCTCGTGTTACAGCTTTCTGGTGTTCTTGAAGCCTGACCTTAAGGGGGCGGCCTGTCTCTCCTTTATATTTCTTTACGCAGCTGCACGGGATAACGTACACACAGTCTTTAGTCATGTTCTCCTCTATGGGGGGGTCTTACTCGGGAGCGATATCTGCGAAGTGTCGTCAAGCTTTTGAAGATTGTCCTGATGTTATATGGACCGCAGATCCTTTGTATTTTCTCTGATAACCCCTTCACATAAGGCAGGCAGACTGTTTTCTGAGTGTTGTTGTCCTCCTCCTCCTCCTCTTGTACCCGCCTATCCCAGTTTTGGGGGTGCTGCTGCCAGTGTAGTTGTTACGTTGTAGGGTACTACTTATACTGACCAGTTCTTTATCTAATCTCTCTGGGTCGCCATTTATGACTTTTGCTCGGTGTTGTAAGCAGCGAACGATCCTTTTCTTACGCTGTATGGATGGTGGGAGTTGAAATTGAGGTACTGTCCGTTGAATGTCGGTTTACGGTATACAGATGTCTTGAACCATGCTCTCTCCGAGATATTAGAACAGTGACAGGACCCAAAGAGTGTGAATTCACAACTCGGTTAAGGCAGTGGAGAACTTTCAGAGGGAAAATTAACAGGAGATAACTAATAACTGACATCCATTAACCATGGCACGTGGAACTGGAACAGTCTACCCCAGTGAGCGAAATAAAGGGTTCAGTTCGACATTCCAACCACTTGAAGAAGGCCGGAGCGTACAACGACCGAAACGTTGTGAAAAACATGGCGACAAATATGAGGACAATAGTCCGAATAATGTAAATAATTTACATAATACCTCATCTCAGAAATATAGACATATTCAAGGTATGATTGACTCTTTGTAATGTAAATATATGCTGCCTATTTTATTATGTTCATAAAAAACAATTGATCCAGCAGTAAAAAAAAAATTCCTATGTTTATAAAAAACAATTGATGCAGCAGTAAAGAATTCCTGAGGAAAAAAAAAACTTCTAAGTAAGACATATCACTCTGTTACTTGAACTATCTACTTAGTTCATATCATATTAACTGAAAAACACTTATAAAAGAAAATACGTGGATTTACCAAATTACAAAATACATAAAAAATTCTCACTTTAAATATTTAAAATTTAGCGTTGCGATTTACACGCTCCAACACCATATAACAGTTAACAAATAGCTCATACTTAAAAACATCTTTCGGTCCGATAAACACATATAAATCGTCTCCCAGTTTTGATTCTGATGGATAATAAAGCCTGATGATGAACGACGTGAAGCATTCGAAAGTACTAGCAGAAATAAAAAATAAAAAAATACACCATATCCATTTTATTTATTTATGAGGATCTCAACACTCGGAAGATTATCAGTAGTGGAATGCTTATGTTTATGTTTACTAGCAAAGTGATTTCGCCAATAATCGCATTCACATTGCTGATTGATTCAAGGTATGATTGACTCTTTGTAATATATATATATATATATATATATATATATATATATATATATATATATATATATATATAAAATTTAAAATTACGTAAATACTCTCATTTTGGTCAGCACCTATTTGGATATGCAATGATGTTGATCAATCCGGAGTTCTTAATTTTTCAACATCGGCTATGTCATTAAATCAAAGAGCATTATCATTTTCAAATATCATGCTCTTTTACATTTATCAAGTAATTGCGTAATTGCTACAAACTGTCAAATTATTCTAGTGCACTCAAATTTATTACCAAAATTTGGTATAAATCTTCCGTGAGTGTATTAATTTAGAAATCTCCTGATTATAAACTTACAAACAAATATATTATACAAACCAGACAACAGTAAATAGAAAACTCTGCCATTATTTCAAAAAACACTAACAATCAGTGTATCTGTCAAATTTTAAATAACTTCCAATTCCAACACGTCAACAGTCCCAGAGCGACATTGTATATACTTTTTGTGGTGACACTTTCGTGATGCTCGTTGTAGTAGAGACCTTGTAATGGGATCGCCTATGTTTGCTCACTGGCGATCTATGTTCAAACTCAAGTCTCGGCAGCGACACTTTATCCCAATATAACAATACTGAAGCCAGCAAAACACTTGTGTCGAGATAGCTTGACGGACCACTTCCCGATTCGGGCTGATTTCAGTGCTTTTTGAATTCAGTGCTTTTGCTTTTTCTAAACAGCTACCACTCCAAGAGCGCCTATCAGTCCTGCTATCTAACTCCAAGCTGGTAATCGAAAATATAGATTCATATATTTTCGAATGTAATTTTGCACAAATGTGCTTAACGAATTCGGCTCGTCGATTGCAGTCAAACCTTACATTTTCCGTCTTCATATTTACAGGTTTTTAAATTCTTATTCATTCACGTATGGAATATAACAGTTCCTTTCTCTAGTCTGATAATGGAACAAGATTATTTTGTGAAATTTCCTCATCCAAATTGTTACAAACTTGTATAACTGGCACGAAGAGAATGATTATGAGAGCAAATCGATTTATTGATCGGCTACTTTAGAAGCTTCTTTGAACTATGGCATACAACTCCAGTTTTTATAGTATCGCTGCTTTTGTTCTGACAACACTCGGGGAACAATAAAAGAAAATACTTCTCGTTAATAGGATAAGTATGTTCCTCTGAAAGGCTGACCCGGAGAATTTGACGATCTTTGAAGAGCTATTGCAACAAAGTGGTCTCTTAAACCGGAAGTTGTTGATATATCATAGCAAAATCCTGGTTAGGTTATCTTCAGCGTGTTTCGCTCATCAAAACTGGAAGTAATATTGTCTCATCTGAGAAACATAAAATTTACTAAGACTCCCAGCACTTAACCAGTTAACAAATGCTAAAAGTATCCTCTCTTCTTGTGTGTCTGTCTCTTGGTCTAAGGCTTATTCTTCCTATCCTCTCGTAAACTATATGATGAATATAAAATTCTGATTTTATTGGGTTAACTTCTCCACTCATTCCACAAGCGGACATTATAACAGCTCAGATATAACTATATAAGATAATATATATTGTTGCTTTTCAATAGTTAATCACCCATTTCGAAAGTTTAAGTGGATTTCCTGACTTCAGTGATAGTTCTCTATAGTTAATCCTACCTTCAGCGTGAAGAACAATTATCTCGCTTTTGACCCGTGAATTACAGAGTATCGTTAACTATACTATTTACATTATTCGGACTATTGTTCTCATCTTTGTCGCCATGTTTATCACAACGTTGTACGCTCCGGCCTTCTTCAGGTGGTTGGAATGTCGAACTGAACCCTTTATTTCGCTCACTTGAGTAGAATGTTCCAGTTCCACGTACCACGTCTAATGGATGTCAGTTATCAGTTATCTCCTGTTAATTCCCCTCTTCAAATTCTCCACCGCCTTAACCAGGTATTGAACTCACACTTCATTTCTCAAGGACACATGACACAGTGGATAAAGGCCTTAGTTAGATCCAGTGACAGGACCCAAAGAGTGTAAGTTCAATACCTGGTTAAGGCGGTGGAGAACTTGGAGAAGGGAATTAACAGGAGATAGCTGACATCCATTACACCTGCCACGTGGAAATAGAACAGTCTACTTCAGTGAGCGAAATAAAGGGTTTAGTTCGACATTCCAACCACCTGAGGAAAGCCGGAGCGTACAACGGCCAAAATGTTATGATAAACATGGCGACAAAGATGATAAAAATAATTCGAATAATGTTATACGTTAATTCATTTTCCTGTTATATAGAATAAGAACAATAAACTTTTCCAAGTATAAGTAAAGTATTAAGAGTTAGGAAAATGCTATCAGAAACAATTATACTGAACTGCTCCTCCAATGCTGAACAATCAACGTATAGATGAAAAAGAATCGCGAGAACGAAAAACATGTTCCACCGACTAATGCTAATAATAGAATATACTGAGGAAGTCTTAAAAATAATTGAAATGATAAAAAAAAAGAGCGCTCACAATCAGAAAGAGACTGATGAAATATCTGAGACGCATAATGAGAAAGTAGGGCTTGGAGAATTAGATACTCCCAAGACATACTGAAGGCATTGTGAGCAGGGGACATAGCGAGTAACCTACTTAAGGAGACAATGAATGTAAGTCGGAAAAAAGGAGAACGTGATCTGGTAAGTGGACACAGCAAATAACAGAACGCCTATATAAGATTAATGTCTACAAATACACTTCCGCAACTGGAGACTGTATCTCTGAAAATAAATTTTAAAAAATATCATAATTGTTGTGGATTCCGGGATGGAATCCTGCACAAATAAATAAAAACGCCAGTAATTGAAATAGGAAACTAAGTGTATTGAACGTAAGAATACAAACTTGAAATGAAGATTAGTAGTCCAGGAATACGGGTTAGTAGAAATTATATGTACAAGTCTCTGTAAGTGGAGCCGTAATTATCTCACTCTCTGTGGACTCTACGTATCTCAACCTTATCTGAACGTATCTTTTTGTGAACATCCTGTGTACAGCATGTATCTCCTCTCTGTCTGAATAAGTATACTTTAAACGAGTCCAACTTGTGTAAAAGGGGGAGAGCCCCACAAAAATAATATATTATATTAGATAGACAACAGCAACCGTCTCCTGAAGACCACATTACCGACCAATATTTATTGACAACACATGATGCTGCTGCACAAAACTTGCAATAACATAAAATATATTCATGCATCAGGGCGTAGGTATTAATTCCCTTCTTCTTCTCTCGTTTATGGGTTTAGTAGTCGGTTATATTAGTCTCTTTAGCCTTTCAGTCAATAAGAATGTCTACACTGAATTCAAATCGTGAAGAAGGCAACGAAAAAACACGCTACTGTCTTTCACAATTCACTGATAATAAGAATAAGTGACGGATATCTTCGTATGTCGAGAAAAATGCCATTTGAAAACAATTACATTCACATAAAATGTAAAAGTTAAAAGTAACTATCTCGTCTTATTCAAAACGTAAGTGAAAGGTTATCACGGCACTTGATTTCTTGACTATGACTGAAGTCATTCCAAAAACTTGAAGGTTATAATAAACAGGTATTAACTGTAGACAATTCCTTCATAACGTAAGTTCAAACTGTCTATGGTAATGTAAAATTAGCCATTACATTATTTGGACATATTCGGTTGAAATATATTAAATCTCTGTTAAAACAATTTAACAGGAAAATATACTTCACTTTTTCACTAACTGTTATAGATCTTTTCGGTACTGATGGTGGCTTCTGTCCTGTTTGTTTGGACTTATGTGGAAAATCAACATCTTGATTTTGTTATTATTTTCTCTTCGAGTTACATAAGTTAGAGATTTTAGTTGTTGATGTGGTTTTTGTTATTTGGAATAGTTCTTTGTATAGCGCCACTTTATAAGGTTCGAAAAAAGAAGTTCTTCGCTAAGGAAGCCATTTTTAATCACTGACCCGAGAAACCTGTTGCAAAAAACTGATAGCTTTTTCAGCACGACACAATAAGAAATATTTTAAAACATAATAGATAAAATTTGAATAATTCATTTAAGAAAAGAAACACACACACACACACACACACACACACACACACACACACACACACACACACACACACACACACACACACACAACACACACACACGCACACACACACACACACACACACGTTATTTTGTGTGGGTGTTTGTGTATAGCTCTATTGTTTGGAATGTCATATATTTACGGGAGATGAGTGTCCAATAATAACGACAGTGCATTTCTATATTTTTCGGATTTCCTAATGTCTCACCGTATTTAATATATATATATATATATATATATATATATATATATATATATATATATATATATATATATATATATATATATATGATAAAATATAGTTTTAATGTATACTATATGCATAGTTTGAAAGTGCCCACTATAAGAGATAGAATCTATACAAATATAAAAGTGGATATTGAAGTGTGGTGTGACGATTGCATTTAGCAGGAAACAGACTGTCGCCTCTAGGTGTTGATTTCAATGTCCCCTTTCATATACTGGACGTTACTACACGTGTATTCGTACATCATAAAATTTAAATAAGGGCACACGAGGAAGAACATTGCTATCCGACGCGTTTCGTCGTCTGATGGGCTTTATCAAGACAAATATAGGATTTATTTTGTTTTACGTGTTCATATACAGGAAGTCAATGGTTTAGCTAGACATATAATTTTGAGATGGTTCATAGATATTTATCAGGTGGTGGATAGGTCGGTCAAAGCATGTGGCGGATGAAAAAATCTATTATCTAAAGTCTGTTATGAAAAAGGTAAGCGAGGTATATTCGAAATGTTTTTTTTTATTAAATGAATATTGTTTTAAATTTTGGGCAGATTGTTATGGTTTAGGATGGTATAATGGATGTAACCGTTTTCTTTTGATTTTTTAAAAATATTTTTGTGGCTGTGCATGTTCACTTGGGAAAGAAGTGATGCTTTCAGAAAAGATGAGATTGGAAAGAAACCGGAGCGTAGCTTTATATCTTGATAAAACTCAATAGCGTCACTCTCATGAATTTTCCTTCTCATTCAATTCTTTTCTTTTCTTTTTTGGTAAGTATGACATATTAAGGATGAAAAATTGTGGTTGAATTTATTTCTGTTTAAGAATAGTGCATTTCATAAATTGTTATGTATAATGTATCTTTTGTGTTCATAGATATGTTTATTTTAATTTTTTGCATGTTTCCCCAATATATTGGGAAGAACAGTTTTGGTTATTTATTTTACATATGTCTGCTACTTTTATTCATTTTGTTACCTTGGAAGATACACTCTTTCTGAAAATAATACCTATCTATTTATCTATCTATCTATCTATATATATATATATATATATATATATATATATATATATATATATATATATATATATATATATATATATATGTGTGTGTGTGTGTGTGTGTGTGTGTGTGTGTGTGAGTGTGTATTTATGTATGTATGTATGTGTGTGTGTGTGTGCGCCATTAAACGCAAAATGAGTTCTACCCTTCTAAAATATGATTTCATTCATATTTTCTCTCAATACGTTTTATTACACAGTAAAATATGATGAATACAAAAGAAATAAATGAATTATTCCTTGCAGAATATGCAAATAATTCTTCACTGAAGCATTCTTTGCATTTTGATCGAAACAGACATGTTCGCAATGATTCCTACACATATCTTAACAATTAGTTACAAATAAATTATTAGCTATCTAAATCTGTACCTCGATCACGTATTATATCACAAGATTATCACAAGTGTTTTGACATATATTAAATGACTTTTTTTTATTGACGTTTCCAGATTCTTAAAACTCGTTATTGTTCCTATCTTCAACTCACCAGATCTTTTCTCGTTTGGTTTGTAATCTGTAACCTCGCTTAACTGCTTGGCATTTATTAATCATTGTTTGGCCAAAGTTGAAACGTATTTTGTCTTCTTGGAAAGTCGACCATTGGATCAAACTCAACATTTACAATAGACTCTTTGTTGTTTGGTTACTGTTGTGGTGTCCTCCCTCTAAAGAGTCTATGTTGAACTCTTCCGCCTACTATCAGATTAGTAGGAGAAAAGGCCTTGTGGGGACAGTCCACTAGATTGTTCATCTGTCGAACTCTCTGCCTTGAGCAGAGGGGAACTCGGACGAAGCTATGCCGAAGGGCAAAGTTTCGTCCCGGGACGTAGACAGACCCTGAACCCGTTTATACGGGTTCGAAGGGAATATTCTTGGCCGAGCTTACGGGCTCAGAGAACCCACGGTAAACTCTGTCTTATGCCACATACATCCCATGTGGGGCGGGGGGATGATAATTATTAACAGTCGACCAGATTGTTCAACTGTTGAACTCTCTGCATTGAGTAGAAAGGAACTCGGACGAGGCTTTGCCGAAGGGCAAAGTTTCGTCCAGGGAGGTAGACAGTCCCTGAACCCGTTTATGCGGGTTCTAAGGGAATCTTTTTGACCGAGATAACGGGCTCGGAGAACCCTCGGTAAACTCGGCCTTGTGCCACATACATCCCTAGTGGTGGGGGATGTTAAATATTAACAATCTAATAGATTGTTCTACCGGGCTGTGACTTCGCAGCTGCTGTTGAACTCTCTTCCTTTGGTCGTGGGTGGGCTGTTAAATATTAACAGTCATCCGATAGCCAATAACTAGTCGTGTAATACTCTTCTGATGTACTGATTAATATGTGATATTACTGCAACACTTGTTTGGTTATTTATTTAACCATTTATTTGGTCACAACAGTTACAAATGTATATGTATTTTTTGTTCTAATTCCATTCATTTCATACAGTCTACCAGTGTTGATAGCTGGAAACCATCTTCATATCATAATGGTGCAAGACCAGTACTCTTTGAGATGTAAGCTTCAACATCTTTCTGAAAATGCGCCCTACATCCTTGTAACGAAGATGATCAATTTTAGTTTCATATGATCAAGAATCTTGAATATATGACGAGGACCAAAATTTCAGCATAATTTTACGTACCTGGGTTGTACTAGTGGCGTCTTCCGTTGTCCTTCAAACTCTATGCATATGTCGAGCACAGTATTCTGATACTAGACATATTCTGACCGGGGATGTATTTTCAGATTTCTCTTACCATCCCAAAGGAATTTCTCTCATAACACATGATCACTTGTTTTTCTTTCTGTTGTTTTTAGCTTCAAATTCCTTCATGCTATGCTCTGTTTAACTCCAGTCCTAAAGTGCACGTTAACTTAATACCATATTATACATGTTTACATTAGTTTCAGAATAAGTTTTGAATTCTTTGCTCTAAAGAAAAAAATTGCTTCCTGTGTAATTCATTTCCGTTTTTATGATATGATGTGTGTGTGTGTGTGAGCGCGTGTGCGTACATACATACATACATATATATATATATATATATATATATATATATATATATATACATAAGTAAGTAATTGATTTGGGGATTTAGGCTAATATTAGTAGTAGATGCGGAATGCTGGTGAGTACCAGATAGGACGAAACAGCCGTCCAGTGATTATGCATTCTATTGAGGATTCTAAGCTCGACGAATTACTATTATATATATATATATATATATATATATATATATATATATATATATATATATATATATATATATATATATATATATATATATGTCATTTATTTGTAAACAAGTCATAAGAATTTCATTAATATCTGACAATCATTTGATTTATGAAAAATTTTCAAAACAATATTTTTACTTAAAAAAAAAACTATATTTTCCATACTAATCTTTGGCCCACCGCTGATGTAAGAAAAACAATATTTTTAACTTAAATTTTGAACGTGTTAGAGAGGATCAAATAATTTCATAAAATAATAGAAATACATTGGTCTTTTGTCTTAATAAAACCATAACTTTTTTGACGATAAGAATTAGTTTTTGTCAAGATTTTTGCCTTTCTGATATTGGCATGTGCTTTTTAGAATAATTTTGGAGATACCTCCAAACACACGCACATACACACATATACATACATATATATATATATATATATATATATATATATATATATATATATATATATATATATATATATATATATATATATATATATGATTTGAACATTAAATAATATTAAAAAATTAAAATTTTCAGACACACTGGGACGTATATAAATATGTTTCTTCTATTTTCTAATGAGGTTCCTCGACTAGTTTCGGTCAGCATGGACATCAGCAGGAGCAATAACCTTGATTGCTTGGAGCAGTAAACTACAGTAGTGAATGACTGTTTTTGAAGAAAGTCAACTTTATCTGTCGTTATCATTTGTTTTTTTCGTTAATTTTGGTCAGTCCGCGTGTTGGTCCAACGACCTCTTTGAAGGTGTCTTTGTTATAGGATGATAGGTTCAGTAATATGACGTACTCTACCACACTTGTTCATGGTGCGTTGGCAGTGGACTTGAATGCAGTTGGTTGCTTCCTAGAGTATTTACCTCCAAAGGCATAAAGTTGCATCACCTTTTTACCCATAGCCGATGGTGAAAGTTAGGCATTAATTACTTTTCAAAAGTCCATCTTCAAAACGAACGAAGGAGCTTCATTCGAATCCTAATTCGATCTGTTTATCCAATTCATTGTTAATTTATCGCACCAGTATCTATCTATACATCTATTTCAATCTGTTCATATCTATCTATCTATCTATCTATCTATCTATCTATCTATCTATCTATCTATCTATCTATCTGCCTCAATCTGTTCTTATCTATCTATCTATCTATCTATCTATCTATCTATCTATCTATCTATCTATCTATCTATATATATATATATATATGTTTATATCTATCTCAATCTGTTAATATCTATCTACCTATCTATATATATATATCTACCTCAATCTGTTCTTATCTATCTACACACACACACACACACACACACATATATATATATATATATACATATATATATATATATATATATATAGATAAAATTCTGATCTTATATATACCTTTTTATAGCTATCTCAATCTGTTGATATCTATCTACCTATCTATCTGTTTATGTCTATCTCAATCTATTCATATCTATCTATCTATCTCAAACTTTTCATATCTATCTATCTATCTCAATCTATTTTTATCTCTATATCTGCACACGCACGCACGCACACGCACATATACACGTACACGTACGCACACATACACAAATTTCTCTATATTTATGTATATCAGTCTCCTAGACATTTTTGTATGTCTCACCAAATACAAATCTTGTCGGTGAGTCATGGTTGGTTTGTCTTAGTGTTAAAATAGTAATGCTGAAGAAGGTGTGTGATATAGAAAGCTGTAGGAAATTAGTATGATTCTGTGGATAAGGAGTAAATACAATGATTGACCCTCGACTCAGGGCGGTTATGATTTGAGTGTTCATAGAAGCATTCAAACGGGAGATTCTTTCTCAAAATGTCAGTAAAAAGAGAAAACTGTCCGATTCGAATTTTCTTCCATTTGGAACACGGGAGAAATGAAGTCGATTCGATTCCGTGGAAGTATCACGCGCATCTTACCTACAATCATCTTAAACGGTTGAACTAATCAACAAAATCCAAACCATCCAAATGCTCTAACGATATAAAAGAAAGTTTCGCGCGTACATCATATTAAATTTAACCGTGATCGTTGGATTCCACGATTAGCAATAACTTGTGTTATATTACTATCGGAGATTGCATGCATATCGATGTTCCTTAAAGTTAAAGAAGTAAACGAGATTCAGTTTTTGAATGTGAAAGATTCCATTTTTAAAATAACGATATAAAAACGTCGTCATTGCCAGACGAGGTGTAAAACTTATCAAAATAAAAAGCCGAATAAAAAGGAATTGTTTCTTAAAATCTTTGAAGATTGAAACCACGGATTCTGTAACAGAACCCTTCTCCGTCTTCTCTGCAACCAGAATTCACCTTTGTTTGATTGAAACGTAGCTCGTCTATTCGTTCGTTGTTAAATGCGTGAAAAATCGTTTGCATCGTCACACTGATTCGAAGAAAGGCAACAGAAGAACGCAGAGTTGCAGCCATTTTGGCGTCGACTTCAATCTGCAATTCACCTGGAAATGCATTGATGTGTATTGATCAGCAAGATATCAAATTCTGATCTTAGATAAAACCCCGAAATGATTAAAACCTTCAAACTGTACATTTCTTGTTGTATAAACGTTGGTTCTTTCGGGGGTTAAGCGGTGGCAATTCAAGTCTCTTTATAATCTACTGCATTCTGATTTCATTTATCTTTTTTTTAAAGATCAGAACGTATGTGGACAAAGTTAGCTGTGATAAAACAGAAGAAAAAATAAAAAGTCATAATGAAATACTTAATGTGAAAATTTAAATAATTTGAAGAAGCTACAATAATTACTGAGTAAATAATATAAAAGCATGAATTTGAATCAAATTTTTTCTCTATGTCTATATATTCGAAAACGATAACACTTTAAAATGAAAACTCTTCAAATTGAAAATTCAAACGACTACATCGATTGAATACATAAATCAAACCTGAGTTGTAATTAGTAAAATCTAATTTACAAAACGATACCTCATCTTCTGAACTATTTTTGACTTGAAGATACACTACAAATCAGTGTGCTTTCTCATTTTTAGTAACTTTATGAATAACACGTATGTGTCCTCTCTAAATGTGTCGGTTGTACAGTCTCTTCAAAAAATATACGGGAGATAAAATTTATGGGTTTTAAGCCATTGTCCAATATATATCTTATGGTTATCTGAAGTATTCATTTCTAATAATATTAATCTTCGTCGTATTTTGGGAATTATGCCTTCAGTTTGAAAGCATTGATCTGCAAAATTGCTATTCTGCCTGAGACTTTCCAATTTCTATGATTGTTATTATTCCATTTGGCAAAAACATTTCCATAATATTTATTCTCTTTTTTTTCATATCTATTCACTTGTGCTGTTAAACGACAATCTTAATACCAAGTCCTTCTTATTTTTGCCCCTGTTTAAGACATAAGGTGGTCGTACATATTCGTGAAATGTGTCACTGGAAATCGACCTTGATAATTGAGAACAGTGATAATAACGGTTTTTAAATTCACTACAAACAGTATTTTTTACATTTTCATTTAGTTCAGTGATTACCAAAATTAACAGTACCACCAAGTCTCTGATCAGTGGAGAGATCTAGGGGACGATGAGAAAAAATAGTTGTGGCAACTCTGAACCCTAACATACACCACACGTATTGTACCTGAAGTGTATGTTGCCTTCACTTTACTGCGTATCCCATGTATATAACAGTAATTATAGGAAATACTAAGAGAGTAGCACCAAGAAAATCCAATCAAAGACTTACTATACATTTGGTTGAGGCGTTATGGTTGTGTCAACACACTGAAGGGAAGGAGGCTAATAAAAATAATTTGTGCTATAATACTGTCGGAGGAGGCATGCATATAGATTTTCCTTGAAGCTAAATAAATAAACTAGATTCAGTTTTTGAATGAAAAAGATTTCATTTTAAAGTAACGATATGAAAACGTTCTCATTACCAGACGGTGTGTAAGACTTACCAAAACAAAAAGCTGAATAAAAAGGAATTGCTTCTTAAAATCTTTAGAGATTGATACTACAGATTCCGTAAGAGTGAAAGATTTCATTTTAAAGTAACAATATGAAAACTTTCTCATTGCCAAACGGGGTGTAAGAATTACCAAAACAAAAAGCCTAATCAAAAGGAATTGTTACTTAAAATATTTAAAGATTGATATTACAGATTCCGTAAGTGTGAAAAACTTTAGATTCTTTCGGTTGGAAACTGTTTAATGGTTACTTTTCAATGGTTCACGTTGGTGATGCAATGTGCCTAAATGTAGAAGAATTTATAAAATTTGTACTTAAGTAAAAATGATTTTTAGTTTTCCCCAAAAGACTACGGAAAATTTAACAGATAAATCCGAAAGCGCACGGGGAGTGGGGGGAAAGAGAGAGAGAGAGAGAGAGAGAGAGAGAGAGAGAGAGAGAGAGATACCTTCCAGAAATGAAGCAATGTAATAAATGATAGGAAAAACTCGTTAAATACAAAAGAAAATATGACTTAAGCAGTACCTGTCCTCAAATATGGCACCGAATGATGGAAGATTCCAGCGATAATGAAGAAATGCCACTTGAAGCGATTCTATTTCTACAGACGAATGCAGAGAATATTATGAATGGAAATTGTGATCAACCAGAAAGTTTTAAGGGAGATATGAATGAAAAAAGTCACAATTAGAAGCAGAAGACAGTTGAAATTTCTATGAGAAATTCTCACTGATAGGAAATATTAAAGGCAAGAATTAAAGACGGAAAAAGAGGGTAACTTACCTGACGTTTCTGTGTAGATGCTTACAAAAGCCGAGAAATAGAAAATGGTAACAAAGATAAGAATTAGTGCACAGCCATAATCGCACACATCATACGTTCGGCCTTGTATCACATCTAAGCTACGCTTCGAAAATCACCATGATCGCTTACGTCTTGAAGAGATACATAAAAGAATACAATTTCTGATAATATGAGATAATATGTTTGAAAAAAAATGTATCAGGTAAATATTCAGTAATTATTAAAATCATTAAAAAATATATCTCTATATTTCTGAGATGAGGTATTATGTACATTATTTACATTATTCGGACTATTGTCTTCATCTTTGTCGCCATATTTATTACAACGTTTCGGCCGTTGCACGCTCCAGCGTTCACCAGATGTTTGGAATGTCGAACTGAACCCCTTATTTCGCTCACTGGGGTAGGCAGTTCTAGTTCCACGTGCCATGTTTAAGAATGTGAGTTCAGTACCCGATTAAGTCAATGCAGAACTTTCAGTATTGAACTGAACCATGTATTGAACTCACACTCTCTGGGTCCTGTCACTGGATCTAACTAACGCCTTTATCCACTGTGCCATGTGTCCTGTAACAGGACCCACAGAGTGTGAGTCAATGCCTGGTTAAGGCGCTGGAGAACTTGAAGAGGGGAACTGACAAGAGATAACTGATAAATGACATCCATTAGACATGGCACGTGGAACAAGAACATTCTACCCCAGTGAGCGAAATAAAGGGTTCAGTTGGATATTCCAATCACCCGAAGAAGGCCGGGGCGTACAACGGCCAAACATTGTGATAAATATGACAACAAAGATGAGGACGATAGTCAGAACAATGTAAAAGTTAAAATAATCGTTATTTCGCACACTGGGGTAGACTGTTCTAGTTCCATGTGCCATTAAATTTATAATACCCAGAATTCCATACACAGATTTCCTGAAGGACACATGGTATATTGGATAAAGGCGTTAGTTAGATCCAGTGACAGGACCCAAAGAGTGTGAGTTCAATACCTGGTTAGGGCGGTAGAGAACTTTCAGAGTGGAATTAACAGGAGATAACTGATAAGGGACATCCATTAAATCATGGCACGTGGAACTAGAACAGTCTACCCCAGTGAGCGAAATAAAGGGTTCAGTTCGATATTCCAACCACTTGAAGAAGGCCGGAGCGTACAACGTTGTAATAAATATGGCGACAATGATGAGGCCAATAGTCCGAATAATGACAATAATGTTCTTGTGTTTGTTAACATTTTCTGTTTCTCGGCTTTTGCAAGCATCTACACAGAAACGTCAGGTAGGTGTAGAATCTTTTTCCAACGTGCTTCCACTTGCGCAATGCCCTGACTATAGAATCAGCTTTTTATGGACACAAATATGTCTTGAGTGCCTGCGCGAGTCTGACACATTTGCGAAGAGTTTCCCATGAAGATGATTGTCCAGGCAATGAAAGTGGAGATTTCTTGGCGTAAAGTTCGTGTTGTAAAATGGATTGTACAGCGTCTGCCAGCCAAGTTGGGTATGTTATACCTGGCTACCCGCGCCACATGTGGTCTGCTATTGTCATGTTGAAAGGGTATATCCTTACGTTTGACCAATGTTTACTCCTTCTGCTTTAGCACCCGTTGCACCCGTTCCAACTGCTGCGAGTACAGGTCCGCAGTGATGGTTTAGCCCGTAGCTATCTGTTAGTTCTCCACCTGTCGTCTAGTCCACCAGATACTCAGCATTATATTGTGTTGATGTAGAGGTGTTCTTGTGGCGTGAGGCGTGTGGCGTGAGGCGTGTGGCGTGAGGCACTGTGTGTCCTTTTGACAACTAATGTCTAGCACGCTTGGGAATATCATACAGGAATCAATTTTTCTCACTTGATCAAATATGGGTATTATGCGGTGCCGAGAAAGCAAGAGGAACAAGCCGTCACTCGTTGTTGCTTATTGGCTCTCGACTGTGTGAAGCGTACACACTTGATTAACTTCTAAGCATTCCCTACGCGGTGCAGATGAAGTCTGACTCATTAGAAATTTGGAATCGTTCGGCAAGCTCACCACAGGTTTGTCTGTTGTTTTCCTCTATAGCCTTCAGTGATCTCTGGCCGGCCACTACGGGGTTCATCATAAGGGGAAAGATCTCCCGCCCAGAACAAGTGGAACCAATGCCTGGCGGTGCGTTCACTCACAGCATGAGCACCAAAGGCTTGACGTATCGGTGACTTGATTGAGACGCGAAATAGCCACTTAAGACAGACAGCCGCGAACGAACGGCTCAGGCAATAACATGTTTCCTCGGCGCAACTTGAGCTATGACTGATGTTATTGCGCAACGCACTTGCACTAGTCAAGACCAATGCCCTTACCTCTACCCATCACTTTTCCGACACGTGACGCACTCATTTGCCGACCAGGGATTATATCTTTTCACACTACGTAAAAAAAACGGCAAGGAATTTTAGGTTTACTTATACTTGTTTGCTTTTCGTATCTCCAATTGGTAATTTGCATGTCGAGCTTAATAACTATAATAAAAATAAAAAACCGGATGTAGTAATAAGACACCATTATATAGAGGAGGAGTATGAAAAGCCCTGTTTTCATTGGCTGACGCTGACTGACATGTGTCAATAAGAACGGTCGAAGTCCAGCCTTACTATCTTGGGGAATTACTGTTTTTTGAAATGTCGCGGTGCGTAGCACGACGCTTTCAAGGAGGCGGCCTGTTTCACCTAGAATCAGGTCGGGGTTGCTGTTGGAGCCGATATGATGCGAAACCCGAAATCGGCGATGAGAACAGTGCATCACTGAAGACCACCCTTGATGCATCTAAAATGTATGACTTAACTATGCATTTTGGCTTCTTGCAAATTTGAAGGAGTAAAATCATGGGAGTTTACTAAAATTATCAGCGCAGAGAATACTATTGATTTCATAAATAAATTGTATAAAATAATGTTCCTCAATTTTTAAACTGCTCTATTTCCTCAAGACTTTCCGCTAATATAAATAAATTATCAATATATTTTAAATATTTCTCAGTTTTGGCTAAACACTGAAAATATTATTCATCTATGTCAGCAAAATTGGAATCTCATACATAGAACTGAGAGGTTGCCCCATAGCAACGCCGTATAATTAGTAATGTTACAATAACCTGCGTATTGAGTTATTTTGTAGTCCAGGATAGAATAATATTATAATGAATTGTTGGTTTAATATTACTTGCATTATGATATGTATAGTTCATTTCACAAGGAAATTAGTTAATAAACTTTTGGTATCTAACGAAGCATGGAAGCTATTATGAGGTTTGTGCAAGAGCAGTAATCAAATAAATGCTTAAGTGGAATGTAGACTAAATTTATTTCGTAAGTACGGTAAGATTCTTTTGGCTTATTGCTTTCGAAACTAGAGGAGGGATTTGTGAAATTATATGTGAACCAGCTCCATCTGGTATATATGTTCAAATGAGCAGTTTGGATAATAAACTTTTGGAAGTTTAATGGATCCGATTTCACCGTTATTCGCATTAATAAGTGTATTACCCCGTGTTTTGAAGAAGCTATTAGAGATTTTTTTTTAAAATTTTGTTTTATTATCAAGAATAGAATTTAGTTTTGAAACGTAAAGAGATTTCGTAAAAAAAAAATGTCAGCAGGATTGTTTTCTATGTCTCGCTTCCCTTCACGACGTGGGCGATGATGACTCTCCATAATTTCCAACGTTTTGTATCTATTAATAATGTTTATCTTTCTGCCATCTCTACTAATTCCTGTTCATGTACACAAGCTCATTGGGTAGGTTATTTACTGCCCCTCTTGTCTTCCATATACCGACTGTATGTCTAATTTTCTAAATAGTCTCTCATCATTATGTGCACTGGAATTTTAAACTGTTTTTTCTGATTCTAAGTATAAGTGTTCTTTTTCTTTCTGATGTGGATTCCGTGATGAAATCCGATATCAATAAATAACAAACGCCAGGAATAGATAAGGAAAATAAATGTATTAACGTAATAATACAAACTGGTAATACGGGTTAGTAGATCCAGGAATGCGGGTTAGTAGCAATAATATATATACAGTCTTGGTATTGAAGTATCGCGGTATGTCTCCTTACTGAGTCTAGGTGCTGTGACAGTGACTCTTGTGTTACTCTCCTCTATTACTCCTCGAACACTACTCAGCGTACTGACTTCTCGACTGTCTTAACGTACCGCCGGGTATTCACTGGTGGTATTATATGTATACCTCGGTTGAGTCCATTTGAGTGAAAAGGGGAGACCCCTTAACAGTTTCCATTTTCTATAAAACTTTGTCGTTTTTTCACATGTGCAGTGCATGTTATTTTCAGAATGTCTTCGTAGAACGACATATTTTGGCTTCATGTTTCTTTCTTAATTTCCGAGGACATTGTTCAGCATTCACTGCCAGATTTGTATTTCCTTTCTGAATTCAAAGATCCATGTTAGTTCTCAGTTCAAAAGAATCTTGCTTTGCACATTTCAATGGTTAACAACTTTGTCTCGCAGATCAATTACTACCGAGTATTGATTTCGATGCTCATTGATACCGGCCTTGTGCCACGTCTAAGCTGCGCTTAGAAAATAATTTGTGCAATTCGAGGTTGTGTTATGGTTAGAAGGCTTGTCTTGCTAGATTATTTACGACTGAGTTGGGTCCTCATTAGATGATTCACACATTCCGACTTGTGTCACATCTAAGCTACACTTAGACAATCATTTTGGAACTTCGATGTGGTCTAATGGTTATCAAGCTTGACTCATTAGATTCATTACAACTCAATCCCGAGGTCAATCCTTACTGGATGTTCTCCACATTCAACCTTTTACTACATCTAAGCTAAGCGTAAAAAATCATTTTGGAACTTCGATGTGGTGTAATGGTTAGTAATCCTATCTTGCTAGACCAGTTACGATTGAATAGTGAATTCGATCCTTACTGGGAGCTCCATACTTTCGGCCTTGTACAACATGTAATGTACGCTGAGAAAATCGCCAAAAGAAGCTTATCTGAATGCATTAAGATCGCGCTTCAGTTTCTGTAGCATTTTAATTTCAGCCGTTGCTTATATAGTCGAGTGGAGGAGTCACCCAAAAATTCCGACGTACGAAGGACGAATGCTTCACTTTTAAACAGAACGCCTAGCCTGTCAACAAGATTGATTAAATTAAATTCATCACAGTGAAATGGTTCCCTGTATGCCAGGAAGCCTCCAAACAACCCTACTCCGGTGTGAATACGGAGATTTCTTTCTCCTAAACTGGTTGCCAACGAAGTCGTGAGGATACATTCTATTCTGCCGTTTAACAAATAGTTGGGAGAAAATAGATTGCCGTTATTGCAAAAAACAAAATTTGAAATATGGCTGAAAATTTAACTTTATTCCCATAAAACGCGCGTGCACACACACACACACACACACACACACACACACACACACACACACACACACACATATATATATATATATATATATATATATATATATATATATATATATATATATAAATAAAATAATAAGAAAGCTTTATCTTCACCTAGTTCAATTAGTCCCCCTGCGACCTATACATACATTCCACAAATCTAACTTGTGGTACGTCTGAAGAACGCACTAATTTCTATTTTAAACTGTTTATATTTATAAAGCCTATATCTCTGATATTGACCACACTTCGATGGAAAATATAGCACCTTTTAATATCTATCTATCTATCTATCTATCTATCTATATATATATATATATATATATATATATATATATATATATATATATATATATATATTGTGAGAGAGTGTGAAAGAGAGGCTGATAGAGAGAAAGAGAATGAGAGTGAATGTGTGAGAGAGTGGAGAGTGAGAATGTTAGTTTATTTGCCAATTGATTTCCTTCTGTATCTTCCGTCAAGTTAATTTCTAACTAGAAAAGCAGATATTTTTTATCTACGTTGAACTTCATTTAACGTACTGAGGTTACAAAATCTTCCCCTGACGTCATGCGACACTATCCCAGACAACGTTATGCATAGTAAATGTCTCTATAAACATTGACGTATCAAGAAATATTAAGAGACAGCTGTTGAACGCGTCGGAAGATGGGCGTTTTAGCGTTCAGTCCGTAGAACGTTTAATATATTTACGAGAACCAGTTTTGCAACAGTTTCCTCTCCTGATACCTTGCCTATCCTCGTGAGATAGGATTTATTGATTTCTCAGCGTTGTCGCAGAATGCATCGTTAAAAACTGTGCCGCGTAGACTTGAACCAAGAGGATTAACTAAAAATCTCCTGGTCTGAAGATGGGGAACTAAAAAGTCGGCTTTTTCTGTCTGTTTTCGTTTCCGTGTAGATTAGAAATACCGCATAATGCAGTTTGAATTTTCGAATTTGACTGCAGACGGCGCCAGTCACGTGATGTGAGGAAGAATAAAACCAATAGATTTTTGCAGTTAATCAAGTTTGGAGATCAAACAGCAAGACTAATATATTTTTGTTTCATTTTTTGTTTCATTTTTTTTGTTTCGTCATTATTGGTTTGTGTTTTTTTTCGTGGTGGTAGGAGGGTTTTTTTTCTGCAAGAGTGTCGCCGAGACTAGGTTATGAAAAGCAAAATTAGTTTTAGGATTATAATATTTAACCTACTTAATTTTATCTTTCTCTTCTTCTCTTCCTTTTTTTTTCTTCCTTTTTGTTTCATTCTTTTTTGCTCATTTTCTTTTTCAGTCATTTACCACAAAGTTTTTCTTTTCTTTCTTTTCTAATATTTATCCTTATATTTATTTTTCATATTTACTTATCCTTCTTATCCATAATTCTTATTACGCATAGTTTAGTAAGGCACAAGGCCAATGTAGCAAGTGAGAGAAAAACTGTTTTACATTCTTCCAAGTAGGAATGGCTAACTTGTTTGGAAAAACAAAACATCAGAAATGTTGGCTTTTGAATTGGCGCCAGTAGAAATTTCCCTGGCCGCGATTCACATAGATTTTTACTTAGCATTATATAAATACGTCAAAACGCCAAATAATGTGAAAGTGATTGTGCCAATCCTCTAAGTGGGAAGGGACTGTCTTTCGTTTTTGAAAATAACCTTTAGCTTTTATTCTGAGGTTGATCAGCGATCGCTGGCACCAGTAAGCAATAATGAATAAAACGATATAATATAACATTTCCTTTAATTTCTTTATATTTGCTTCGTATTTCGCCACTTTTTTCTAAACATTATTTTATTTTCCTGTTTACGTTTTCATTCGTAGTCGCTTACATTTATTTACCGTTTTCTCTTCTTTAACTGATGTCGAGAAAACCGTCAACTAATTCTTTGAAATATTCTTATATCATTCTCCAATTATTTTTTTCTTTTAAATTTTTGTTTTTATTACTTTTCAAGGCACATTCGGTGTTTTATTCCCTGCACTTTAGGTTTCCAACGACAAGAAATGAAGCAATATCATGTTAGGTCGTTTTTTTTTTTCAGAGACACGAGCCAAAATTGGTGCAAAGTAAAATTACTAGACATTTTGAATATTGATAGACACTTGAAATGAAGGAATCAAAATATAAAAAGAGCCAATTTATATAATTATTTCTAATAATAACAAAATTGGATAAAATATATTTCTCTAATATTTCTGCACGGATTCTTCTCGTTTAATACTCAACACAACTTTTCACGTAATTCACACTTGGATTGGCTCGATGTAACCGTAAGCTCTATGCGAACCATTTATTTCTTCGCATTTCTCACTTAAGAAACTATCATCAGGTCCGATGCTTCCCAGCCAACTTTAATTGCAATATCCATCGTTATGGACTGTCTTCCTGATGACACTTCTATTGTTTCTGCTCCTTCATAATGATTCATGTTTGCTAATTCTTAGTGGCTTTGCTGCATTGCATGGGGTGATATGATTTACATAAATATTCACGTACTTGATTTATTTTTTAATTGTGGGATTATCATTTTTACACGTCTTACTCTTGGGAGTTATACACTTAAAGTCCGTTCCTTGTATTTTTCGCTCTTCCCAATCTGCTCTGTCATCTTCATTGGTTATTCTTGAATTTTGAACCGAATCCATTTGATGGTTCTCATCCCGTTTTCCAGGCTTAATGATTATTTTACATTATATATTATGTACCATTCTTATTAATCTTTGTAAACGTTTCCATATTCTCCCCATAACCAGAGATTGAAAACAATTTTTCCATTAGATATAGGGTTTACTCTCATATCATGTTGAAATACCGGTTCCCGTACGATCAGGTAAAGTTTGATCAACATCTTGATGGGTCACCGCTCGCGAATACTAGGTGCAGTAATCTTAATTGTGCGCGTGGTTTAGTGGATAACGGCTCGGAATGAGAAATCGGGGAGCAGTGTTCGGATTCCAGTGGCGATTGTTATATTCACTTACGTGCAAATATCCTTAGGAAAGATATGAAGCCCCATATCCTCCTCTCACTTCGGTAGGACTTGCATCAGAAAATCAGTATTATCTTAAAAGAAATGTCATAATCCACAAAACAAAAAATGCTCCGGTTTGAAATATACTTTTAAAAAATTGATAACCCGCCCCAAAAACAAATCAATCAATCCATGAGATTTAATAATAATTTAATATTTAGTAATAAATAACTGTAAATTCTCTCACGCGGAATTATATTTTTTAAAATTAAGTTGATCTGATTTGATTTCTTTGTTTAACGACATATGAACTTATGGTTCCTTTAATACCGAAATTTAATTTTCTTGGGCGCTTTAATGTAATAAAAATATGATATATGTTATTCTGCTTTCACAATTGAATACATGGTAGATTAGTGATTCACAGCTTTTGTGCATATACATATTTGTGTGGACATAATTAATGGAGGTGATGATATGTGTGTCTTATGTTGAAGTTATCTTTTGGAATACAGTTTGATTTTTTTAAATAAAATGTAGGATATTATATGAATTAATGTCTTGAAACGACTTTTTCATGTTGATTGTTTGGTTGAATTGTATGCCTTCAACCTCAGAGAAAAGGCATTCTTGGATATTTTGTTATAAAATGTAGTGTTGGTCACTTTGCTATAAACAAGTATTGTTAGTAATTTTACTGTAACTAGGTATTGTTGGTAATTTTACTATAAAAATATATTGCTGGTATTTTTACAATAGAAAAAGGTATTTTTATACTTTGATAGTTTTATGCTTTTGTTTGAGAGTTCGCTATTTACTCAAAGCTGGGACCCTAACAGGTGCTATCACCGCTGGTTCGGATAGACCTGGGAACAACAGTAATTAAGAGGTGGATCTACGTTCCTCAAAATCTCCAATCTCAATCTGACGCGATTCTGGTGAATGTAGTTCATTGTCATACCCAGGACTATTAAAATTAAGAAATGAATCTTGGGTTGATTAAAAATTTTATTACGTCAGCGTTTTACTGTTTGATTTACAAAATGTTATAAAATAAAATAAATGACATCTCGAGAAAAGTTGGAAGGTTTTTATTATTTTTAAAAAGAGAACGTTGCAAATGTATTACATGCCTGCCATCTCGCCGACTTTTTACTCGGACCAGCATCTTCATCTTGATTATTTTACTCGCAAAGCTTGGTCCATTGTATCTTCTGATCTTCTTGAAGTTCTGTCGCCTTATCTCGGTAAACCACTCGGAATTCTGAACCACAACCGTTCACATCTGTATTATTCATCTTTGTACGGAGGATCTAAATCCTTCACTTTGCCAGGGTGATGTAGATTTTCAGGACTAATAAACCCAGACATTAAAATCACAACTAACAGGGTAACAGAAATGTTTTAACCGATTTCGTAATCGATTAAGCAATGCCCTTCTTCGATGTATAATTTTATGTGATAAATCGCAGAACAATCTCGGGTTTGTGGCCTTGTTTGCAACCATAGGATAACGACTCTGATTTCAAATGATTGGAGAAGCAAGGAGACAATCATACAAGAAAAGGTGTACTGAAATTAAAATATGAGGAAGTTATGGAGGTCCATTATCATTTACATCCATTAGGGACATGGTATTTAAATATCTCATATTCTAAACGCATATTTTTATAGAGCATATAATCTTTCAATTTGTAGAAAACTTGATCTTCTGCTAGTTCGGAAGATTGCTAGACATGTAAGACTCTACGTAAATAATTTTGTCTCATTTTATAAAAAAATAGTGTAAATATGAAATAGTTTTTGTATGAAATAAAAATTAGTGTACATATTTGGAAACCAATTCCTCGTTAAATATAATCAGATAATTAAAACAAGGAACACTTTTTCTTTATTTTTAGTTTGAAGAGAGGAAGGAATATGCATACTGAAATCAGAAGACATACTGGGAAAGCGAATGAGTTGCCTTTCAAAAGCTAAACAAAGTATTAAGAAACTGGGAAAAGGGTACTGAACTACAATGCAATATTGGCCTTTTAATGCTGGAGAATCCCGTCATCCATTAAAAAGAGACTTGTTGCAAAAAAAAAAAATCTTTGTTCTACAGAAGGATACTGAAAATATCATTCACTGAACATGTGAGCAACGACGAAGTTTTAGGTAAAATTAAATTAAAATGTCTCTTATACTTATTTGACATTTCTAGATCGCATGCTGAGGAAAAAGGCTCGGAGAATTTGAAACTCACATGATATACTGAAGGTAAGAGGAACAGAAAATAAACTACCTAACGAGCTGATGTAAAAGTTTGGTAGAGTACGAATTCCGAGAGATAGCAAAAAGATAAAACATTCTAAGAGCTACAAAGGAGAGGAAGTTGTGGAGATCTATAATCGCTCACGTCCTGAAGAGACATGACACATAATAGAAGAAGAGGGCTCTGTCAATAAGTTTTTTGCCCTGTAGGTTCGGTTACAAGAAAGCAAATATATTTTAAACGTAACAAGTGAATGCTGTACTGATTAGAATGTCCATTACGTCAGCGATCTGTTTGAATAACACGCTAAAATTAACTTGTGAATACTAATTTAGACAGAGCACACAATGACCTAAACAAAGAACTAATGAGAGACATTCTGATTCAACGTATAGCGCACATGTACATTTTCTAGTATAAAAATATGTTTGGTTAACCTTGGCAGTAATAATTATTGAAGCATTCATTATGAAAAATAAAGATGGCTCGAGAGAATCCGGAAGAAAGTAAATGTAGTTTTTATTTTTATTTTCTATAAAGTGGACATGATAACATAGTAAACAAAAATAAATAAAATATTTCATGCCTTATCTCCGACGTTGAAAAGCGACACTAGTCGATATTGAAAAGGGCTGTCTTTACTCACATGTCCGGCACCTCATGTAGCAAATCTCAGTATCAATCCATGAGTCAGGAACACACCTAACTTGTGTATACCAAAATGCGATCCTATGTAAACACAGGGATCTGTTGATTGACGGTTACGGTCACATGGCCGTCTAAGCGCGCGAAGAAGAAATAAATTACATTTACACGCTAATTCTATGTTGGATTGCAGGATTGATTTTTGTCTTTACGGCTTATCAACACTTTGTGTGCTATTCAAAGCCTTAACCTATTTTATATTGTGAGAATGACACTTTTTGTGGCTTAGTATTACAGTAACAACATTTGGGAATAATAATAATTTTTTCAGATACAAGTTTTACTGTTCAACCCATAGCTGGATGGATTCATACGTTTCCAAGAATTTTTCCGTGAACGTAAAAGTAACAAATGCAACTGGAATTCGAACTCGGTTCTCCAGTATCCGTTATACCACACCTCATTCTATACAGACATGTCGATCTATACGTAAATTAACCAACCACTTTTTGACAAGAATTGTATGCATTTCTAAAAATAAACCTCGGTTTTAATATCTTCTTGTGAAATTTTCGTTGTGACATTCCAATGTCTTACAAAACGTTATGCATTTAAGAAAGATATCTGCAAAACATGAATCTTTTTTTATTACTGTCGGCACACAGTTTTTTTGGGGATTTTTTGCAATGCAATAAATGCTTAATATTGCTGCAGTATAATGGAAAACACGTTTCAATTTATTAGACTAAACTTGGCTACAACCAAGCAACCAGCAGGAAGTTTTTCATACAGGAAGTCCTAGAATTATGTCGTACACGATGCCCTCGACTTGTCCTCATGGCCACAGTGACACTTCCCAGCCTTTGTATGTTATGAATGTAATTCCAACATAATAATTGATGCAAGAATGTCCGTAAGAACGCTGGATCAAGTTGGACATCAAGACGACATGTGTCGGTAAAATCGCCTCAAACTTGTCATATGTTAAGTTTGTCGTAAACTTAGTGGCATTTACAAGAAGATTGATTCGAGAAGAAAGAGAAAAGTTTTATGCTAACAATTCATTCTCTCACGTATCTTGCTTATGGAACAGGCTTCTGCTGACTTGTTTTACAGTCAACCATAATTTTCATATATTTAAATGCAATATAAATCGTTATCTTCTCTCTTCTTAATAAATATTGATATGGCTAACCTAGAGGGTAACAACAACAGGAATGAGGATAATAAACGATAGATAATGATAACGTCTCTTCCGAGACATCCAGGCAGAAGATAAATTTGAAAGTTAGACTAAAAATCTGCATTTATTGAATAATAAAATTTAAAATTTTCTGTGATCAATACAATCAATTTTTTCGGATAAATGATTGAAAAATTACGACATTCTGAGTCGGCCTTCGATAAGAACTGGGCGGTAATATATCTAATTTACTAATAATTCCACTCTAGTCTAATAGAAAATTATGATCCATTTGATATCAGTTAAATTATATAATTTTACGTATATGAATTGCTAGGATCGTTATTATTATTATTATTACACACACACACACACACACACACACATACATATATATATATATATATATATATATATATATATATATATATATATATATATATATATTTATATATATATATATAAGTTGTATAAGGTTTTTCTTAAATACGCAAGTGCTTTCGACTGTCCATTCAGTTATCTTCAGGCATGGATCTTTTTTTGTTTTTGGTAAAATTCGGGTAGGATCCGAGACGAAAAAAACAAAATAATTTCCATGCCTGAAGATGACAGTCATTATGTCTAGACCTAGAAATTTCAATACAATGCGGAAACGCACTGGACGGCCGTTTCGTCCTATTTTGGGGACTCATCAGCAGTGTGTATCCACTATCAAGAATCGAACCCTTACGATACAACGCAAACATCATACCATTGGGCCATAGACACAATATAGGGCAGATAATCCTATTTCTGGTAGTGATACTTATCCAAGTATACATAACCCACAAGACAGGCCCCAAGAGCAATGACTTCCTTCAACATTCCGCTCAATGAAGAGCATTAGAAGATAGATCTAACATACGATTATATAAATGATTAGAAATGTTGGGCATTTGAATAATGTTTCAGAATAATTCATCATGTCTAGACCTAGAAAACTCATATATATATATATATATATATATATATATATATATATATATATATATATATATATATATATATATATATATATATATATATATATATATTAAGGGCTTCGAAAAGACACATATATGCAAACGCTTTGTATATTGGATTATCACTTTAGTTTCTAATTTAAACTGAACACTTTCCTCTGTTGCAACAACAAAGCATTCGCATTTCTTCGGTACAAACAACTAGCCTCGTTTTGACTCTGCTTACCTTGGACAGGTGCAGTGTATGAAGGTCGTCTATAAACATTTTTTTTGTTAAGACGGTTGAGTGAATAGAATTAAAAAGGAAACTATTTTTAGTAAGCAACCCGGCAATGCCTACTCAGTTAACAAACAAGGTTGTCTTGAAAAGAACGCACCTTCAGCGAGCGGCGATGGCTCTAATGTTTAATGGGAATTTTTGTTGACGTAACCCGGATGGTATTTGTGAAAGCTTTGGTGTATTTGTCGGATAAGTAGGCGATCAGGGAACGCGAAAGATATGTAAGTGGTATGTTCAAGTTGGGTGGATAAAAGCTGTCGGTAGACAAAACATCTGTGGGTGGCGAAATGATTTTACTGATTTGAATGTAGCATCAGTGTGCGTTGGTGCGATTTCTAGCGAAGTTTCTAAGGAATACCGAACTATTTAATTTTCCACGGTCTTTAGATTTACTCTTCCCTTCTCTTGTTCCCTTTCCTTTCACTGCTTTTTTTGGCTCCAATTTATTTTTGGTCTGGTTTTTATTCATCTATTCATGTATTTTATTTTCTAAATTTAATCGTTTGATTCTTTGAGACTGTGTACTTTTATATGTTCGCCAGCATTTCTCGCGAATTGTTTTGCTTTCTTACAAGTCTTTCAAGGACAGCCACTTTGTTCGACTTGTCAAGGAGACTGGTTGGTGTCTGGAGGTTTATTTTCTTTTGTGCACTCTCCTTTAAGTTACTGCCGCTCTTCCTCTCATTCTCACGTTATTCTTTGTTTTGTTCTTTTAATTATTTGCATCTCCTTCTTTCTATTTTAGTAATATATTCTTTCTTTCTCGGTATCTTTTTTTCTCTCTTTCATCGATTCCTTTTTTCTCTCACTTTCTTTCTTTTTATATCTTCTTTTTTATATTATAATTCTATGCCTTTCTTCTATTAATGTTTTCTTTCTTTCTTTTTTCTGATGTTGTTTTTTCCTCTTCTTTTTTCCTTTATTTTTTATCCAGTACTTTTTCCTTTTTGTATGTGTTTATTTTTATGCCGAGTTA
Organism: Acanthosepion esculentum; assembly: GCA_964036315.1. NCBI lineage: Eukaryota > Metazoa > Mollusca > Cephalopoda > Sepiida > Sepiidae > Acanthosepion > Acanthosepion esculentum. Next base: position 126,670,623 of record OZ038481.1, on the reverse strand, counting down.
CATTTCTTTCTTTCTTTCTTTTTTTTCTTTCTTTCTTTCTTTTTTGTAAATATACTACTTATTTTATATAGGCATAGTATTTCTTTATTCCATCTATATAAAATATGCAGTATTTATTTCTTTTATACAGATATAATTTTTCTTTCTTTTTCATTATTTTCTTTTCCTTCTTACATCGACTTTCTCTTAGCTTCGTCTTCTTTCTTTATTATTATTATTATTATTATTATTATTATTATTATTATTATTATTCTATGTTGTTCTATTTTCTATTCTCATAATCAGCGACTTTTTGGTTATATTTTCTTTTTTCTTGTTTTCATTTTTTTCCTGTTTTCTTTTCTCTTTTCTCTGTGTTTATTTTCGTACCTTGTTAGAATTTTCTTTATATTATTGTGATATAGTCATTCTTTTTTCCCATTATTTCATTTTCTTCCTTTCGTCGTCTTATTTTTCTTTCATTTTCCACTCTTTCATTTTCAGTCTTATTTCTTTCTCTTATTCTTCTTCCATGTCTATTTGGATTTCCTTTGATTCATTGCTTTTTCGTTTTCCCTTTGGCTTATTCTTCTTCAACTATTTATCCTGTCTTTTTTACTGTGTTTAACTTTCTTTATTTTTGTCCTTATCCTTTTTTTGTTTTTTATCTCTGTTCACATTACTACTCAACTGCTTTCTTTTTTCTATTCTATTTTTCTAATTTAGCTACTTCCATTCATCCTAGTCTCCTTTTTCTATCTATAAATAGACTTGAATGACATCTTTCACTTTGCTGAATGACACACAATAAACCAATGGTTGCGTAATTGTTGGCTTAGGGTGGATATATTTGTCCTGTCCACATTTGACTCAGCAAAATACATTAGACTTCAATTTCCAGGTGACATGTTGTGAGTAATCCAGTTTTTAAACGATGAACGAAAGACTAACAAACATCGAATAATTGTAAGATTATATAGCAACATAATATATAAGTCAACACGCAAATCCGAATATTAACGGTCATAAACGTAAAAGTCAGTTGAAGTTTTTGTATATTTTATTAGGTTGTTCGGAAAATAATTACATTTTTGCCAGAAAGGATATACAAACAATTGTGAGTTAAATTTATTTAAATATTTCACACAAATTTAATCGTCTTCATTTGCGACGAGTGCGACCCAAATGGAATGTAAAATTCATATTCCACGTTTAGAGAAACATGTTTATTTTTCGAAATATATCTGCGAGACCGATTCCAACTGATGCTTTCTTTCTATAGATTTTCCATATATAGTATGTTGTAGTGATCGAAACAGATGAAAATCTGTTGGCGCTAAATCTGGTGAAAGTATCTCTCATCATAATGATATTATTTCGATCTGTTCTGTTCATTCACTCCAAAATATTAATTCATTCCAAAATAGAAAAAATTTGTCTTAACTAAAATTGACACCAAATTCTCCTAGAGCGATGCTCTTCAATTGCACTCCGATCGGGTGCACTGTTTCTAAGTTTCGCGTCTCCGTTCGCGCTCACCCCGATAAACATGACTAAAAGATACTTTTTCTATTTTTTTTTAAGTTTTAAAAAATTCCTTGTCAGTACATCAAATATTATCCGCTCTTACGAAATGTGAATAACTCACTGATTTTTGGTAACTTTTCATTCTGAGGCCTGGAGTTGTTTCGAGGCAAGCTAAACAAATTTTGATTTAAAATTTATAATTTCAAAAAAGTTACAAAAATTTAATAAAAACAAACTTTGATTTAAATTTTGTTTCTTGGAGTGAATTAATATTTGCGATATATTACTTTACATTATTTGAGCTGAATTAACAAAAAAAGATTTTATTATTTTTTTCAATATATATATTTTTTTATTGATCTGATGGCGAATTTTACCTTTTCTGCTTACCAAATCAGGAACACTTTCAACGAAATGCTTCATTTACCCAAGTCAAGTTGCTGACCGTAAACGCCTGCAGTAATGTTTCGCCTCTGTTCCAGTTCTTGTAATTATTGACACCTTTTATGTTTTAGCAGACATGTGGCAAGGACATTTTTAGATGTGGTCTTAGTTTTGGAGTTGCGATAATCACTGTCTTTTTCGTTTTATGTTGACAAGCGAAATCCATTTTTCTTCACCTGTAAATATGTGATGCAAAAATGTAAATTCGCCATTACCGTTTAAAGACTGAAATCTTGTGTTCTATTCTCAATAAAAAATCCTATGAATAAACCTAATTCCTTCTTTGCAACATTTCCTAAATTCATTTGAATTGTTCGCGGACTGCTGAACATGACACATTAAGTGTTCATGCCACAATTCTGGTGTTTTGTTGCGGAACAAGTCCAACTGTCTCTATTAGAAGTTCTTCGGTTTGAGAGGTCGTCTTCCAGAACAAAGCTTGTCAGATATGTCACAGTTGCCATTTTAAAACCATTTAAATCATTGTTGATATGTTAAGTATTCACTACATCCATACATACCGATGTTTTTTTTTAAATCGCTTTACAACAGTACTATCCTTTCGGAATTCATACAAACAGTAATGCCGAGTATGTTGGCTTTTAAAGATGCCGTTCCCCATGGGACTGAGCTCAGAAATGCACTATAAAATACATACTGTCAAGATGAATAGATAATAAACTACTTCTAAACGCAGTTTTGTATCTTCAAAGCCTTGTTCTGTCTTGGTTGGTTGACACAATTTTCGTAGCGGTAATATATGCATTTACGTTTTGGACACCCCAATATATTTTTTTTTAGTATGTTTTTGGAAGTAATCGTAAAACAATTTTCTGCTGTTTTCAGGGTTGTAATTATGGTGAGAATATATTACCTGAACACAGCTAATTGCTCTTTTTTTACAGGTGCAATTTCCTCGAAGTCTGAGTATTCATTTTAATAACGACTTCCGATTATATAAAAATCATGCGTGCTTATTTACATTTATGCATGGACGTTTGATAAATTTGTTCCACTAACATCCATTTTGATAGATAAATACACCTAAATTATCAATGCACTAAATGGGGATCTTAAACTCTTTTTTTTTTTTGGCCTTACCTGTACACACTAGGGATTTGCATTTTATTAATATTTAGATTTTAATTCTTGACTTCGTTATGTCAATGCATTTCTTGAAAGAAGCATATATCTGCAAGACCAAATCATAGGTAATTGATAAGTGCACGACACAAAGATTTTATAAATCTCAACCTACAAATTACCTGTGACGATGTGAGGATTGTGAATATTGGGTACCAATAATTAATTCAACGATACAAATCCTTCAATAAATTATTCGACCAAAATCTGCATTTAGGTAAGCTGCGTATTCTTTCGATACTCAGGTTCTTTTGAGAACGAATTAACATAAGAACTAAAGTGAATTTCGCTTTCATATCGAGGAAGTAAAGCCGGTGTGATTGCTTTACTCGCTAGCAAAGCTAGCAGATTTTCCACCCGTAGTGTGACATGTTATTTGAATTAGTGTGTATTTAAGGACAGCAAGAACTGGAAATACCTGCGGTCCATAAACATCGTATTTATTTAATCACTTCATTCTTTAACACGCACGTGTGGTCTTTGCTTATTTTCTATTGTGACCTGTTCAAGCCCAGGTAAAAAGAAAGATTTAGAATGATGATTTTCAAAGTAAATATGCTTTCTCTACAGTTGCAATAAAACATTATCATTTTGTCTTTTGCAAAACAAAGCTGTTTAAATCCGATAAACTTAAATCACATTCATTTTGAGAAATTACATCGGTTCAATCCAACGTCGTTTTTTAATATCAATATGTATTGCGATTTAAAATATTTGTGAAGTTTGCAGTATCAATTCAGATACTGAAAAAATATTATATCCATAGAAAAATGATAGGAAACGAAATATCGAGTTACTATATATGATTCCTAACTTGCAACTTATGTGATAACAGTGCTAGTTTCTGTTGTTAACGTCCCGGATTCGATTATGAAACTATAAAAGACTCTTTTCTTTGAAGTCTGAGGCATACATATATTAATTACTTTTCACGCATTTAACCATAATAATTATCAGTTATGATCAGCGCTTACACTTCACTCCCTTTCTAACTAATGAAAAAAAAAATTTCTAATAATTACCCCGGAATTTTTGTCTGAATTTATGGCATGAGGAGTTATAAATATTTACACTCGTATTGATATATTCTTCTTTGTTGTTATAATAACGTTATGACTGTTGCATGACAGCTAGAATTATTCGGGTGTCTGTCAATCTTGATAAAATTCAGGGTATTTTCAAAACTAGCCCTTTATACACCTAAACTATGGGGGCAGAGCATCTAGAAATCGTTTGTTTTTTTTAGAAATGCTCATTTATGTTTCCATTGAAACATAATTTGCACTAGCTGTCCCATCGACTGAACGTAGTATATTATCTTTTATTAATGTTTTTTTTATTTATTTATATAACAGTTATAACTTTCTTCCGTTCTTTTGTTTTGATTTTATCTTGCATATTCTGACAGGTGTGGTTTTGTGATTTGTTTGGAGTAATTTATTTTGCTTATTTTATTGTTGTTTGTTTATATATTTATTTATTTTTCTATTTTAAGTTACGTAGTAAAAATTTGTTTTCATGTCTGCATTTTGAGATTAGCTCGGATCTTTTATTTAATAATTTATTTTGATCTGGGAAGGTAATGATAGCTATTTTTTCCTCCAAGCAAAGTTTGCAAGTTTTTGATAGGTTGTTGTAGGCTGATGATTTTTTCCTTATTTTCCAAGATATTTTTGGTGTGGTGTGTGTTTTGTTTTTTATTTCCCAGATATACTTAGAAAGCATTGTGCTGTTCGCATATTTACTATTTGTAAAAGACATTTTGTGTACATAATTTCTTTGTTTCCATGGTCCTTCGGTTACTCCTATGTATACTTTTTCTTCATTATCTGCTGATTTTATCGTGGCTTGGTAGATTACGTTGTTTTGTAAACAATTACCGTTTAAGGGACATTCGTTTTTTATTCTGCAGTTGCACGTGGGTTTAATTTGTTCGTGTGGTTTGTTAATAATATTCCTGTTGTGCTTTTTTATTATTTGTGCAATTATCGGTGCAACTGTAGCTGATTTTTACTGTGTTTTTGTTGAATATTTTGTGTAGGGTGCTTGATTCCGGGAAGTGTTTGTGTAAAAGTTTGAAGAATATTTTTCCTATGTTTGTTTTTACGTTTTTTGCTGTACGGTGGGTTGAACCATATGATATTTCTTTTCCTGTTGGTCTTTTTTGTGTTCTGTGGTGAGTATGTGAGTGTTGCTGGTAATCCGCTATCTTTTAGGGCTGTTTCGTAGTCTTTCTTAGCTTTGTTAAATATAGATTCATCGGAAGAATTGTCAGAAAGCCTGCAGTTAATCGATTTTGGTATCTGTTTGATTATAGAAGGCGGGTGGTTGGAGTATATGTGTATGTACTGTAGTTTATCATTCGGTTTTCTGTATGGTTTGTGTGTGCCTTTTCTTAGGTTGAAGGTAACATCTAGAAAATCTACTTCGTTTAGGTTAGTTTTTATATCTATCTCGAATCCGTTATTTTTGAAAATTTTAATTATTGCTTTTCTAGTTTTATCTGTGTTTTGTTTGTTGCAGTTTCTTAAGATTATAAGACCGTCATCCCTGTAGAGCCCTGTGTCATTTCTATCTATTATTTTGCTTAGTTCGTGTAGTAAGTAAATACCTACGATTTCGCATGTCTCAGCACCGTCAAAGCTTCCCATTGTAGTGTCAAATATCCCATCTTTCTTTATCCATGCTTCTTCATGGTGAAATAATAATGATTTACGGGAGTGCTTAATGATGTCGATTTCGTTTAGTTTTATTATTATTTGTTCCTGAGCTAAGTTGATGGCCTTATCTAATGTACGTTCTGTTATGGATGGGTAAAATTGTTTTATGTCTAATTGTAGGAAGTGGGAATTTTGCTTGTTATTTATGCTGTTGAACCAGTCAATGGTTGTTTTTGTGTTTTTCCACTGGTTTACTCCTAACTTCTTCCTAAGTTCAGAATTAATTCTTTCTAGTATTGTTTTACTTATTTTACCTAGTTCGATTTTGGCTGGGTTTATGAGTCTGCATGCAGGGTTGGTTTTGAAATTTGAGGCATTACTGTAAATCAGTTGGCAAATGTTTTCCGTGAACTGCAAAATTGTATTACCCTTTGTATCGCTAATGATGGATGACATGTGGAAACTTAAATAAAATTTCAATAAAACCTTAAAAAATATAGATTTACTTCTTTCTAATCCTTTTTACAAATTATTTCTATTGCAAATACGAATAAAGTTATAATTTTTAAAAAGTTCACACGAACTTTATGGACACCCAGTATTTAGGCGAAATTATATCTATTTATTTTTTTCATTTTCAGCCTTCGCACTAAAGTGATATGGCGTAAGAATGAAGAAGATATATCTACAAATTCATTTGTCCTTACGTTATTCTAACATTGCTAATTTCTTTTACTGATAATTTAGCAGTTGTAGCAAGACTGCATTTGAAGATCACATTTCACGATCACTTACATTTTCGCGTCGTATTTCTTCAGAATTTGTTTGCTATCAAGTCTTAAATATCAAAAACCTTTACCAATACCGATGCATTTATATGAATGCGAACGTGACTTGGTAAAAGGCCAAATATTATAAGCTGACATGGAATAAAGATCAGGCACTGAGTGTTTTCGTTCATTTTCTATAAAATACAATTCGACTTTGATGTGGGAAATAACATTTTTCTTGTTGTAAGTTCAACAGAACAAATTATGTAAGAGCATTTCTTTGGCGCATTTTCCATTTTATGTGAATCTGCTGAAAAAAAGCCAGCCACATTTAGAAAATAAATCGAGAAAGACGGAAAAGGAAACAGTGAGGGAATAATGATGTTATGTGTTAGTATTATTTTCTCGTTTGTTTGTAAATTTCGACATTATTTGTCTATTCCCAACACTTAACTGTAAACAGCAATTACAGAGAACTATTTATTAACATGAACGTGAAAATTACAGTAAAGAATATGATATATTCTTCTTGTTTGGTACAAACGAACTAAGGAAAAAAAAAGGAGCTTATCTTGTTTATCTAAGAAAAAAGATGACGTTTAATTACCGTGCTTTGTAAAGTCCAGGCTTTCAAAATATATGCCCTTCTCGGCGAGAGCTGGCAAAATGCAAATAAACAAACAAAATAAAACAGAAAAATATAGATAAAGTAAAAACAGAATAGGATTCTGAGGGAAGCAAAAAATTGCCTACTATTTTGGAAAGTTCTTTTCCGGCGACTGTACGAGGGAGAAAAAAAGAACCAATATTCAACTTTTTCAGATAGCAGAAAATAGAATCGAAGCTGTTATAGGATTTGAAGAGAAACACGATATACATTTCTTGAAAAATAAAAGAAAGCTCATTTATTGTCACTCACTAAATCATTTAATTCTAACTCCTGTAAATTGTTAATTTTCACTGCGAAATAGTATTCATAAAATAGTCCTGAATCACAATTATAATTGAATAGTAAATTTCCGAAAATTTTACATGCATCTGTAAAATTTTACATGCATCTGTAAAATTTTACATGCATCTGTAAAATTTTACATGCAGCTCCACCATTTCTTACAATTAACAATAACACATTTCTAAAAATATATTTCGGATTACATCTATTTTTTTGTTGTCGTTATAACCTGTAAAAAACAAATATATTTTCATACCTGATGATGTCTATATTCACAGATGAAAGCTTGTAAAAAAAATAAAACAAGACCTTATGCAACTGGAATTTATAAACAGGGATCATAACATTTATCTACATGTTCGGGTTAATGTCATTCATTAAATTTGTTTGCGAAGATGTATTCTCGCCATTTATATCATTAACTTCAATATCTGTTTTTTGTATGAATGATTCATGTAATATATATATATATATATATATATATATATATATATATATATATATATGTGTGTGTGTGTGTGTGTGTGTGTTTGTGTGTGTGCGCGTGTGTGTCTGTGTGTGTGTGTGTGTAGTGTATTTTGACACGAAACCCTCTATATATTTTATGCTGGTGCGGACTAAGAAACCGACACTGTATTGTGACCGTATCTTTCACGCATAAAACTATCATATATATATATATATATATATATATATATATATATATATATATATATATATATATATATATATATATATATGTGTGTGTGTGTGTGTGTGTGTGTGTGTGTGTATGTATGTATATGTATGTATGTATGTATGAGTGTGTGTGTGTGTGTGTGTTCTCAATGGATAATTTAGAATTTTGTCTCCGAATTTTTAAAGGGATCCTCTCTTATTACGGACTAGTTTCTTAGTATCGTTATTAAAAGAAAAAGAAAATTAACATGTTGATATATATACATTGATTCCGAGTAATTTCTTTGGATTAAGAAATAAAAATCCATCATTTCTTTTTCCAAAAATACACACGACCTCTGACGTTGGTTAACTTCCGTAAGTGAGCGATAACCAGTGTATGTAAACTTTCCGCTTCGATTGCCAGAAAGAAAAGAACTCGTTCAATTAGGCAAATCCATTGAACTTTTATTCAACTATTGAATATAATGACAGTATTTACTTCAGATTATTTAATATTTTATAAAAATATTTACCCGTGATTAATGTTACTTTATAAGGATATTAATTATTCGATTGTCTGAACCGTTCTCCGATGCCGTGTCGCCAATATTGAATATTTTTTTTATAAATTTGAAAAAAAAACATATAGATAAATACCCTCCTCCCACAAAATGAAATAAAGAATCCCAGTTCCCCATTTCAGCATAACGGAGTCCACAAAGTGTTGTAAGCGCCCACGTTGGGTAACACAGTTTTAAATAATTGAGCTGTCATTTTCCCCTCCACTTCAAGTGGTTGATCATTTTTCTGCATTAAATGAATTGGCTGGAGATTTGATATTTTCGCCCCGTCTGTTAATTTCATTTTCAGTTTAATCATTCTAAAGCCAAGCACTCAGTTACAGTATCTCCATACATACAAACACACGCTCTACCTCTTTCTCTTTCTGACGCACACACATACAGAAAAAAAAACACGGCAAACATTCCTGAACTGAACGACTATAAAGGCATCAGTCAGTCCCTAATCAGCCCTTCCTATTCGAAAAAGAAAAACATTGTGGTTCCTCATTAATAATTCGTGCTGTTTTTCTTGTACAGTGCATATCAAAGATATTAAAGGAAACTAATAAATATAATAGAGTTGCCTTTGTTCTTCATCGCGATTGTTTTAAATTTATTCTTTCAATCTCTCGTTCCACTCCATTTAAAATGCCTTTGAGACATTATTCGTTCAATAAAATAAAGGGAAAGCAAAATGACCTCAAAATGATAAAATAGCGAATGCAAATGCACTTTGAAAAAAAGATAAACAATCCTATAATCGATATCTGTGTTAGCAGGAAGTCACAAGTCATCGTGGCCGAGATTTTCAGCGTGCTGGCCGTTTACAAATTATTGATCACGCTAGATAATACGCTCTTTACAAAAAACAGTAACTAATGACTGCGCATCCTAGTTGCAGTATAAACCACAGGTTGGGTGAATGAATAAACACAAATGCGCTTGAGCACGCGTCTACAATAGGGATTATCTAGCCGCCCTAATAGACGTGTATCCTCGAATACGAGTGACTAGCTGTATATATATATATATATATATATATATATATATATATATATATATATATATATATATATATATATTATTGAGGGGTCTCCACTTTTTACACAAATGGACTCACCCAAGGTATACAAATGCTACTGCCAGTGAATACCCGAACAGTAGTAGTCAAGCACGTTAAGTCGGACAGTAGTTGTAGTAGAATGTTGAGTCGGTCGAGTAGAATAACGTAGCGGCAGGAGTCATAGTAACGAGCACTTACACTCAGTAAGAAGTCATACAGCGATACGTCGATACCAAAGACTATTTATATATTTTCCTACTAACCTGCATTCCTGGAACTACTAACCTGTATTACCAGTTTGTATTATACGTTAATACATTTATTTCCTATATTCATTCTTGGCGTTTGTTATTATTTGATAACGGATTTCATCCCGGAATCCACAATATATATATATATATATATATATATATATATATATATATATATATATATATATATATATATATATATATATATATATATATTACATGAATCATTCATACAAAAAGCAGATTAGTGAATTTAATGATATAAATGGCGAAAATACATCTTCGAAAACAAATTTATTAAAATTATATTAACACACGGACTTCTAGATGAATATTATGATCCCTGTTTTAATAAATTCCAGTTGTATAAGGTCTTTTTATACGAGTACTTTCGTCTGTTCATACAGACATCATCAGGCATGTAAATTGATTTCTTTTGTTTTTTAGCACATCCAGATAATATATATATACATGCATATATATATATATATATATATATATATATATATATATATATATATATATATATATATATATATATATATTATAAATTAATAGATTTAAAATATGGTTTTACCGCTACACAGTGATAACCAAGTTTCAGAAATGGAAGCTAAAGCCCCTGAATTTAATTTTGTTATTAAACCAAAGACATTAGTTCCATTTCCTCATCAAGCGAATTTTGGAGTAACTTACTTTTTAAAATTTACGGTTGTTAACGGCACAGGAAAGATTAATAGTTTGAGGGTTTCCAAGGTTACCGATAAATCCATTCATCTAGACAAGGGGTGGTAGAGGGTTCAATTTTTAATTTTCGTTGTATCAGTTAATAGTTACATTAGAAAGCGGGGTTATGTTTAGGGATGGGTAGGGATGTATCTTTTAACAAATTCTGACATCCGCTAAATTCATGTCATCTGGGTTTTTTCTAACGGCAAAAATTCTTATGGTATTTTTTCTATTTGTATATTTAAAGATTTTGAGGGACTGTTTAGGTTAGAATATGTTTTATCCACCTTTCTAAAAAAATATTTTTAATATTTAATATACTATACTCCTAGTTAAAACCAAGTAAATGTATTAGGATTACTTACAGTATTTAAAATTATTTATTCTTATCGAGTATAAGTAAATATTATTTTATTTTATTTTATTTTATGTAAACTTTATGACAATGACGGCAAAGGTGGTTAAATTATTTCACTAATTCAATAAACTTTTATTTATAAATTTAGTATTATAAATGTATATATGTATGTATAAAGGACATTTAATGTTCAATATTATATTTTAACTTATTAATTTCATATGACTTTAATAAACACATCTGATAAAATTTTAATAAAGTCAGACAAAACTGGAAACTTTTATAAGGCAACCACAAAAGACTATAACGATCTATTCAATAAGGACTTACATAAGAACTACAAAAAAGCAAATAATAGTAACCTAAATATGGTCCAGAATATCAATAATAGTAGTAAAAAAATCACTGATAAACTGAAGATCAGTGACAGAGTAGGTAAATTATATGAAAAAGAGAGCTACATAGCCTTAAAAGACCACAAACCAGATTTCGAGGCAAATCCGACTACAAGGATAATTAATCCTACAAGACCAGATATAGGAAAAATTAGTAACATGATCCTTGAAAGGATAAATAAACAAATCAAAGATAAAATAGGCCTCAAACTTTGGATAAATACCGAAGACGTGATAAACTGGTTCACCTGTATAAAAGCAAAAAACAACTGTACACTAATGCAGTTCGATATTGAAAATTATTACCCATCAATATCTAAAGAACTGTTCTTAAATGCGTTGGACTTTGCCACCCAGTACACGGATATTACTGAGGATGAAAAGAACATTATATTAAATGCGAAGAAATCGGTACTGATTCATAATGGTGAGCAATGGGTAAAAAATTCATATGACCACTTTGACATCACAGGGGGATCACTAGACTCAGCTGAGTCTTCTGATCTCATTGGTCTTTTTATTTTATACAACCTAACAGCGCACCGTGATATTGATTCAACTGACATTGGTCTGTACAGGGACGATGGTCTCATGGTTATTAGGAATTCTACTAACTTCAGAATAGACAAAATTAGAAAGGCATTATATAAAGAATTTAAAAGCATGGGTTTAAAAATTACCGTCAGCACTAAAATTAAAAAAGTTAACTTCCTTGATATAACATTAGATATAAAGAACAATACATACACACCTTATAAAAAACTCAATACGAATCCTTTATATATACACCCTAAATCAAATCACCCCTCATCTATAATTAAACATATACCTTTATCTATCCGAAAAAGAATTAGTACAAATTCAGCAAATGACAAGATTTTTGACGAACATATTAATTTCTATAATAAGGCTCTAAAAGATAGTGGCTACAAAAACCTAAAACTAACTTATATTAAAAATGAAAACGGTAAGCATAGGAAAAACAGAAGCAGGAAAATAATTTGGTATACACCCCCATACAACCAAATGGTAAAAAACAAATTGGGACAAAAATTCCTTGAATTAATACTCAAGCATTTTCCCAATGGAAGTAAACTTAGTACTATTTTCAATAGAAATACACTAAAATTAAGTTATAGCTGTACTGATAACCTAGAAAAGATTATTAAGAAACATAATACTAATATCTTAAATAAACACTTATACCAGAACCAAAAAATTGTAGACAAGGGAAAAATACAAACAACAACTAATGAGGGTGAACAAAAATTATGTAATTGTAGAAACCCTCAAAATTGTCCTTTACAAAATAAATGTTGCATGGAATCAGTAGTATACCAATGTAATATATCTTCTGTTGAAAACCCTGAAAACATAAAAATTTATATAGGTTGCACTAGCCATGAGTTCAAAAAGAGGTTCAACCAACATCAATCCTCGTTTAGGATAAATAAGTATAAAAGTCAAACATCTCTTTCGAAGTACTTTTGGCACCTAAAAGAATCCAATAAAACACCTACAGTGAAATGGAAGTTAATAAGAAGGGCTAGAATATGTAGGTCATTAAATGACCCATGTCCTTTATGCATACATGAGAAACTATATATTACTAAGTTTATAAAAAATAAAAATTTACTGAATCAGAGAAATGAAATAGCTATTTTATGTCGTCATTGCCAAAAGTTTTCTTTAAATAATCTTTAAATAACCTATAAAAAAAAAAAAAAAAAAAAATTACCTGATTATTATGCATACTCATATTTGATGGGTATAAATAATTTTAAATAATGTAGATAATTATATTACATTTACTTGGTTTATAAAGAAATATAGCCGATTAAATTTAAAAGTTAAATTTGAAAGTAGAATTTTTAAAAATGTTTTAAAATTGAAATTAAATAAAACAGATTCCAACCTAAACATCCTTTAAAATTGTAATTAAATAAAACGTACTCTAACCATAACACCTCTCTCAAAGCAATTCAAACACTGAAAAGAATCCAAGTGAACACCGAAAGTCATATGAAATTAATAAGTTAAAATATAATATTGAACATTAAATGTCCTTTATACATACATATATACATTTATAATACTAAATTTATAAATAAAAGTTTATTGAATTAGTGAAATAATTTAACCACCTTTGCCGTCATTGTCATAAAGTTTACATAAAATAAAATAAAATAAAATAATATTTACTTATACTCGATAAGAATAAATAATTTTAAATACTGTAAGTAATCCTAATACATTTACTTGGTTTTAACTAGGAGTATAGTATATTAAATATTAAAAATATTTTTTTAGAAAGGTGGATAAAACATATTCTAACCTAAACAGTCCCTCAAAATCTTTAAATATACAAATAGAAAAAATACCATAAGAATTTTTGCCGTTAGAAATAAACCCAGATGACATGAATTTAGCGGATGTCAGAATTTGTTAAAAGATACATCCCTACCCATCCCTAAACATAACCCCGCTTTCAAATGTAACTATTAACTGATACAACGAAAATTAAAAATTGAACCCTCTACCACCCCTTGTCTAGATGAATGGATTTATCGGTAACCTTGGAAACCCTCAAACTATGAATATTTCCTGTGCCGTTAACAACCGTAAATTTTAAAAAGTAAGTTACTCCAAAATTCGCTTGATGAGGAAATGGAACTAATGTCTTTGGTTTAATAACAAAATTAAATTCAGGGGCTTTAGCTTCCATTTCTGAAACATGGTTATCACTGTGTAGCGGTAAAACCATATTTTAAATCTATTAATTTATAATATTAATGCTCTGTAAATTTAAATTTACATAGAGCACTATTGTGTAAAAATAAAAATATCTATAAGAACACCGGATTTTATATCTTACTGTTCTTTCCTTTTTATTTATATATACATATATATATATATATATACATACATACATACATATATATATATATATATATATATATATATATATATATATATATATATATATATATATATATATATATATATATATATGTATATAGTATATTTTGGCACGAAACCCTCTATATATTTTATGCTTGTGCGGAATAAGAAACCAACACTGTATTGTGTCTGTATCTTTCACGCCTAAAACTATCATATATGTATATATATATATATCTTCTCATTGAATAATTTAGAATTTTGTGTACTAGTTTTTAATAGGATCCTCTCTTATTTACGGACAAGTTTATTAGTAATGTTATTAAAGGAAAAGAGAAAAATAATATGTTGATAAACATTCATTTATTCCGAGTAATTTATTTGGATTAAGAAATAAAAATCCATCATTACTTTTACCAAAAATACACACGACCTCTGACGTTCTTTAACTTCCGTAAGTGAACGAGAACCAGTGTATGTAAACTTTCTGCTTCGATTGCCAGAAAAGAAAAGAGCTATGGACAAAACATAAAAGATTGCATTGTGCACACATAGAAAACTAATTTTCTCATTTAAAGCAAGTCAACTGGAACTATTCACTTTCGTCACAAGCAACAGTATTACATTTTAAATTGTTAAAACAAGTTCCTTGCGAAGAGCTTATATTTCCAATGAGACTGAATAGACACATTTAAAAAAAATGTGCTTTAATTGGTCGTCTGATGCATATATTTATCATTCACTCTCTCTCTCTCTCTCTGTTTTTCATATATATATTTATATATATATATATATATATATATATATATATATATATATATATATATATATATATATATATATATATATATATAGCTTAAGTGATAATTATTTAAAAAGAAATATGATTCCATCGCTACGTAAGAGTTCCCATGTTTCAAAAACGAGAGCCCAAGACCTCAATATAAATTATTAAAATTAAATTGAATTAAAATATCAAGCCCTGTTTCAAGCGAAAATTTAGGAATCTAGAAATTTAGGAAATTTAGGCTTCCTAAATTTTCGCTTGAAGTTGAAACAGGGCTTGATACTTTAATTTAACATAATTTTAATAATTATATTGTGGTTTTCGGCTCTCGTTTTTGAAACATGCGAACTCTTATGCAGCGAAGGAATCATATTTTTTTAAAATAATTATAATTTAAGCTCTACTTTTGTATGATGCACTGTCTTTTAAAAGTAAAAACAAAAATATTAAAGAACTCCGGATTATTTACCTAACGTGCTTTTCCTATTTTTCTACATATCTGCATATATATATATATATATATATATATATATATATATATATATATATATATATATATATATATATATATATATATATATAATAGACCCACAATAAGATATATAAACAAATTTTTACTACGTTAATAAAAACACCGATCAAAATAAAAATAAATAAATAAAAATAAAATAAATATAAAGGATAAAAAACAAAAATAAAATAAAATAAAAACAAGTAAAATAATTTGACACAAATAAATAAATAAACAAATAAACGAGTTCCGGTAAAATATCTGCCAAAAATGACTACCCACAATGCCCCACTGACCCGTATATATAAATAGCCGAGAAAAATAACAGCACTCGTGGCACGACGATTGCATCTAGAATGAAACAGACTGTAGCCTCTAAGTGTTGACTTCTATGTTCACTTTTATATTTACACATGCTCTATCTCTGATATTGAGCACTTTATTCCATAAATATAGCACACTTTAAGACTATATTTCTTCATATATATATATATATGTGTATATATATATATATATATATATATATATATATATATATATATATATATATATATATATATATATATATATATGAGATATCGTACATAGAGTTCTTGTGTTAATAAAATAGTGCTCGATGAAATATAACTGTGATATTAAGTATATATTAATAAGTATACATATTACCTTTAACCGATAGCACGACTGGGAGTTTGATGTACACGGCAAGGTTCAGGTGCTGCGTAGAGACCGGACATTACATTTGTTGAAACATGTTGATTAATTTTTACTCTAAATCATGAACTTTGCCTTTTTATTGTTTTTATATCTACGTCTGTTTATTTTAATATACTTTTTTAACAACATTTAAAAAGTATTTTCTTTAAACAGAACCCACCACTTCCACTTTTATGTATACTATAAAGTAATAATTACAACTTAAAATTGTTCATGTTAATTTTAATTTCGCCCGTATATATATATATATATATATATATATATATATATATATATATATATATATATATATATATATATATATTCGCTTGAAGATGAAACGGTACTAATGCTTTTAATTTAATTATATAAATAATTTTGAAGTTTTTAACTTCAGTTTTTGAAACATGGTTATTACTGTGTAGCGAAAAACAGATTATAATCAGTAAATTTATAATATTTATGCTCTGTAAATTTACATTGAGCACTGTTTTATAAAAATAAAAATACAAAATATCAATAAGAACACCGCCTTATATATCTTACTGTTCTTTCGTTACACACACACACACACACATACACACACATATCTCTCTCTCTCTCTCTCTCTCTCTCTATATATATATATATATATATATATATATATATATATATATATATATATATATATAATAAATACCATTAATCCCTGTTTATTTTAAATATAAAATAAACTATTTGTAAACATTTATTTGATACTTATATATATATATATATATATATATATATATATATATATATATATATATATATATATATATATATATATATCCCGTCTATTTGAAATGCAACATATATTTTTAAAATAAAAGCTATACATAATACATACTGACTTCTGTTGACAAAATGTTGATATATATATATATATTTTCATTTTTTGTAAAATGTTATGTAAAAACATGTCATTATTGTAAAACGATCGTTCGGTCTGAAACTTGGAGAAACAATTTGGACTCAGCCTAATTGATCTGTTTCTTTGTGTCGTCCTACTGGTTTGTCTTGATCCATTTGCTAGAGGCAGTGAGCCCTTTGGGTTATTGCCTAGGTAGGTGTCTCTCTTTTGACTTTATTTTTTTCATTTTGTTTATTTTCTCTTATTTTCTCTTTTGATTTTTGGTTCTTGTATTCTGTTACTTTTTCTTTATTCGTTTCCAGCTTTCAACGTTTGATAAGTATACGTTGGAAGCTTTACCAGCAGGTTAGTTCGGTTTAATGTTATATATATACGCAGATATGATACGTATGGATAGACGATATTTGAAATCTAAGGAAACTGATATTGCCTAAAAATATGGAAACATATAGTTACAAAACTATCAGGAGCAACAATGAAGCCCAAGGTATACTAAAAAAAAGAAATATTTTCTAAGCATTTCACCCCAAGAAGGGCGAAATTAAGAGTAAAGAGGGGTGTTTGATAAAGTTTAAAGAGAAGTGGAAGGATCAAGAAAAATTGCATTTAATCTTTGGCATTGCATTCAATTGTTGAAGATTATAGTTATCAGGAAAGCAATAAGAGGAAGAGTATTCCACTGTCTGGAAGTCCGAGCGAAGAAGCTTTTATAGTAGAAGTAACGGTTTCATTTAACATGATTCGACAGTAAAAGCGTGGAACCTAGATGCCAAACTCATAGCATGCTTAAATACATGCAGTTGTGGCACTAGTAAAAATGGCTCGTCAGAGCTGTTACCATAAAAAATATTTGTAGAAAAAAACAGAAGGAAACCATATCACGTTAGTGAGAAAGTGACTGATGTCGAGATGACATGTCAGGACGTATCACATTGCATATCCGTCTCTGGATTTTGTCAGGAACCTCGAGATGAACAGCGGGGGCCACCAGACCATATATGGCAACAGCAGTCAATGTAAGGACGAATTGAAGTTTGGTAGATTTGAAGAATGAACTTCTGGCGCAAAACAGTGAACCAACTTTCCTTGCGCTAGATGTAGCTATTGTTTCAATGTAGTTCCACTTCTGGTCAGTGGAAAACACGAGACCAAGATGGCGCAGTGTGACGCTCTCCTGAAGTTGAGCAACAGTCATACTGATAGGAGGCAGTGATCTTTCTCTATGGTGGATAAATATGAGCAGTTTCGTTTAGGATGCATTAAAATAAACGTTGAAAGCTGGAAACGAATAAAGAAAATGTAACAGAATACAAGAACCAAAAATCAAAAGAGAAAATAAGAGAAAATAAACAAAATGAAAAAAAAAGATCAAAGAGAGACACCTACCTAGGCAATAACCCAAAGGGCTCACTTCCTCTAGCAAATAGATCAAGACAAACCAGTAGGACGACACAAAGAAACAGATCAATTAGGCTAAGTCCAAATTGTTTCTCCAAGTTTCAGAACGAACGATCGTTTTACAATAATGACATGTTTTTATATAACATTTTACAAAAAATGACATATATATATATATATATATATATATATATATATATATATATATATATATATATATATATATATATATATATATATATATATATCTCAACATTTTGTCAACAGAAGTGTGTATGTCTTATGTATAGCTTTTATTTTAAAAATATATGTTGCATTTCAAATAGACGGGATTTTTATATATATATATATATATATATATATATATATATATATATATATATATATATATATATATATATATACAAAATTATCAATTAAACGTTTGCAAATATTTTATTTTATATTAAAAATAAACAGGGATTAATGGTATTTATTACATATATATATATATATATATATATATATATATATATATATATATATATGTGTGTGTGTGTGAAGAAAGAACAGTAAGATATATAATCTGTGTTCTTATTCATATTTTGTGTTTTTATTTTTACAAAACAATCCACTAGCCATTTCCAGCTCCAGTCAACCAGAGATTGGAGATCATTTGCGAGGACAACGCCAATGCCGGGTTTACTATTGAAACAGGAGAAAATGATCGTGTCGTCTGCGTAGAAGTCTACTTGAGAACAGATGATATCAGAATGATCGTTGATGGAGATCGGAAACAGTGTAAGACCCAGGAAAGAGCCTTGGTGAACCCCAGCATTTGTATGAAAGGATCTGGAGGAGAACTCATTTAGGAGGACCTTCATTTTCTGGTTATATTACAATTTTGACCGCGAACGAAGGAAATGATCAGAAATATATGAAATTATACACAATGTACTCCAAAATTTGCAATAAACCGATTCATTGTGCTTTTACCCAAACTTATACGTATATATCTATATGTTTATTCTTTCTGCAGTCCCTACTTTTCTGACTGTAGTTTTCCAAAATAATTTTTATCGACATATTTTATCCTTTTTTTGCTGTTCCCATCCTTTTTTACCTTTCATTTTATTTCTATTACTTCTTGCCTCCTCATTCTTTCACATCTATTCAAATCCATCGACACTGGCTACGCAAGGGACGTCTTCCCCGCCCCAAATCCTAAAAGCCTCTTCCCCTCGTTCAAAATCATACTCCCCCAACTGCCACTCCGATAAAGACATGATAGACTAAGGCGTTAACTCCGATCATTTTCAAAAAAAAGTTTCGCAGGCGAAAAATAAAGCATGGATCGGATTTATACTAATAACAACATCCACAACGAGTTCACCAAAAACCCAAAAGCAAACACCGTTGGTGAGTCTTCCCCGTTTCTCTGTTTATTTCTAGCACCGCTGATGAAGGACTCAGACGTGCTCGAAAGTTCCTGACTAATAACATTAATCTCCGTGTTTCATTTCTGTCTTGTGCTGAACAATTAATATATAATAAATTCTTTTCGCACTTGTTTTATTAAGCAATTTATTAATCTATTTTAAATACATAAGCACCCGGAGACACTTCCTCTAAACATATAAATATATATATATATATATATATATATATATATATATATATATATATATATATATATATATATATATATATATATATATGTATATATGTATGTATATATATATATATATATATATATATATATATATATATATATATATATATATATCTATGTATATATATATATATATATATATATATATATATATATATATATATGTATATATATATATATTTATACAGGGTGTCATATAAAGTTCGCGTGCACTTTAAAAATTTATAACTTTATTTGTATTTGCGATAGAAATAATCTGTAAAAAAGTTATAAAGTTTAATGTACCTAGTTTTAAGCATAGCTAAAATTACTAAATCTGTTGGCAAACGTTTTCTGTGAACTGTAAAATCGTATTACCCTTTGTATTGCTAATGTGGAAACTTAAATAAAATTTCAATAAAACCTTAAAAAATATAGATTTACTTTCTAATCCTTTTTACAACTTATTTCTATCGCAAATCTTTATGGAAACGCTGTATATATATATATATAAATATATATATATATATGTGTGTATATATATATATATGTGTGTGTGTGTGTATATATAAATATATATATGTGTGTATATATATATATATATGTGTGTGTGTGTATATATATATATATATATATATATATATATATATGTGTGTGTGTGTGTGTGTGTGTGTGTGTGTGTGTGTGTGTGTGTGCGCGCGCGTGTGTGTGTGTACTGCTGGACAATCACAACATATATCTATATATATCTATATATATATATATATATATATATATATGAGAAAGAGAATGAGATATTTGATTTAAAAAATGCAAAGTCTGCTTAACTTTTATTGTATTATTCCAATTTTCTGATAAGATCTTGTATATTGTGATTAAATGTCTGGATAAACAATCTGAATTTCATGTTGTTTTGTTTTTTCAACTACTTCCGAAACTCCCAACCACTTCCAAGGTCTAATGTCGTGTCTGTCAACCAGGAAAATTTCCGTTGTCTAAATACCGGTATTCTTTGAAAACCAGAAAGTTTGAAATCGTCTATATCTAAATGTTATTGGGAACAAGTCTACAACAAAACAGAAGCGGTGTATTGTATATATATATATATATATATATATATATATATATATATATATATATATATGTATAAGGGTCAGTGGTGCATTGTGGGTAATCTATTTTGGCAGTTACTTTTACCCGAAGTCGTTTATTTGTTTATTTATTTATTTGTGCCAATTATTTTGCTTGTTTTTATTTAATTTTATTTTTATTTGTTATCTTATTTATTTATTTATTTTATTTTATTTTTCATTTTGATCGGTGTTTTTATTAACGTAGTTTGTTGTATTTTTCTTATATAGGCGGCTTCAAAGATTTTGCTTTATATTTTCATACTGGATTATATTGATCCATAAATTTGAGAGGATTAATATATATATATATATATATATATATATATATATATATATATATATATATATATATATATATATATATATATATATATATATATATATATATATATATATATATATATATAAACATGCAATGATAACAGCAAAATTGCAATATGAGTACTGATAAAAAATGGTTGCTGAAAAATTAGGTTTATAATACTCAGAAATTCATACCCAGATGTCCTCAAGGACACATGGTATAGTGGATAAAGGCTTTGGTTAGATCCAGTGACTGACCCAAAGAGTGTGAGTTCAATACCCGGTTCAGGCAGTGGAGAACTTTCAGAGGGAAAATTATCAGTAGATAACTGATAATTGACATCCATCAAACATGGCTCGTGGAACTAGAACAGTCTACCCCAGTGATCGAAATTAAGGGTTCGGTTCGAAATTCCAACCACCTGAAGAAGGCCGGAGCGTACAACGGCCGAAACGTTGTGACAAATATGGCGACAAAGATTAGGACAATAGTCCGACTAATGTAAATACTATATATATATAAATATAAAAGTGAACATAAAGTGCTCAATATCAGAGATAGAGCGTGTATAAATATAAAAGTGAACATAGAAGTCAACACTTAGAGGCGACAGTCTGTTTCATGCTAGATGCAATCGTTAGGCTTGACGATTGCATCTAGCATTAAACAGACTGTCGCCTCTAAGTGTTGACTTCTATGTTCACTTTAATATTTACACACGCTCTATCTCTGATATTGAGCACTTTATCCCAAAAATATAGCACAGTTTACTATATTTCTTCATATATATGCACATGAATATACCCTTTCCTGTAATAAATGATATTTTGTTTAACTTCGACTATTTTTTTAGATAATAAAAGCTTCTAGGATTTGGGCTTTTCCTTGTATTGCGTGTTGTACTTTGTTATTATCTATTAATATTTGTCGTATGTCAATACTTGTACCGTCCTCGGTATGACGACAAACTTCATACGCGTCCAGCGTCAGACGATAAACTAAATCCAGCAACAAGGCCTCTGATCAAGAGGTTTTGAGGAGAGTGGAACCACCTCTGATGTTCCCAGGTCCACCCTAAGCCGGGGTGGTAGCACCTGTTAGGATCCCAGCTATGGGCAAATAGTTAACTCCGAAACCGTGTAAAAACACTATGAAAGTGTAAAAACAGATTTTAATACCAGAAATGCTTTGTAAAAAATTATTACCAGCAATACATTTTTGAAGAAAATCAATACTTGTATTTTGATATGGGCAGGTTTACCTGATTTCAGGTAACATT
>OZ038481.1:126600098-126642598 GCA_964036315.1 Acanthosepion esculentum | reverse complement strand
ATTCGATCTATTTTACACTGTGACCAGAATAAAAGCAGATAAAAAGAGATGGAGCTCATAGTTACGATGAAACTTTCGAAATTATTTCTAAAGCATACGCTGAAATTGAGAATTTATTCAGAATATCAAGTTTTCGCCTAAATCCGCTAAATATATGTAAACGTTATTTTAAAATATTTGGATTTACAAATATAATCTGAATGGCAAGTTCTGATACTGAGATGTAGGCAGACAAAAATAACTAGATGCAGCTGAAGAAAATATATATATATTTAAATTGGCAGCATTGAATAAGATTTTACTTATATATTACGTAAATCTGATGACACCGTGAACCTAAATTAAACTGCGATGAAAAGCCGATCGCTTACATGGTTTACTTTTACTGATGGAAAAGCTATAGATTTGTAATTTAAGTCAGTTAGTTGAGTATTCAGTATTATTAATTACAAAAAGAAAAAAAAGGAATCTCGGATAACACGTATGATTAAATATCAAACAGTTTAGAGTTCTTCAGATCCGTATAATCCCTGAGTCGGCGTTGGTCTAGCGATCAATAAAACGGTTGATGCTTGCCGGAGATTTAACGCATATTTGACTGCCTCTATTGCAGTGGTCTTCCGTACTTTCTTTTTAATTCTGAAGTTTTCGTGAATTTTAATCAGATTTTAACTTAAAATAAATTCAGAATCTTCAGTGTGGTGTGGCAAGTTAAAGCTAATCAGAGATTATTTACAATATTTTTTTTTTGCGACATAAATACCAATTCTATCAGATTCTCTTTCGATCCTTCGCGACCAAAATTGGTAAAGTCTATTCACAAACGGCTGTCGGGTAGTTTCTGAAAATAGCTATCGGCTCCGGGGTGGGGCTATGTTTAGTTGTTCAGAAAGTTCAGGTGCTGTGTCGATATTTGGAAACTTGTTTCATGAACTGAAATAAATTCGATACTCACTAGAGACCTACAATTTGAACCAGATACGTTTAGTACGCTTACTAATTTTTAACACCTCCAAAACAAAACTGCCCACCTATTAATCCTCCTAAATAATCTTTTTTGACTTCCATTACTATGGCTGATGCTAACCTCCAGAAGAGCAGCTTACTGCGGGTTCTCGATCTCGCATTTTCCACTGACATGTAGAGGAATTATTATATTCCATCTATTGCTCGGTTTGCTGCTAGGAAAGTCGCTTCACGATCTCGTGCAAGAAACCTTTCTCGTCAGAACCTATCTTTCCCATTTACAAGTCTATCACTCGTCTGTGCAATGCATATCGCTGTCATATCTGGTCTGGTGCTTCTACTCGATATATAGAGATTCTTTAAAAAAAATTAAAGAAAAATCTGCAAAGTTTTCGATCGTGACCTGGCATCACAGCTTCCATGTGTTTTTTCTATGAATGTTTCACGGTTGTTGTTCTAATAAATTTTCCTCTTAGCTACCTGGAGATTACGAATTTAATTGATAGGTTAGATAAATTTAGTGCTAAAATTGCTAGATGTGAGTGTAAGTGCGTATGTATAGCTAGCCACTCGTATTCGAGGATACCCGTCTACTAGATTGACTAGCCAATCCCTATTGCAGACGCTTGCTCAGGTGCATTTGTGTTTATTCAACACTCACAGAGCCCACCTGTGGTTTATACTGCAACTATACTGATCAGACCTTAGTTAGAGTTTCTGAGAAAGAGCATGTTTTTTAGCGTGATCAACAATTTGAACAAGGCCAGCACGCTCAAGCTCTCGGCCACGATGACTTGTGACTTTGTGCTAGTAAGGCTGTCGATGGCCCACAAAGGTTCCGTCTACCCAATTTCCCTCACAAGGTTTGGGTCAACCCGTGTTATAGATTTCAGGCACTTTCCAAAGGTGACGGACGCTGGAATCGACCCCTGAAAAATCGTCAATTTTGAGATTCAAACCCAGGTCTCATGGTTAGAACACCCACAGAGCCCGCCTGTGGTTTATTCTGCAACTATGCTGAGCAGACCTTAGTTACAGTTTCTGAGACAGAGCGTGTTTTCTAGAGTGATCAACAATTCGAGCAAGGCCAGAACGCTCAAGCCCTCGGCCACGATGACTTGTGATTTCGTGCTAGTACAGCTGTCGACGGCTCCTAAGGGTTCCGTCTACACAATTTCCCTCACAAGGCTTGGGTCAATCCATGTTATGGTTTTCAGGCGTTTTCCTAATGTGCCGCACGCTGGAATCGATCATGGTGAGATTTGATCCCGGGTTTCATGGTTCGAATGCGAACGTTCTACCCACTCGTTAACTGTAAGTTCTCTGCACTAATTTCCCTCCTGCTCTTCTTCTCGCTTGTGGAAATCTTAATTCATCGTCAGTCGTCATCTTTTTGACTTTCAATCTGATTCATTTATTCTTCTCTCTGTTTTTTTTTTCACTCTAACTCCTAGCTTCCTAGTGGCTTTTATCACCTGACAAGGCATGAAATGACTGTAAAAATACTTTCGCGTGCTGATACGTTGCTGTCGCTGTTTGAACAGCGAACGAACCTCACAGACTCTACCTTCCGTAGTGACCGGAATTCGCATTCGCTGTCTCACAACTGAAGCGAGGTGCTTAACAAAATTTGGTTTGGTTAGTTTTGATTTACGGCATATCAACCTCAATGGGTTATTCAATGCCGACTAGTTTTTTTCCTGGTAATATTTTCTTTTGTCAAAAATCTATTTCTGGTAATATTTTTTTTCCTGAAAAATGTATAGCTGGTAATATTATTTTCAAAAACGTATTGCTGGTAATAGTTCTTTTCCAAAAATATATTGCTAGTAACTGTTTTTTTCTTCAAAAATTTATTTCATATAATAATGTTTATACAAAATGTTTCTGGTATTAAAACCTATTTTTATACTTTTATAATATCAGTTTCAATGTTAACTATTTACCCATAGCTGGGACCCTAACAGGTTATACCACCCCGGGTCAGTGTGGACTTGGGAAAACCAGCAATTAAGAGGGGTTCCACACTCCTCAAAGCCTCCTGATCTGAGGCCTTGCTGTTGGACGTAGTTTATCGTCTTACCCTTGACGCGGATATAGTTTATTGTCATACCTAAGACAGAACTGACTAAATTTAGACAGAACATGTTTGTGTGTTGAAATGAATACAAAATTCACTTTCGCGACTATTAAAACGCAATGGGAATTAAACTTATATCTGGCTATCCAGGACATTTTAATGATTTAGCTGTGAAAACGTTTCCAAAATTTCGTAAAAATATCCTGGAAAAATATTAATATAAAAATCGTTGAAACAAGTGATTAGAAATAGGTTAATGGTTAATGAGCCACAGTAGATTTACGTGGAGTGGGTTCGATCAATGCCTCATAATTGCGGATCAAATCAAACTACACTTAGTAAATATCAACTGTCGTTTACGATGTGCATCCTGCAGTGGTGTAGTAGTCGACAAACTGACCTTCGTGATCATTAATAGTATATGAGATTCTCGTTCGAAGCATACACACAGCGAGAGTAGAAAAGCCTAAACCAAAGTGTGACATCTTGTAAGTTGTTATTCATAAATGGCATGAAATTCAAAATAAAAGTGATTGTTTACGTTAATCGACACAGTTTTGGCAAAAGAGGCACTTAGTTATTTTAAGGTTTCTCTTCGTAAAGACGTATTTGGATGTTTGAATAGTGGGACTTATTTCGTAATTTTCTTTCTCTTTCACTTTAATTTGTTGTCTCATTTCGTAACGCTCAGATTGAGTTTTACATTCTACATGTGTTATGTTGGTTTAAGGCAGTCTTGATTTAGCTCAACAATCTTCATGGCAAAGTTGTCAGTTTTAAGACAGTAAACACGGCACCTGTGCATTGCGAAAATATTTATCTTCAAACGTTTAGCAGCATTTAATTTGCATATATATACAGTAGGGGGCAAAAAAAATGGACGCACCCATTGAAAATCGATTTTTGTATTTTAACCAAGACCAGTCAGTAATAGAATTCGCTTATTTAGTACATTCTATTAATACAGGCGTAAATAGGTACATTATACAAGTCAAAAATGGTTTAGTATTTTGTTGGGTAACCTTTTGCTTAAATAAGGGCCTTAAATCTTCCCGATATACTATAGACTAAATTCTTTCGTAAATTAACGAGTTTCGCCAGATGTTTCCAGCATTGATTTATTCTCGAAAAAGCTCATCTTCCGTGTTAACTTTCCTATTACGGGTACGCTTGTCCATTATCGCCCAAAGGTTTTCAATCTGGTTACGGTCAGGACTCTGACTAAGCCACTGGATGTGGTACTATTTACCCTCGACGCGCTTCCTCACTGAATAACCTTTATTCTTTAAGGCAGTATGCTTAGGATAGTTACCGGGTTGGAACATGAAGCTAACTTAACTTGGGCAAAAAGTTTTTAGCAGAAAGCCACATTTGCTTAAGAAGGATGTGTTATTTATGCTAGTTCACGATTCACTTGATTTTGTACAAATTAGAGGCTGAGAATGCACCCCAAACGTTGATTGTTTTATAGTGTTTAACTGTGCCCTGGGTAGTCAATGGAGTATTTATTTCGCCGGGCGTACACCAAACTCGTATCTGTCCTTCATATCTAAGAGTAAAGGGACTCTCGTAACTCCACATAACAACTTGCCAAGAAAATGTAATCCAGCGTAAATGAGCTTTGCACCCAGCCAATCTTGCTTTTCGATTTAATACGAAACAATGCTTTTTGCTTTAAGACTTCGTCTGACTTTGCTTGAAGAAACCGCCAAACTAGCCGCTTTGGAAACATCATGTGCTGTTGCGTATTGATCTTGTTTGCATTGACGAACAAACCGGGTAATGGTGTGCCCAACAGAATAGCCAGAAGCGCTTGGGAATATAGAACATCTGAACATTTCTACAGATTTCCAGAAAAGAAAACACTTATATGTACACAAGATAAAATAAATGATAAGTTTAGTTGCAGTATCCTGTGCGTATATATATATATATATATATATATATATATATATATATATATATATATATATATATATATATATATATATATATATATATATGAAGAAATATAGTCTTAAAGTGTGCTATATTTATTTATTTACTCACATTAATTATATATATATATATATATATATATATATATATATATATATATATATATATATGAAGAAATATAGTCTTAAAGTGTGCTATATTTATGGGATAAAGTGCTCAATATCAGAGATAGAGCGTGTGTAAATATAAAAGTGGACATGGAAGTCAGCGCTTAGAGGCGACAGTCTGTTTCATGCTAGTGCAATCGTCAGGCGATTGCACTAGCATGAAACAGACTGTCGCCTCTAAGTGCTGACTTCCATGTCCACTTTTATATATATATATATATATATATATATATATATATATATATATATATATATATATTATATATATATATATATATATATTATATATATATATATATATATATTATATATATATATATATATATTATATATATATATATATAATATATATATATATATATATAATATATATATATGTATATATATATATATATATATATAATATATATATATATATATATATATATATATATTGCCATATTTTTATCATTATTCTTTCGTTTCCATCATCATTTGGGCTAAATTTACCGTTAACACATCAATAACTATAAGTAACATACCAATTATAATATCAGTTATTATCACTATCAACATAGTCGTCAATGATACACAATCAGTCAGCGTTGAAAATAGAAAACATCATCATCACCATATCCACAAACAGAACCTACTTACCCAAAATGGTGATGAAAGGCCCAGGCCAATAAGAGTACATGTGCACGTCTATACGTGTGCATGTGTGTGCGAGGAAGTGTAAGTTTGTCGAACGACGCAGACGGACGATCTGAAAAGAATCAAGAACAGCCTAACACGCTCCTTGTTGAAAGAACATTGATACATGCAGTCACGACACCGAAATAGAATTACAACTGCGTATGTATGTGTACTCGAACGCATGGATGTGTATCTGCGTCTAATAACGGATTGTTTATATCGGTGTGTTTCTGTGAACTAAAATGCGTACACCTCTATGTATGTATACCTGTGTGTGTGAGAGAGTGTCATCCCAAAACGGACACAGAGGAGGATTTCCCACCTCCCACCACCAAACATAATCAAATACAAACAAGCATAAATAGATTCAACTTTAAAAAAATAAACCAGTTTGATGATCGCAAAAGCGTGAAACCCTGGGTTACAAACTCATAACCATACAACTGAATATATATATACATGTGTGTGTGTGAGTGAGTGTGTGAGTGTGTGTGTGTGTGTGTGCAACAGTTGGCAAGAAGAACATTTGTTTCGTCCCCTAAGTAACTTTATGAAGTCTAACGTAGAAATTAACTACATATAATTTTAAACTAACTATATTTGTAACGGAAGTTATATACCGTTTCTAGATTTAAACAGTATTATTAATGACTAACGCTGCAGGCGACACTTAATTTACTGTTTCAATGCGATGTTCAAATCGTAGTATCTATCTATCTATCTATCTATCTATCTATGCATACATAATAAAACTATTCACGCAGAGGATAACAATGCATTAATAAAATTTCTATCAACTAGATTATGCAACTGATGGTGACGCTTGCATTTTTCTATATTATTTGTTACTATGACACACAGACGCTCACACACATGCACACAAACACACGCGCACACATACACATATACACCCGTATATATGTATGCGTACGTACACACATACACACACACACACACACACACAATTAGAGACTTACATTTGATGAAATAATTTCACTCAAAGCAAGGCAATAAAGCTACGAGGACGCAAGATGTTACTGGGTGTTAGAGAATATGTGAAAAACTACTATTAATGTGAGAAGACAATAAATGAATAAGAATTAAGAAGGTAGTAAATAACGATTGATATTGCATTTAAATTTTGGAAGATCAAAATTGACTGCGAAGCAAGAAGCGAGAAGTGAGTTCCACAAGCTAGAAGTGCGATAGAAGAAATTGTTAGCATAGAACTTACGGTCAGATCACAACTGTAAAATGATGGCACCATGCGGCCAATCTATTACTTCGCTTAAATTCATGAAATCTAGCTACCATGGAGAAAATTTCATCAGAAGCTACGTTACGGCGGTGAGAAAGTGACTGAAGCCGAGATGCCAGATCAGGACCAATAAGATTGCGGATTCTTATTTGGATTTTATCAAGATTCTCGAAATATATAGCTGGTGCACCAGATCATATTCAGCAGCAATATTCAAAGCACGGACAAATGGTAGATTTATAAATATGTAACATAAAATTCTGGCGAGAAAAAATGTCTAGAAAGACTAGCATACTTAGCGATTGATTCAATATATTCATTCCACTTCATGTCAGCTGAAAACGTTAAAAGAGGTCACTCTCCTGGAGATATACACATAGTTATACCCAGATAAACTGACACAAAAACTCACACAATAAAATATGGGAAAATCAGCATATAATTTTGCACACACACACACACACGTGTGTGTGTGTGTGTGTGTGTGTGTGTGTGTGTGTGTGCGCGCGCGAGTGTGTGTGTAAAGATATAAGTGAACATGGAAGTCAACACTCAGAGACGACAGGCTGTTTCATGCTGGATGCAATCATGAAATAGCCTGTCGCCTTTGAGTGTTGACGTCAATGTTCACGTTTATATTTATATTTACATACACCCTGTCTCTGATATTGAGCACTTTATCCCATAAATATAGCACACCTTAGGCTTTCCGACAAATCCTCCAATGAATCCGAATTTAACAAAGCTAAGAAAGACTACGAAACAGCACTAAAAGATAGTGGATTCCCACCAACACTCACATACTCACCACAAAACACAAAAAGGCCAACAGGAAAAGATTTATCATATGGTTCAACTCACCGTACAGCAAAAACGTAAAAACAAATGTAGGAAAGATATTCTCCAAACTCTTACACAAGCTCTTCAAGTAAAACACAGTAAAAATCAGCTACTGTTGCACCGAGAGCATGGCACAAATAATAAAAAAGGACAAAAGGAAAATTATCAACAAACCACACGAACAAATTAAACCCAAGTGCAACTGCACATTAAAGAACATATGTTCCTTAAACGGTAATTGTTTACAAAACAACGTAATATACCAACCCACGATAAAATCACCACATAATGAAGAAAAAGTATGCATAGGAGTAACTGAAGGACCCTGGAAATAAAGGAATTATGCACACAAAACATCTTTCACAAATAGTAAATATGCGAACAGCACAATGATTTCTAATTATATCTGTGAAATTAAAAACAAAACGCACATCACAACAAAACTATCTTGGAAAATAAGGAAAAGTTCATCAGCCTACAACAACCAATCAAAAACTTGCAAACTTTACTTGGAGGAAAATAGCTATCATTACCTTCCCAGACCAAAATAAATTATTAAATAAAAGATCCGAGCTCATCTCAAAATGTAGACATGAAAACAGATTTACGTTACTTAAAAATCGAAAACTGAAAAAATAAAGTGACAATAAAATCAGTAAAATAAATTAACTGAAACAAATTACCAAATCACACCCGTTAGAATAGACGAAATAGAATAAATAAATAAATAAAAAATATAAAAACAAAATCAATGAAAACAAAAAAATAAAGTAAATAATAAACAAATTAACAAACCATTATCACCAAAATATTAGTTAGACTATAAATATCAAACCAAAAATCGGACAAAAACATAGCTATAACTGTTATATAACGATACAAACAATACTACGTTATTTAAAAATCGAAAACCAAAAAGAGTAAATAAAATATACAGTATAATAAATACATAATAAAAATCAAGTAAGATAAATTAATCTAAATGCATCCAAATAAATAAATAACTAACAAACCGATCCCGATAAATTAACCGTTAGAAAAGACAAATAAAGACAATCAATCCAAATAAATACATGAATAAACAAATTAAAAACTGCTCTTGCCAAAAAATAGTTAGAATAAACTACAACAATCAACCCCAAAATTGAATAAATAGCTTTAATTATCTTCCCAAACGAAAACAAAACTATTAATTAAGTGATATAAATAAATTTTTACTACGTTAATAAAAACACCGATTAAATATATATATATATATATATATATATATATATATAAGATAAGAAATAAAAATAAAAATAAGAAATAAAAAAATAATGACAAGTAAAATAAATAAATAAACAAACAAACGACTTCCGGCAAAATAACCGCCAAAATAGAGCACCCAAAATGCACCACTGACCCATATATATAAATAGCCGAGAAAAATAACTCCACGCAATCTTTGAGCATGTAACAGACTGTCGCCTCTAAGTGTTGACTTCAATGTTCACTTTTATATTTACACATGCTCTGATATTGAGCACTTTATCCCATAAATATAGCACCTTTTAGACTATATATATATATATATATATATATATATATATATATATATATATATTAGTACCTTGAAAAAGTTCTCGCTGATTTTTCATGAAAACTAATGTTTTATTTGCAAAAATTAAGAAGCATATCACTGAAAGAATTGTCCATCGTTAGCCACTAATTTTCCCCAGTTTTCTGGCAGCATTTAAATTCCATATTCTCTGAGGCTAACCACGAGTCGACCAATTTTTTTGCCATTTCATACGCATGAAAATGCTGCTCAGCCAGTCAATGTTCCATCTATCGGAACAAATGATAATCGGCCGGGCAATGTCTGGTGAATACGGCGGGTGGATTATGACTTCCCATTTAAGCGTTTCCGTGAATGTTTTCACCCGTTTTTCGACACGTGGCCTAGCGTTGTCATGTTGCGAAATCACTTGTCATGCATCTGCTCTTATAACAGCTGTTTATTTTTTCTTTAATGTTCGGCTCAAACGCATCGGTTGTCGTCGATAGCGATCTACCGTGATGGTTTCGGTCAGTTTGAACAGCTCATAATAAAACTACTTCCAGCTGATCCCACCAAATGCAAAGCAGAAGCCTCAAAACATAGATATTCGGCTTTGCTGCCGACGGTGATGCATGGCCAAGGTTACCCCACTATCTTCTACGGTTAGAGTTATCGTAGTGTATCCACTTTTCATCGCCGGTCACAAAAAGACTTTCTGTTTCTGCCGTTGAAGCAGCTGTTCCCACGTGACAAGGCGCTGTTCGAAGTTTCTCGGATTCAACTCGTGCAGCATCGAATGCTTTGCTTTGGAATCATTTCCAATGCTTTCAAACGTTTGGAAAATGTTGTGTAATCAACTCTTAATGATTCTTCAAGTTCAGGATGCGCCTGACTTGACTTTCATTAAGTAGTGCTTCCAATTTTTTATCTTCAAACTTTTTCGGTGCGCTAGAGTGTTCTTTATATTCAACATCAAAATCATTACTTTTGAAGCGTCTAAACCAATCTCTATGTGTAGTTTCAACAGAGCCTGGTCGCCGTAAGTTGCAATAAGAATTCTGTGTGCTTCAACTGCAGATTTCTTTTGAATAAAGTAGTCTAGAAAATTCCTTGCAAATACATTTTCTTTGGCACAAAATCCGACATGTTTAACGTTGTGATAAACAAAGCTATTTACACTACGGCAAAGTGATATACACTGAACTCCAAGCTTGCTTATTGTACTTCCTAATACATGCGTTACCATGTGAAACTACATGCACGCATTTCTGTGAATGGCATCTGTTGAAACACAGTGAGAACTCATATATATATATATATATATATATATATATATATATATATATATATATATATATATATATAGAGAGAGAGAGAGAGAGAGAGAGAGAGAGAGAGAGAGAGAGGGAGAGGATAAGAGAGAGAGGTAGAGACGGACAGACAGGAGTCAGAAGTTGTGGGAACCAAATATTTGCTGGAAGCGGCTACAAAGCTTTTGGTCAATGGGAATGGGACATAATATATACACACCAAATACCAATTCCGTGCCGATTGAGTAACGTCCAAGGGAAGCCTATTTTCACATATACGGACAAGTAGTCATTTTCTCCATCGACTATTTTCCATCAAGAGAGATCATCCTATTTTCGAGATATTCAAAATTGCATGAAACATTCTGGACACATTTAAGAGACAGACAATCAGACAGACAAGCAAGCAAACAGATAGATAGATAGATAGATAGATAGATAGATAGATAGATAGATAGATAGATATATATATATAGATAGATAGATAGATAGATAGATAGATAGATAGATAGATATGAACAGACACATAGATAGATAGATAGATATGAACAGATATATAGATAGATAGATAGATAGATATGAACAGACACAAAGACAGACAGACAGATAGATAGATAGATACGAACAGACACAAAGACAGACAGACAGATAGATAGATAGATAGATAGATAGATAGATAGATAGATAGATATATTGATATGAACAGACGCAAAGACAGACAGATAGATAGACAGACAGACAGATAGATAGATAGATAGATATGAACAGACACAAAGACAGACAGACAGATAGATAGATACGAACAGACACACAGATATATAGATAGATAGATAGATAGATAGATAGATAGACGCAAAGACAGACAGATAGATAGATAGATAGATAGATAGATATGAACAGATACACAGTCAGACAGATGAAATATATATTTTATAATTATATATATATATATATATATATATATATATATATATATATATATATATATATATATGAAAATAGTGTGCGTCTATAAATACAAAGATTTATATGAACAAACGCAGACATGCTTTTACGTTTCGGTATTAGTTTTCTTTTTAGCTCGTTAATAATAGGTCACAATGGCACAAAATTAAAATACATTATTTGAATTATGCTCCGCTGGCCTTTATTCCCATTGATTCCAAATTAATTTTTCGGCAGCAACTTTCTAGCAATCAGTTGTTAAGAGCAATTTACATGAAATCACATCTCCTTTTCCCTCCACTTCCAGCTTTTATTACATCTGTTGTTGTTTTCAGCCGAATAATTTTAAAACATTTATCATATATACTGTTTAGTGTTCTACTGATTCAAATGAACAGTCAAATAAAAACAACAGAAATGTTTTATTATATAAAAGTTGTCATAAGACAAAATTGAGAACGAATGTAAATCATGTAAATAATGTAAATTCCTCGTCCAGAACTTCAGACAGAAGTGATCGAATTTTGTAATTCCCATCTATGACCGTACCTTTCGTTGTCGAAATATAGCCGCCTCTTCCACTCCAATAGCTTCATGTCTCGCAATCCCCGTCTATGGAATTCAGTTCCTATTATTTGTTTCCCTGACAGCTATTATCTCCAACTATTCAAATGTAATGTCAATCGACATCTCCAGATGCCTTGATCTATTCCGTGTTCTTCTCTTCATCCATTCCTCTATCACACCTCTTTACTCTCGCTCCCTCTCTCAGTAACACCTTGTGTGCTTGTGGCACTCCCGCCTTTCTTGGTGTGAAATACTTAAAAAATCTCATTCTATGGAATTAAAAAAATATGTCGTCATTTAATCCAGTACTTAGTCTTGGTTGTTTATGGATAGAAAATGAATTGTATGAGTGCATAAAATAGAAAACGTCGAAAGACAATGTAATGTTTTCTCTTTGGATTTATCCATTTTCAAGGAGGTAATCCTAAGAGAATTAGACCTCTTCCAAGTATCTTTTTTAATGGTGGATACAATCTCACGAATATAAGTTATGAAAATAACACCGTACAGATGGCAGACACAGGAAAGAAACTGAAAAATCTAAAGGAGTAGCAAAAGAAAGAAAAAACATTCTAGCATCAGTTAGAAATGCAGATTACATTTTTTTACTTGGCAGAAAGAGAAACATCCCAAGATGCGAACATCGAATTGAAAATGTCAATATCAAGCAAGTAAAAAAGGGCTAAATATCTGCGAAGCGTTTTAACAGATGACAGAACATCTGACACTGCACATCCGAAAGCCATTTGTAACAGAAAAAATGCCTTTCACAAACGGAACAAGTGTTGAGAAACAGAAATATCTCGCTAGAATCAAGAGAAAGTGTGCTGAATTGCTATCATTCTACTTGGCAACAAATACAGAATATTTCCTCATAGACGTAGAGCAGAATTGGGGCAACATAGATGAAATTCTACAGAAGGATGCTGAGAGTAATATGGATGCAGTATGTAAGTAAGGGGGAAGTTTTAACGAAAATGGAAATGAAAAAAAATCACTGATAGAATCATAAATGACAATTGACAATTTAAAGAAATATAATGAGGAAGCAATAACTCTAAGGCATAATCAAGACAAGCTGGACTGAGGGAAACAAAGACTAACAGACCAAATGAAGTTTTGCAAATGGTTGGTAATTCAAGAAATGGCAGATATAGTAAATATACAAATATTGCTCAGAGCACAAACGGAGAGGAAATTGTCGAGAGCCATAATGACCAACATCTTGAAGGAACACGGTGCGTTGAAGATGTAGCGAGATTTTACTGGACCTAAATTGGGTGATAGATTTTATGTTGTTGTATAGACCAAGCAGTTTCTAATGGCACGCAACTTCAAATGCCATTACGAAATCCTAACCAATAACTACTACAAGACAAAGAAGATATTTAGCTGTTTCAATTTTAATATATACTAAAGTATATTGTCACCAGAGCTCATCAGTGTGGCTAGGCATCCGATTGCCTCAAACCAGGATCGAAACCCGACTGATGCCAAATCAGTCGAAGATTGTTTCTCTAAGCTATCAGCTACCGGCAGAGAGGAAGGTGAATTTTGGCGTATTTAATTTTGAATAAATACGCCAGTGACTCAGAGTCCTCGATTCATAGAAGAGTCTTGCATTATCAGCAGTAGCAGTCATTGTTTACAAATTCACGCTTTTCCTCTAAAGTGCTCAACCGAATTTTATTTTTTCTGGGGCGTATATAAGTATATATACTATATATTACTATATAAAATATATTGTACAACAGGTATATTGACGTTGACTTGTATAAAAAATACGTACACTGTTGGCACACTGAATGATTTTAAAATCTTAAGTCGGTACATAGTTAGCGAAAGGTTGCCGACACCTGATTTAGACTGAATTAAAATACATTATATATATATATGTAAAATATATTAATTTGAAATATATTTTTATGTTGGAGTTTTTGGGTACCCTGGGATACTAGTGAGCCAGCCAAAATGAGCTGAC
Organism: Acanthosepion esculentum; assembly: GCA_964036315.1. Taxonomy (NCBI): domain Eukaryota; kingdom Metazoa; phylum Mollusca; class Cephalopoda; order Sepiida; family Sepiidae; genus Acanthosepion; species Acanthosepion esculentum. The sequence continues at coordinate 126,628,331 of OZ038481.1, read as the reverse complement.
TCATTTTATAGTTCACGAATAGAAGGATAATCCTATCAGAATACTCAAAATATTCAATGGGACATGTATAAAGGCGGCCATGTTTTTCCCGAATATGCACAGCCAGCCTTTGATATCGAAGACTGAAGAATTACGGAACAGCTTCTGGTGGTATTGGCGATATAGTCAGATTCAGTAGTGTGTCTGACTCGTGAGTGTTAATCTTTAACGTTGTTTCATTGAACAGATTACGTACTGCGCTGGATTCTATATTCATAGACTATGGTGAACATGGTCAACATTTTACAGCCATATTATAAAAATATTCTAATATATGTTAAGGCAAACAATTATCAATATGTTTAACTGGATATAATGTGGTGTGTCTATATTCTGTCGTTTTTTTTTTAAATAATTGTCCAACAGAAAATTAATTCACAGTAGAGGATAACTGAATGAGGTTCGAAGAGGCGATAATAATTGCAATTTATGAGGATATATAGGAAAGAATAGTTTAAGATTCTAGTGATCAGTGGAATATCTTTTCGGGAGTCGTTTCCACAAAGCAGATGCGGAAGAGGCTGATTGAATGCGACATCCTTCTTACTAGTGAAATACGAAGGAAATTGGGATGATTTATTCCAATATACACGGCGTAGCAGATCTTAGTTGTGAAGCTCTGAACTGGTGAAACTAATAAACATACTTTTTTAGGTAATTTCCCATGGAAATAATGACAGATTAGCCAGAGCGTTGCGTAGTTTCATCATCAGAAAAGAGGTTGTCAAATGGAAAATAATACATCAACTCCAAACATTAGTCACTTTTGAACTTTTTATCCTGGCTGGAGAGTGAAGACGTGGTAAAGCCAGTTCAAATATAACAGTAGTACTCCATATTTAGTCTGACCTAGCTCTTATTTTAATGAACAAAATTGAAGAAGGTATCAGGTACTTTCTGGAGCGGTATAATACATTGGCAATTTTACGAGCATTTTTTTCAGATGGATTGTACATGAGAGGTCTGGGTTGAACTTCATTTTAAACAGCCGTTGAGAATAAATAGCATCATCTGGATAACAACCGTTCACATTGATAGGCGAAAATGTCAGTTAGCTGTGCATTACTAGTTTGGTTATGAAGGTATTGGACCTTACATGTTAGTTTTTCCTTCGTTGAACTGTTAGAGCTAGATCACAACAGAGATCGCCAGCCCAATCGCACATATATACTGTTGTATCATGTGTGGTGTATGGGTAAACCTCCACAAATCTTATAAACAATAAGTAATAAACTAAACACCTCGTTTTTGACGCGTGAGTGCCTTTCAATTAAGTTTTTTCTGTTTATGTTTTGTATGAGACAAAAATCCTGCACGGTATTTTCAAACAAGTTCATATGAGAGACATGCTGAAGGGTTGGTCGTCATATGGGCTGATATATCGGCCCGAGATTTAGTGTTGTTTCTTAATTCTTTCATATGGTTGAGACGTTTCTTTCCAAAGTTAATTATATCTCGGTAGCAGTATATATATATATATATACTGCTGGATACATATATATATATATATATATATATATATATATATATATATATATATATATATATATATATATATATATATATATATAGGAAAGGTTAGATCCATCTATGAAAATTATGAATTCATCTCCTCTATGGGTAAATAGAATATGCTTGGTTGGCAACCAGTCTAGCAGAAGGAAAACTCTGATTTCAAACCACCTTGTAGGTTTTTCCTCTTTTAACTTCTGAGAGGATGGACAGAGTAACTTCAACATCTCCTTCCCCGTCAAGAAACCGGCAAGCCATTGCACTATTCTGCTTTGAAGCGATTCCGAGATGAAGGTTACCACAGCGGCGCAAAATGCGCTAACTGAATAAATGATGATGATGAATGAAGTCATCATATTTGACGGCATGTGTAAACTAGTTTCTATATATTGCCTATAGATGATTTACATAATCTCTGATAAATATTTATTGAGATATGCTCTCCTCGACTAATATGCCGAGCTGGCTGAGCTGTCAGATAGGTTCCAGTTCATAAAACATTCAAAATATGAAGAGTATTTGATCCGTATTACAGTTTTGAATCAGATTACGCACACTTAGGTTGTTACAGCACAAGGTTAAAAGCTCGAGAGAATCGAATTCACAAGGGTATTAATAGTCTGCGTGGGTAGATTTCTAGCCATGACACATGGCCAGACGCCCAGGAAAACGTCCTTATTGAATGTCATTGAAACATAGTAAAATGTTCAATCAAACTCCGTTATCGTTGTTTATTCTTTCACATAGATTATTCTAGATAATTATCAGTTACCGCAAGAAGCCTTAATTATCCCAGTAGGAGATTTGACTCATATTACCTTCAAAGTTTTACGGATACAAAAACTGAGGAATGAGTTGATAAGATGAGCACAGGTCGTATTTTAACAGTAATCTGGAATATATTTTGTTCGCTTCAAGCGTTGATCTTGTTTTTACATATATTTCACTCGGTGGGACAGAGTCTATAATGGTCGGCTTAATCAAAGCCTGTTTCTTTGTCATTAAATTACTACTTACTCGAAAAGCAAGTTAAACCGAAGTAATGGCAATTACTAATTTAACCAATTCGGTATCCCCGACAAATGAACGAATCAAAAGTCAGTTTCAAACATTTTTAGCTAAATCAGATCAAGTGAAAAAATTAAACAATGCGACCTTAAAATCATGGCCGTAAGAATCCTTTTCTGAAAATATAATGACCGCTTTTTCTTTTATACAAATACAGTGTTATTATCAATAAAGTTTACGTTTGGTTTAGTTTATTTTCTTTTACAGCATATCAACCGTAATGGGTTATTTAATACCGACAACATTTTTTATTGCTGGTAATATTTTGTTTTGTCAAAAATCTGTTTCTGGTAATATTTTTCCTTCAAAATTGTGTTGCTAGTAATGTTTTTTTTTTCAAAAAAGTATTGCTGGTAATAGTTAACTATTTGCCCATAGCTGGGACCCTAGCAGGTGCTACCACCCTGGTTCAGGGTGGACCCGAGAACACCAGCAATTCAGAGGTGGTTCCACGCTCCTTAAAACCTCCCGATCAGAGGCCTTGCTGCTGGATGTAGTTTATCGTCTTCCCCAGGACGCGGATGTAGTTTAACGTCTTACCCAGGATGACAATGTTATTTTTATAGATACAAATATTTAAGTAAATACTCTGTTTATAATAAATAGTATTAACAACATTTACAGGCCTGAATATCCGAGAAATTTGTGTTCTCGAACAGGAATCGAACCTATATCCTACACGGAACCGTCATATGTGTGCGTTCGAGAAAAAAAAAACAGAGGAAGATTGTAGTTCAAAAACAGAAATTTAATCTTGCTAGACAGATGCTTCCTGCGTAGCTAAATTGTTATAGTACGTCAGGCTAGATGTCGGTTCCGTAGGATACATGTTCGATACCTGTCGAGAGGCACACGTATTTCTTTGAGATTTCTCGGATATTCAGGCCAGTAGATGTTTTTAATACTGTTTATTATAAAGAGAGCGTTTACTTAAATATTTGTATCTACAAAAAATGTATAAACAAAATTATGCAAAATATATAAAACAAATGACTGGTACAGCAAGAATAAGAAAAGAATATTAACTGTAAATTCGTGGCTGGAAAAATGTTACAACAAATAAGTAACATAAATGAAAAAAAAACCGCTTATCGCCCATCGTTCTTCAGAGCCAGTCAAGGAAAAAAATCTATAAATATATGGACGAGGACTAAATATGGAATGAAATTTCTAGTAGGTAATTAGCAATATACATCACAAAGAGATTGCAAAGAGAATGATCATCTATTAATGCAAATTGCAGAGTGAATGTTGTAATCCGAGTGCGTTCTATTGATTATGTTTAAAGATTCCTGATGGAAGGCCAAATCGGATTATTTATTAAGTGTTTAGTAATCGCAGAACCGAAAGTATTCACAAGCGTATATAACTTTTAGTACTGATCCCGAAGGTTGTTATTTGGTACATGTTGATCAGTCATAGTCTCTGAATAGTTCTGCTGATATACTCAGGATCACACTAATATTTGAATTAGAGATCGCAGAAACTTAGGGTGTCTTTTAATGGGCGGGATGCTATTTTAATATAATGAATATATCATCATGTTCTAAATGACAGAATATAAAAATAAAAGGAAATTGTTGAAAAGTCAATGCGGCATACTGGGAATCAAAAACACAGATGGGTGATGAGTGGGTGATGTGTAGGTGCCATTTAAGACTTTATGGCGTAATCAGTTAACGCCTATTTGCCAGGAGTGTGAAACTTCGGCAAAACCTCCAGTTTGTTTTCAAATCTATTAATGCCAGGATACATCATAGCCAAACATCAAATCATTTAAATACGATCTTAGATTGGTTAACTTATGAGCAATGTATTATTCGTTTTTAAATTCCTTGGTTTAGATATTTCACACATATATATAAACATATATATATATATACATATATATATATATAAACATATATATAAACATATATAAACATATATATATATATATATATATATATATATATATATATATATATATATATATATATATATGTATTTAAGCAATTATGTGGTAAGAAACGAATCCCATCAGTCTACAAATTTTCAGAGTGACCATTGAAAGAAGAAGTCAAAAACCTGAACTATGTAAAGTCATAAAATCTGTCGGCGTGCCATCTGTGGAGTTAACCTTCAAGATAGGACATCTAACGTAGACCTATTTAACAAGTGTAATATCGGAGGAATCGAGACTTTCTCATAGAGTCTCAGTTACGATGGACTGGTCATTTATTGGGAATAACATGATGAGAGGATACCCAAGGTACTAATGTACATCTAGTTAGATCAGAGATACAGGAATATAGGACGCCCATGGCTAAGATACAAAGACAAGCAGAATAGCATCTTGTCATCTATCAATATACCTCATAACACCCTCGAGCTCTTACCTTGGATCGGGTAGAATGGAGATCAACGTTTTAGTGGACTCAGCTGTTTTCAATCTGCTTGTCTGAATCGTCTTCAAGAAGCGAGATCAAGATCTAAAAGGTCAGCCAATCTAACAGTCATCTCACCCCACAATCCTCACTCTTGCTCCATATGAGGCCTCCTTTGTAAATCACGAGGAGGTCTTAAGATTATCGCACAAAGTTTCATAACTGAATCAATTAAGTTGTCAGATCCGCATACGTCGAAACCGACGGGGGAGTCCAATATATATATATATATATATATATATATATATATATATATATATATATATGGATTTGTTTTTAATTCGAGATTGTTATTATACCAAATGTGGAAAACAGTATATTGTGGATATCTATATTTGAACTAGTCGTCAGCGCAGAGCATATTTTCCTAATTAAGATTTCTCGAGTGTGCAGATCTATAGATGTCATACACACTTTGTGAAATAATAAGTCGTTTATTTCAAATACGACTAAAAGTAGCATTTGAATTAATACATTTATACAGTGTGGCAATAAATTCACTATACAGTTACTTATAATACAAAAGCAAGTACTGAAGCAATTTACTGTTGTTTACTATAGTATTTTAATGTTATTAAACAGAATTAACAAGAACCATATTAACAACAAATTTCTGGACTGTTGCTTAATTGGTTACTCTTATTTGTTTTGGTAAGTGACTGTATTGTTACTTTATTGTCACTGTATTAACAACATTTAACGGCCTGTTGGAGGACGCATTAAGTTTACTTAAATTTTTGTATCTATTGCCACCCTGTATATATATATATATATATATATATATATATATTGCCACCCTATATATATATATATATTGCCACCCTGTATATATATATATATATATATATATATATATATATATATATATATATATATATATACAGTCATTATGTCATTGTTCAAAGATATAATAATGAAGCAAAAACAGGGATGAATCATCAGAGCAGTGCTAGTGCAAGTGCCTGAACGCCCCTTCTTCGCACGTTTACTGTAAAGCTGGGGTTAATAAGAGGTTCTTCAGGAATTCTTCCCTTTTAACGATTCAATAAACTTTCTCAAACAATCTTTGCATCAAATGTTGTAATGCCAATTTAGGATGGAATCAGATGAAGAAACTATTGGCTAAATGCCAAAAGCCGATTTTGGACCTAGTGTCTCGTACATTTCGCTCTCTTAACTGAAATAATCTAAACCAAACATTCATCCAAGACAATTTGCGTCTCATATCTATTTTCTATGGCAAATTTAGAAATCCGAGGATGAAAAAAACAGGGAGTTATGGCTGAAAAACGTTTTTTTTTAAAACAGTTTTTCGTCATTTTTCGTTATATGCGGGGAAGCGAGCAGGGCTAAAACCACACTATCGTATTTCTTGTATGTTGGTAAATTTATTGCGACACGTTTGAATAAAATTGGATAAAAAATGAGGAAGTTTTTCAAGTTTATATTTTAAGTAATATGAAAAAACGATTTTTTCACAATTTTTTGTGTGAAACCACTGTTGCCGGAAAACTATCAAGAGCTCTACATGAAGCTCGTAACATTCGCTATGTTTTTGCATTAAGTGCAAAGAACATCAGCTCATCCAGTAAAAATCTTGTTCGTGTTTAACTGTACCCACTTTTAGTTTTATCGATATTTCGGTCAAACCCGGTGGGGGGCAGGGCGATGGCTGCACATTGAAAATTTGGTCTTGACCTAAATTAATAACTTTGCAATATATGTGTACAATTACTTCGAAATCGGCAGAGAAATGTGTACTTGCATATATAGCATACACAGACAAACACATAAATACATCTTCTTTTTTGATAGATATAGATATTTTCGGGTTTTCAGGTTGCGTTGTTGGATTAGTTCATTAGCATTTGGGAGGGCCTTGGTACTTATTATTTTGGGATTAGATATTAAATATGTTTCAGATGGTATTAAATCTTATTTTATTTATATTGGGTTTTTGGTTTTTAATTGTGACGGCTTCGAGGATTTTTCAACATCTTAGGCCCCATGTAGAGTTTTGCATATCTTCTACAGGTATTTGACATACTTTGTCAGAAATATTTGTATATTTTCCTGATTATTGATAATCCGGTTCATTTGATTTTCGATACAGGTTATATTGAGCAGCGAATTTTCCAGGAACAAATATTATGTTAAAAATGTCAACGTTTATTGAAGAATAATTTTTCCTTCGGCAGACCTATTTAGATTATTAGTACTTGAATAAAGAAAGACGAAAAAGCGAACGAACGTTATGATTAGTGATAGGAATTGCCTATGCATATTAGATCCAAATGATTCCATTGCTGAAAGTCAGGCATAATTATTGTTGTGTCTTTTTTAACTTCGTCCAGCCAGAATTTCCAATAACGCTTCATCACATATATCTATACATTTTTGACTTATTTGTTTAGATAATCCCCTCGATGATATGACGTGTTTAATGCAGAACTAATCTCAGGATAAATGTCTTATTCTTCATAGAGATGCTACGGATTTGCTTTGACTGTTATCGGGATAACTGTGGCATTATCAAGAATCGATTTTCTTGAACGGGCACTCGACCCTCATCAAGAGGAAATAAAACCGAAACAAAAAGAAAGCGGTAAATGACGAATTGAAGGGGATGACATGTGTCATTTATTGACACCAACCAATGGAGGAAAAGATTGTCAAAGAGAATCTAAAAGTATGCTAGTGAATGCAGCTGTGAGCCACTGGTTACGATATAAGCATATTTACTGGGTATAGTTTAGTTTGGCACGAGGCCAAATGTCTTTTTCTTAAGATACGTTTGCTCCAAGAATCTATGCGGAGTATTATAAAAATAAGTATGCAGGATTTACATATTTAGAAACAATTATCAAAAGCAGTAAGGAGACCAAATAAGGGCCGTTTTGTTACTGATATTTTGATTTGTTTTGTTGCACGTTTTAGAAATCATTTGTGTGATTTAGATTTCTAAAACATGCAACAAAACAAATCAAAATATCAGTAACAAAACGGCCCTTATTTATTATCTCCCAAAACGTATTTTATGGCTTTAAATAGATAAATTTAAAGTCATAAAATACGTTTTGGGAGATAATAATAATTTACTGATATAAAACATACTAACATAGCTGGTATGTACAGGGAAAAACTCAACAGCAATTGGAACTAAGTTACTCGATTTCCAATTCCGAGGCGTTTTGCAGTACACCGCTCCTATATCCAAACTTACAGCACCTATTTTTAAATGGTTACCCATCGAGGTACTAACCAGACACGACGTTGTTTAATTTAGTGATCGTATGGGTGGGATCCTTTATTTCAATGTGATACAGCTGTATAATATAATATGATATAATAGGCATTATCCATGTGGAGTACGAGCCGAATGCTTGATGGAAACCTGGCAAGAGTTAATACAGTTATCAGATCCTGCATCCAAGGAATTAGTATTTATTCATATCCTGATTATTAACGTCAGTTGAATTTAAAACTTACCCCAACCCAAGTAGATCTCTCTCTCTCTCTGTCTCTCTCTGTCTCTCTCTGTCTCTCTCTGTCTCTTTCTGTCTGTCTGTCTCTCTCTCTTTTCCATTCAGAAGAGCAGTGAAGATTTCTTTTTGCGCAAGTCCTTCAAGCAGATACTCTTTACTTTTTTGATTTGAAAAGTATTATTCGAAATTGTGGATATCAAACGTTAACTCCTGGTCACTTGGAAAGACACAACTCTCTCAACCAGTAAGCTGCCTCATGCAATCTATTAATCTGACATCGTTTGTTTAGATACGGTCAAGTACATCGTTGTTCTAGTTCGCCATATGGCGTTTGTGTAAATATTTCTTCTTTGTAATCAGGAAATGATTGTTGAGTATAGCCTTTACGGCGACAGCGGCTACTAAACAATACACTTAAAGTTTTTTTTAGCTCTTTAAGTAAACGACTATTTTCATTGTTTACGCGAATTGTATGAATATATGAAGACCGCGTATTAATGCGTACGATTTGTTGTTTTATATGCGATAAATTGTGTTGGCCTGTCTTGTAATATCACCAGGTACATAAGCTGTTTTATCACATCTGTCTCTTTCTGTTTTTATTGCATATATGAGTACAGAATTTGATGATTGAGACTCAAGTTTCTGGGAAGATTTAGTTTTCTTTCAAGAGACGAGGGAAAGTTATAAAAACTTAGTATAAAGCGTTTAAGCTTTTTATTTAATATTTCTTGTGTTCGTATAATTTTGTTTTATTTTCTGCACATAAAGTCTGTAAAATTCAAGTCTCAATACACACACACACACACACACACACACACATATATATATATATATATATATATATATATATATATATATATATTCGTCTAGTAAAATAATTTTCGAAGATAAAAAGAAAGAATATGAAATGACTTTAAAAAGAAGAGGGGCATAAAACTAAACTGGAATTTATACCTCAGATAAATCAACAAATGAAGAACAATTCGATGAAAATAAAAATATTATTTGGTTTAACTCCACTTTTAAGTTAGAGGTGAAGTGTAAAACCGGAAAGATATTTTTTCAAATTACTTAATAAACACTTTCCCAAAAATTCCGAATTACATGAAATATTTAATAAAAAAACACAGATAAATTATGCTATAGTTTTACTAGTAATTTAGAAATCGCAATAAATTGAGAAAACACCAGCAATTTCAAAACTAAAGTGCAGCATAACCTCGTTAACGGTGAAATATGCAAGTGTAGAAAGAAAAATAGATGTTCATTAGATGGAGTTTGCAAAACTGAAGCAGTAATTCACAAAGTAGATGCAATAAATACAAATGGCTAGAAAAATATACATAGCGTATAATGAGGGTAAAATTAAAAAGTTTGGTTTGATTTGGTTTGCTTTATTTTGTTTAACGGCATATCAACCTCAATGGGTTATTTAATGCCGACAACTTTTTCTATTGCTGGTAATATTTTGTTTTGTCAAAAATCTGTTTCTTGTAATACATTTTCTTCAAAATTGTATTGCTGGTAATATTTTTTCAAAGACTATTGCTGGTAATAGTTAACTATTTGCCCATAACTGGGACCCTAACAGGTGCTACCACCCCGGGTCAGGATGAACTTGGGAACACCAGCAATTAAGAGGTGGTTCCACGCTTCTCAAAACCTCCTGATCAGAGGCCTTGCTGCTGGTTGTAGTTTATCGTCTTACGCATGACACGGATGTAGTTTAACGTCTTACCCAGGTCGCAAAATTAAAAAGAGGTGGTAAAATCATAATTTATCTTTTAAGCTAGAAAGCTTTAGAAATTCTGCTAAACTAGCCAACCATGTGTGGGAATTAAAGGAAAAGAATAAAATATCCGATTGTAAACTAGAAAATTTAAAAATAAGCAAAACCTTACAACAGTCATAGCAACATCTGCAACCTTTGTCAACAAGAAAAATTAGCTATAATAACATTTCCAGACCCCAAAACCTTTGGATCAGAAATTGGACCTGTTGTATACATACTAAAAAAATACCTTCTGTGTTCATATGAATTGGGATGAAAAGAAAGTATGTATATTTCATTTACACCCCCCACCGAAACATTTCCAAAACACTTGATTTTCCCCTCCTTCTCCTCACCTTCTATCCAACCTCACGTCCTGCGCATATTCATCAATGTATTAATTATAAAAAAATAGAGCGTTCATAATTTTAAAAAAAAAGCGTTAGGAAATCAAATGACCGAAAACGCCTGAAGATAACCAAAGTATTGAAACGGAGGTAGCGCAATCAACTGATCTCCTAATTTTGTATAATCACACACACACATATATATATATATATATATATATATATATATATATATATATATATATATATATATATATATATATATGTTCACCATGTTCACCATAGTCTATGAATATAGAATCCAGCACAGTACGTAATCTGTTCAATGAAACAACGTTAAAGATTAACCCTCCCGAGTCAGACACTCTACTGAATCTGACTATATCGCCAATACCAGTCTTCGATATCAAAGGCTGGCAGTGAGTACTCCGAAACAAAAAACATGGCCGCCTTTATACACGTCTAATTGAATATTTTGAGCTTTCTGAGTGGTTTATCTTCTATTGGTGAACTATAAAATGAGTCAGCTCATTTTGATTGGCTCACTAGTACACAAAAGGTATCCAAAAATTCCAACAATATGTATATATGTACTGAAATAATGAATGACGAGTCTGAATATTGCTGACAAGGTATATATATGATTACAGTTTTGAATTCAGAGTTGTCTTTCTCCTAGTCTAGTTGCCAACGAGGGATAAAGATCACGGTGTTTTCTGTTCTCAATCATGTAGTTAGGAGGGGAATAAATCGAGCCATGCCTTTCCCAAGGGTATTTGCAGGTAAGGGAATGTAACGAACTCAACTGGGATTCGAACTCGGCTCCTCGAATTCTCATTCCCTGCCGCTATCCATCGCACCACCCCACATACAATTTTTATATTCTCGAATGTACATTATATTTTGTGGAGACAATGAGAAAAAGTTGAAAAAAGCTTTTCAGCGACGCATGTCCCTCTTAAAATTGGCATCATTCATGTGGAATAAATTACGAAACTAGTGTTTGACGAAAGGCCGAAGGAAACCGGGCAAGAGTTAATTTATCAGATGCTGCGTCCGAGGAATTGGTTTTTAGTCGTATCCTTATTATTAACGTCAGCCGAATTTGAAATTTACTCCAACCCAAATAGATCTCTCCTTCTCGCTCTCTTTTCATGCTTGATTTGCGCAGAGATTATCATCGAAAACTGCTTTCAAATCCCGGCTTCGTATTTTGATTTTACTGATGTTCTTGAAAAAGGCATGAATATCTCTCATCTTCATCTCGTTCGCAATGCGTTAAACAGCGGTCTACATTTGACTCGCTCGACTCGCTTCATACTTAGTCTTGTACATGAACTAATCTTAATTCAAATTCGTAGACAAAACACTGGAGGCCACTCTGCTCTATATTATATAAAAGAGCCGTTTCTTTGGCCGTTTCACACTAACTCTACATGTGATAGTGTCATGTGATATTATGTCTGTACTGTGTGTGAGTGTCTATCAAGTGTTTATGCCAATTAAGGTGCAGAAGCATACGCACAATTTGACTGACTTTGAAGTAAGGCATTGAGACAATCATTTCTTCTCCCACTCCCTCTGGACAACCCCTGCCTTACGCTGAGCAATGAATGTATGAATCCTATATCAACAGTTTTCTTTTCTTATATCGGTGTATGGATTTTTAATAAAATAAAAATAATCACCTTTTTTTTCTCTTTAATATCGTTTCGATAATTATCTCACTCTCCTATGAACTGATAACATTCTATCTATCTCTATCGATCTCTTCCTGTCTATCTCTATAAGTCTATTCTTCTCTATCAAAATCCATTTATTCATCTCTGTGTCAGTCTATTTATATCTACATATTCACTGGTGTTTGCAACCTTGCAGCATAGAGCACGTTTCAGTTTTCTGCTATTCCTTACCAACGTTACATGCAAGGAATCAGAGGAAGATAAAAATGATTCTTACTTTTAACAGATTTGAATTTCTTGAAGTAAAATTTAACACCGTTTTCTGTTCCTTTTTGTTTTTCAAGATAATATTTCTCGAAAATGTAATTTTTGTAAAACACATTTCAACAGATAACTTTAAAAAAAATGATACTTTTACAGTAATTGTAAAATGAAACAGTTGGTTTCCTCTTAAGGAAAAAAGAAAAAAAATATGTCAATCCTGTTTTATTTCAATTGAAATTTTTTTTCACATCTTCCGTAGGTATTAGGACCAGGGCTGATTATTAAACACAGAAGATTAATGTAACATTTCACACAGTCAATTATGTGGCATACGAGATACCCGTTTAGGCGATCACGTATTTTTCGATACATAACTGACTAGGCAGATTTTTTCCCGCAGGCGGTTGCCATTTCTTTCAGCGGTAGATCAGTTGCCATTCAAGGCTATAGAACCCGGTCTGCCCTGCTACTTACCCATAGCTGGGGGGAGAAAAAAGGATTCATACCTTTCCCAAGTGAATGCAATGAATTCGACTAGAATTCGAACTCGGCTCTCTGATTCCTCAATCCAAGCCACTATCAATTACCCCATTTCACTAGTTCCTTAGTTTTCTATATTTGGTATTATCTTACATTAAACTAAACTTAGTAAATATCATTAAATAGAAGATTATATAAAAAAGTCCTTATTTACCGAGCACATTTATTAAAGAGTTAAGCACAAAGATTCGTGAGATTAAAAGACAGGGCGTTGGATATTATAGTTCTCCATAGAATATTTTACTACATTACCTGTGAATTGACATACATTTGAAAATAGGGGTGTCGTTTTCTGTTGCCGGTAGAAGAGTATTACACGACTAGTGAGTGTGTGTTCTCGGTATGTCTTCCTTATATTTTTCATTCTCTTAGTATGGTTGGCATCCAAGGCTAAAAATTACGGTTTACACTGCTATTTAACCCATAGCTAGGAGGTGGGAAATAAATCAATTCGTGGAATGGCGTTAATCTGAATGTAAACGTTACAGACTAACCCAGAATTTGAAGTCGGTTTTCAGAGTACATTTTCTGAGCCGACATCCATCCACAACACATCTATAGAAATTCATCTGTGATCTATGGATAAAATAAAATCAAAAAACACGGTAGAAAGATTTAGAACAGTGGATTTTTACCATATGTTTCAGTAAAATATAAATTTTAAGAATTTATCAAACGTAAAAGTGACGCATTTCTTTTTACAGACAATTTGCATCTGTCTATATTTCTGAGATGAGGTATTATGTACCTTATTTACATTATTCGGACTATTGTGCTCATCTTTGTCGCCATATTTATTACAAAGTTTCAGCTGTGTACACTCCGGCCTTCTTCGGGTGGTTGGAATGTCGAACTGAACCCTTTATTTCGCTCACTGAGGTAGACTGTTCTAGTTCCACGTGCCATGTTTAATGGATGTCAGTTATCAGTTATCTTCTGTTAGTTCCCCTCTCCAAGTTCTCCACTGCCTTAACCGGGTATTGAACTCTCTCTCTTTGGGTCCTGTCACTGGATCTAACTAACGTCTTTATCCACTGTCTCCTTGAGGACACATGGCTCAGTGGATAAAGGCGTAAAACATGGCACGTGGAACCAGAACAGTCTATCACAGTGAGCGAAATAAAGGGTTCAGTTCGACATTCCAACCACCTGAAGAAGGCCGGAGCGTACAACGACCGAAACGTTGTAATAAATATGGCGACAAAGATGAGGACAATAGTCCGAATAATGTAAATAATGTAGACAATTTGCACTTTATTAGCGCCAATTACATTTTCGTTATTATTTACTCGTGTCTAGAAACATTTACCTAACGACTTGTTTCATAATGGACGTTTAACTTAACATACTATGGGAAAAAAATCAAAAGCATAGAAAAATACATCAGATTAATGGCGTTATTTATCGGGAACGATCTTGAACACTGAAACTACGCAACAATATCCGGGTGTGAGTTCTCTCTCTCTCTCTCTCTCTTTCTCTCTTTCGCTCTCTCTTTCTCTCTTTCGCTCTCTCTCTCGCTCTCTCACTTTCTCTCCATGCATGTCTCGATTTGTGTTTGTATTGGTCATCTGTGACGTCATTGATGTAAAAGTCCAATTGTATCTGAGATATTATTGTTGAGCTTCTGATTGGTCGAAAACAGAAAGACAACCGGTTTGTTTTCTGACATTTTTATTTCGAAGCCAAACATATTAGGCTTCATTGTAGGCTACGGTTGCCGCCATTATTTGAATCATCAAACGATTTCTCATGACAATGAAATAACGAGGATAGATACCACATTTTCAAAAGTGTATCAAATGATTGCGTGTGAAGAAGCAGATAGAACGTTTACTTTGCCGCACCTTACAACAGAAAATATGAAGCCAGCAAACGATGACGGACGCTTGTAATGTGTAATACGTTGCCTTAGAAGATAATAAATATATTGGTTTTCTCTACTCTCTAACGCCTACACAAGCATTACTGTATCTGTAATATATCAACACCTTCAGACAACAGAAGGAAAAACTGAAATAAAACAAATTTAACATGTATTATCATATGAAAATATATATCCAGGGTCCAACGGATAAATTATCGTCTATATTACGAAAAAAGGAAAATAACACTCACATCTCATTTTAACAGATATATTTACCAAAATTACGCAAAAATATCTTCTATTACTACAGAGGATTTACTTTTTTTATAAAATCGCCATTGGCTTCAACCACGGCTTCCAGACGAGTTGGGAATCTCTTGCAACTCTTCTGGATGGTCTCGTTAAGTTGGTGAATGCTACCATAAACCTTGCCTTCAGTTCATCTTTGGTAGTAGTTTTTTTTAGTCTCTCGCTCAACTTCGCCCCACAGAAAATAATCAAGCGGTCTTCAGTCAGGAAAGTTAGGTGGACAGATAAAATGGGTGATGTGGTCGCAGAAATTGTCTGACATCCATGCTTGTGTGGCATGGTGCAGAGTCCTGTTGCCAGACATTTCTAACAGCCACCCTCTTTACCCAGAAAGGCATTTGATGTAGGCCTCCTCGCCTTCAGCAAAAATTCGGGATTTCTTTCCTTATCAGAACGGTCAGAAAGTGTTTTCCGATCTGCTGAACCTTCGTAATCACCATTAGACTCATCCAACTCTTTCCGAATCCTCTCCACTGTCGTCAGATTTATAACTCAAAACTCTGAAATGTTCGTATTGGAACTTCGAGCTAAAATGACAAGAACTACAGCATGCTGTTTCCAAATTTCTGGCTGAGTGAATTGCATTATTGTGCTTTTGTTTCACAGACGATGCCCAACCAACAATACTATACTGTGCAAAATAAAAAAAAACAACGCGCCTGCGCAAAATAAAAAATATAAAATCGCGACAATTTACACATCGTACCCCCTTCTCTCTCTCCCTTTCTTTTCTTTCTCTATCTGTCTCTATATATGTCAAGCTGTATGTCAAAAGATTAATATAAACCAGGTCTTATTTGCAATACACTACAATCATGATTGAGATAGTTTACATTCCTTATTTAGAACGCCTGTCAACCATTGCTCATCATTTCCGGTTGTCACACCTAATTCATGGTCCTTTAGGACAGTGGCTCAAAAAAGGGGCAGCGCACCTCATAGGTGCAACGGAGGATGATAGTAGGTGAGGCGGATGGATTGAAAGACAAGCAAAGCTTTAGAAACAGTTTCAAATAATTCATATGCCAAAAATATAGGATTTCCAAATTTAAAATATTATTATGAATTACTGTTATGGCCAACTAAAGAAAGAAATAAGAAATTCACAAAACACGTGT
This sequence comes from Acanthosepion esculentum, assembly GCA_964036315.1. Lineage (NCBI taxonomy): Eukaryota > Metazoa > Mollusca > Cephalopoda > Sepiida > Sepiidae > Acanthosepion > Acanthosepion esculentum. The sequence continues at coordinate 126,611,900 of OZ038481.1, read as the reverse complement.
TACAGATATATCATATATTAAACAGTAAGTACAACAGAAGAGTATTAGACGATTAGTGAGTGTGTGTTACTTGACTCAGCATTCAATCTATTTTACTGTTGATATTTACCAGCCTCCCCCATGAGATAGGATGTGGCACAAGGCAGAGTTTAAGTTGGGCAAAAACTCCCCATAAACCCCGTGTAAAACGAGGTCGGGTAGCTGTTTCCCGACACGAGACTCTGCCCTTCGACATAGCCTCGTCTGTGGATCCTCTCTGCCTCTTGGCAGAGAGTTTGATCAGCACAGTTTTGTGTTAGTGACCAAAACGTCTTTCTTGAACTGGCAATGAAAAGTTCTGCGTGAAGGGTTATAAAACAATTAAGATTGGTTCGAGAAATGATGGAGTAGTTATCGGCATATTTATCTTTTAATGACCCCTGTGTGTTCTTAGATCTATTTCCATTTTCGTGTGCTTTTGTCAGCACGCGTGTATATATGTGTATATCCCCTCTCCGTACATACAGACTGTTTCACTACGAGGAATCAGTGAACACATTTGTACACCACACACACATACATAAATAAACACACGCATAGCGTTGCATTACAAGGTACATATACAAACACACACATACACACATACGTACATACACATACTTCCCATGTTACATGGAATCAGTATACATACACACACATACATACACACATATATGTACACACATACACACATTCTTCCTAAATTGTACGGGGTTTGTATGCGTACCTGTGCTTAGTGCTCCTGCTTTTGTCAATATACACATATATATATATATTTATATATACATTCGTGCTCCACAAACACTGCATGTAAGCGTGCGTGCCTGTATGTGAGTGGTTTGATCGCTGTATGTGGTCACTCTGTGTGCATGTTCTGTGGTTTTGCGTGTGGGGTTATGATCTATTTAGTTCTGCTTTAAATTTGTTTATGAAGTTTTTTCCTTGTATTTGTAGGTAAGAATAATTGTCTGTTTGATATACTGGCATAATGATACGCTTAATATATATATATATATATATATATATATATATATATATATATATATATATATATATATATATATATATATATATATATATATATATATATGATACGAAGATATGCAAGACACATCCGTTGAACAAATTAAAAGATACTTGGAACATAATTTTGAAATATTGGACAAGACACATTTTCATATTGAATCGCGGAGGTAGATATGAATCTTAGTAGTAGCAATTGATCCGAAATTGTTTGTTTTACACGACCTTTCATAATAAGGCCATATGATGTAATGGAATTATATCTCTCAGTAGGAATCGATTTCGAAGGAAGGTGCATGCGCATAACTACATTGCAAAATTAGCTGAGTAATTGAGCATTCCTTAAATTAGAAAGGACATGTTGTGCCCTTAATTCTATTAGAACTGCACCTAAATTGTACAGGTTGATTACGCTGCCGGTGCCCATTGGAAAAGACACGAGAGATTAGCTCAAAGTATTATTTTGCTAATGAAAATCGAATTGGAGATTCGATGAAACTAATTTAATACACAACTGTAACAGAGAAACCTTATTTGTAGCATTAAAAACAAGCAAACAGCCAAGTAGTTTACATATATGATCTATATTTGCATAATATATATATATATATATATATATATATATATATATATATATATATATATATATATATATATATATATAGAGAGAGAGAGAGAGAGAGAGAGAGAGATAGATAGATAGATAGAGAGAGAGAAAGAGATTAATAATATTAGTCGTTAATATACACATATATATACATATATCTGAAATATATAAATATACATACACACACACGCACACACACACGCACACACACACACACATATATATATATATATATATATATATATATATATATATATATATATATATATATATATATATGTATATATATATATATATGTGTGTATATATATAAAATTTCCAAGAGGATAGAATCCAGGTAGAACTCAGTGTCTACGACAGAGTAAGAATATAATAAAAAGACTTAAACACTAATATTCCATGGTTATAATTTATTACATTGGAATTGGAATTATGATCCAATTCATCAGACCTACAACTTCAAAAATAAATCTGAAAAAATAACTCCGGGAATAAAAATTAAATTTAGTTGGAGTGTATGTATGAGAGTGGGGGACGAATGTGAGAGGTAAAAGAAAGTTCTAGAGAGGGGTAACAGACGAGAATAGAACAGGAAGGCCTAAAGTTGAAGGTGGGGGTTAAAACTTAATAGAGAGAACTTTTAAAGAGAAGTTAAATGACGGTTTAAATGAGTAACATACAGATAAATATATATATATATATATGTGTGTGTGTGTGTGTGTGTGTGTGTGTGTGTGTGTGTTGGGTGTGTTGGGTGTGTTTTTTGTTTTAATTTGTCAATATTTATGGTGGAATGGTGGCCAGTCTCGTAAGTAGTACGTCTATTGGTATAGACAATGTGAACATAGGAAGAAGTCTAGAGTTACTGATAATTCAATGTGTCGAGAGGTTTTCAGATCCATATGTGTATGACACTCACAGACTCATTAACACAAACTCACAGACTCATTAACACAAACACCCACCCACACGCATGCACACACACACATATATATATATATATGTGTGTGTGCGTGTGTCTGTGTGTGTATGTGTGTGTCCGCGTATTAATATACTTAAAATGTATATTAAATTCATTATAATTGTTATCTCTATTTCATTTTGTTGATTAGTTTAATATTTAAGAGATTCTTGCTATGAACCATAAAATGCCAAATAACCTAATTTTAAATGGAATCTTATAAGTGCACCTCACTGAAATATTCCCTAAGTTAATATTACCTTTTTAATGTTATGGATGAAGTTTAATATAGTAGATATAATATAAGTATGATTCATAAGTAACTTCTGTTTTTGGAAACTAATTGTAATGAGGAAATTATCATCCTAACTCTTAAACACATGCCCCACATTAAACCGACCTTATATCACAACCTAACATTGTTGGGGTGGAGTTTTTTGAATAAATACAAGCTACTAATCTCACGTAACAGTTAAGAAAAAATTTGGAGTATACACAATACCTTTTCTGCACATTGGTGGTAGCCACAGTTGATTAAAGAAAAAAATGTTTTCTGCCATGACAGCACAATTTCGTATACAGGAATAATAACACAGGAAAATAATCTGGAAAATCGGTTGATCTGCTCTATCTCAACCGCCATATTATTTTCCCCAACCGATTATTAATTTTTTCAATCACTGCAAAATTCTTTCATGTTTAAAATTTTCTCTAATGAAAACCAGATTCAAGAGTTCGTCGAAATCTTCGCATCAAATTCTACAGAATTTTACCAAAAAGTTATTGAAAGGCTGCTTGATAAGTTGGTTGCAACAAAACATTGCAAAAAATGTTAAATATATAATTAAATAAAATCTAATTTATAATCAAAAGTGGAAATTATTTATCCGCCAATTTAAGAGATAAGAATTATAAAATCAGTTTTTTTGTTAATTAAAATATCTTAGAGAAGTATATTAAAATACATTTTATTTCTTTTTTTGCTTCCAGAGAAATAAGAATCGTGACAGTTCCTGAACGTCTGGATTGATCTCCCAAGAGGTAAGCGTCACATATGAATAATTTGTAGTTTTTATTTTCACTCTTACAGACTACAACTGACAAGCACAAAAAATACATCGGAATTGTTATAGTCTGCTTTCTACGAAATGAAGATCACAGCTTCAACAATATAGATGTGTCTGCGGTTGCTTACGTTGCGTATAGGTTTATCCGGGATAGAGTTGCTAGCCCCGCAACCTCCACCCAATGGGTTTTCATTTCAAACTCGCCGTCTCGTTGCCGACCAAAGCTTCAATAAATATTTAAGAAATGGTCGATAGAAAAGAATTTTGAAAAGTAAAATATTCAGAATGCTTCTAATTTAAAATAAATATAAGGTGTTGGTCTTCCAAATTTTAGTTAACAATTTGCCTTACATCTTTAACTAAAATCTTTGTTGTAAAAAATAAGAATTGAGTCTCTAACTCAAAAACTTCGTAATAAATCACATATTTTATTCTTAAAACTTACTCCTACTCAGGTTTTAAATCTAAATCAAGTGTGCGTCTTGGGTATGAATAATAAACTACATCCGCGTCCAGGGTAAGACTGTAGACTACATCCAACAGCAAGGCCTCTCATCAGGAGGTTTTGAGGAGCGTGGAACCACCTCTTAATTGCTGGTGTTCCCAATTCCACCCTGACCCGGGGTGGTAGCACCTGTTAGGGTCCCAGCTATGGGCAAATAGTTAACACTCATACTTGTGTGACAATTGTTTTTAATACCAGAAATACTTTGTAATAAAAAAAATGATTCAAATATATATGTATACATACACACCATTTTTTTTACCAAACTATCGCTATGAATCTATTTCAAAAAATTTGTTGGCATTAAATGACCCACTGAAGTTGATATGCCCTAAAACAAAAGAAGCAACCAACTAAATGAAGTCTCTTAGCGTTGACGAAATATACCCCACGTTGTGTGTGGTCTACTTTTTATAGAAAGCAAACTATAACAATCTCATATTAAATCATAAGTTTTATTCTAAAAGCACCAAAATGTGTGATTTAATCTGAAAATGGAAAGTGAGTTAATTTTTTTCATTCCACCAAAGGTTAAGCCTCTCTTCCAAACCGTAAGAGCTTGTGTCAGCCATCTGAAATAGGATATTATATTATGTAGGGGTGACACAATTTTCGGAACACTCTGTACAATAACCAAGAGCCACTCCAACTAGAGGCTTATAGATTAAGAGGCAATAATTTATGTGGATATGTGGGGAAGATAACGATTAACTATAAAGTTGAACAAGTTGAGATTGTAGTGATCGGGGAAGCATCCTCTTGGGAGTCGTTTCTAAAAAGGGGCGATTCGTGAGAAGAAGCGGGTCGAGTAGAATATACATCTCGTGACTGAAATACGAAAGAAACGAGGGCGGTTCGCTACAATGTGCGCAACCTGGCTGGTTTTAGCCGTAAGGGGTAGAAGTTGTCAAATAAAGGAGTGTATTTCATCTGAACACTATCCATGGAAATAGCGATAGAACAGCAAGAAACTTGCGACGTTTCATCCGCAGGAATGGAGTTGTCGAGTGGAGATCGTTTATAGCTATTGACAGTGAAGACATAAGAATATAATCTGCCTGGTGAGTGTTGCTTTCAATCGCAACTGAGATCTTCTATTTATTTCATAAAGCATAAATTTGAAAACAACACGCATTAGATTTTTATTTTCACATTGCGCATATTTCCATATTCTCTGCCCCCGATGATGAATGTCAGTCCTCCATAAATATAGACAATTTTAGGCAATCTCTCTCTCTCTCTCTCTCTCTCTCTCTATAAATATATATATATATATATATATATATATATATATATATATATATATATATATATATATATATACAAATAAATAAATATATATATACATACATATATATATATATATATGTATGTATGTATATATATATTTATTTATTTGTATGCATGTGTATATATATATATATATATACATACATATATATATATATATATATATATATATATATATATATATATGTATGTATGTATATATATGTTTATTTATTTGTATGTATGTGTATATATATATATATATATACACATACATACATACAAATAAATATATATATACATACATACATACATACATACATACATACATATACATATATATATATATATATATATATATATATATATATATATATATATATATATATATATATATATATATATATATCAAAGTGTAGGAGAACGAGCAGTAAGGTTACAGCGTTCAAAACATTAATTTAAAAACTGCTCAATACACAAAGTAGAGACGTAAATATTTATTTGACTTATGCAGTGGTACATTAGAACATGCACATATCCACTACAAAATTGTACATTTTTGTTTCAACGTGAATGAAGTGAAAACCATTTTTAGACGAGGAAGCACGGTGTTAATAAAACATTTTATTCAGAAATACAGTTATTTTATGAAAATTTCAAAAGAACGGGAGTGAGGGATATTTGCTTCGATAACTGCATAAGATAAATATATATATATATATATATATATATATATATATATATATATATATATATATATATATATATATATATAGAGAGAGAGAGAGAGAGAGAGAGAGATAGATGGATAGATAGATAGATAGATATAACCAAATAGAAAAATGTAGATAAATGTACGAGAAAACGTTCGTATACAAACACACACACACACACATACACACACACACACACATATATATATATATATACATATATATATATATATATATATATATATATATATATATATATATATATATATATATATATATATATATATAGTTAAGTAACAAAAATCTTGGTAATCCGTATGGATAATCCCAAGGAGGATGCAATCCGCAGAGCTCAAAGGAAAACAGACCACTTTAAGGCTTCATTTGTAATAATTTATTTCACCAGAAAATTTTATTTTTCTCTAGATCTTCAGACTTCACTTTCAAAAGGTGAAACGAAAAATGAATTTACAATTTACACTTTTGACGGTCAGTATTAATCTTATATATGTTGACATAGAGGGTGGAGAGGAATGGTATGAGAGACATGGTCGAGTTTAGAGAGGGAAGGGAGAGTTTTAAAATTTATTTTTATATTTCTTTTTTATTATAATACTTAATATTGAGGAAGTGGGTGTGTAAGGATCAGAGATTGACCTATTTAATCGGTCAATTCAACGTAAACGATATGGGAAAATGAAAAGGAGAATATATATATATATATATATATATATAGCCTATTGTGTAAGAAAAACAGTGATCAATGTTAAGTAACCGAACTATTTAATATATTAAAATTATACATAATAACCTACATTGTCTTCAATCCTCACTTGCCATTTGCGCCTGAAGAATGAAAGCAGCATGAAACTCCGACTTGTTTCTTCATTCGAAATTGCACACCTGGTCTTGAATTCCACTGACGATTTCAGCACACCAAGGAAATAAATCCTTTTTGTAAAATTTGTTATTTTATTTATTGGCGAAAACAATTCTTGCGTGCTTTTTTCGGATTTGCAATCCAGTAGAAAATTCTTCATTTTTTTCCGAAATGAAGGATTTTGGCAGATGGGAAAAAAATTCATCCGACATCCATCCAAACAAGCAATATTGGATTTAGCATAAGGCTATCGTGTTGGATTTGTCCAAAGGCAGTCATTTTCGGATTTCATTTGATGTGAATCACTGGTGAAGTTCTGAAAGAAAACAATATATATATATAGAAAAAAAAATCAGAAATATTTCAATCGTCGAATACTACGGTGTATTTTCTGATATTTTCTGGTAGGAAATTCAATTAAAAATGCCACATCTACTTATATTTGGTGAAGCCTGAGAAAAATATATATTTCACTAGGAAACATAATTCATTTTGATTTTTGTTCTTACTTTGTTGAATAAAACACTGCAATGACTTGTTATGTACTTAGCTATTCGGACAAGTATATTAATTTTCGTTGTTATGTCCTTCTTTTTAAATAATTTCACTCCCAAGCAAGGTGATAAACGAAGAGGTTACTGAAACTGAAAATGTACAAGAAAAATCCTTATGAACGGACAAAACAGACCATGTTTCAAGGAGACAAAAGATGACGATGGATGTTGAATAGAGATTTTTGAAGTTAACTGGAAAGCAAGAGAACAGAAGAGTTTCTAAGCAGAGGGAAAGGCAAAGCGAAGAAACGGCAAACATAGAACTTACAGTTATCTCGTAATTTCAACTGTAAAATGCTAAGATCTTGCTGCTCTTCTTGTACTGCGCTGAAATGTTTAAACTGGAGCTCTCAAATAGGATAGATCATCAGGACAAATAGCATGAACATATTTATAGAACAGACAGTGGGAATATGACTGAGGCTGAGATGGCAGGTCAGGACGGATAAATTTGCAGATTCCTCCTTTGAGATTGTCATCTATCTCCAGATATATAGCAGAAGCATCAGACCGGATATGAAACCAATATTAATTGTTTGGACAATGGTTGTTTTACGAAACTTCCAGCTGCTCTACTTGGGTCCTCGAACTGAAATAAAAAAAATGTAGCGTTTACTCAGTTCGGGTTGCATGCTTAGGGTAGAATATTTCAAATCAGTAATATTCGCCAGTTTTCGTACTGTTTGTATCACTTCTCTGTTATATTCCACTGAAACAGGTTGCCTGATTTTCAGCACTACCAGACACAAGGACTGAACTCAAAATTTCAAAAGGACCAGTGATTTGATAGTGGATTAAAATTCCGGCAAATTTTGTTGAATTTGCTTTTACATTTTCTACTAAATGTTATAAGATCCGAGTAGATGCACCTATTACGTTTTAAACTTTGTATGTAACTTTACTCTGGAGAAATGCAAGTCCCTAGATATTATTAACAGCTGCTTTCTGCACTTACGTAGCAGAACATGTCGAATAAATAGGACGAGGAAAACGTGTGTCCAGGGCCTCAGCATCATCTGCTCTGGTCACAGGTTGCACTATTAAATTTTGGCAAACTGTTAACCGAGGCGAGATAAGATTGTTCTGTTCATTTCAAAGGTCCACCAAAGGCATTCATATATTCCTGATATACTGAAAACTTTTAATCTAATGAAGTGATAGGAGAAAAATTTGTCTTCTTTATTCTTCAAGGTCCATGACAGGCAATCTCATTGTCGCGATATAGCGAAAACTTAGACATGTAAAGTGACGCTTAGAAAGTTAAGGGAAATATGTTGGTTTTCTCTAAGATCCAGGACAGGCAATCATATATTCGTAATAGAATGAGGTGCAATAATTACACACACACACACACACACACACACACACACACACACACACACACACACACACACACATATATATATATATATATATATATATATATATATATATATATAGTGTGTATTTATAATTTGACAGTTAAAATATTTAATCCTTGAAAATGGCTAAATGTATAGCCGAAAGCGCTCGGGAAAAAAAATAACATTCGGACAGTTTTTCTATAATTTATAATCTGAAAAGAAAAAAATTATGGATCGTATGAGAAATTGTATAAAACTAAATAAAAGCACCTTGTCTGTCGTATTCAATGAAAATGTGCATATATATATATATATATATATATATATATATATATATATATATATATATTAGGGGAGGCACGGTGGAGTAATACCTATTTGAATTGCAGAATCAGAGAGCCCAGTTCGATATCCATTCTAATCCATTACATTCACGTAAGTGCTAAAACACTTGGGCATAGTATGAATCCTCTTCTTCTCCATCCAGCTATGGGTTTAATAGCAATACAGACTGGGTTCCATAACCTTGGATGCTACTGGTCTAGGAGAAGGACAACGTTGAATTCAAAAACTGCGGAGGGTTCGTTTGGGGACCCTGTGGCACGTAGTGCACCAGGACTCTGTATTCGGCCCTTTAAAAAGTGTGGATTGTTCTGCACAAATCCTTCACCATTATAATCAAATCTCATGTGCTGGTGTCGGTTCCTTGGAACTGTTCTACTTGTCCCTCATTCGTCGAATTCGACGAGAAAGTCGAATATATATATATATATATATATATATATATATATATATATATATATATATATATATATATATTACTAGCCGTTTAGAAAAAACAAATAAAGAAAATCAACCCAAATAAATAAATTAAAAACTGTTCCCACCAAAATAATAGTCAGAACAAACCACAACATTCGACCCCAAAATTCAACAAATAGCTTTAATCAATGAAAAATAAACAAATATATAAGATAAAAAATAAAAATGAAAAATAAATAAAAACAAGCAAAACGATTTGACCCAAATAAATAAGCAAATAAACGACTTCCGGTAAATGAGCGCCATAATAGACTACCAACAATAAGCTATATAAACAAATTTTTACTACGTTAATAAAAAACACCGATCAAAACAAAAAATAAATAAATAAATACATGAGATAAAAAATAAAAATAAAAATAAAAAAACAACAAAAAAAAACAAGCAAAATAATTTGACATAAATAAACAAATAAGCGACTTCCGGCAAAAGTAACCGCCAAAATAGATTATCCACAATGCACCACTGACCCTTATATATATGAATAACCGAGAAAAATAACATCACTAGCTGCCTGACGATTGCACTAGCATGAAACAGACTGTCGCCTCTAAGTGTTGACTTCTAAGTTCACTTTTATATTTACACACGCTCTATCTCTGATATTGAGCACTTTATCCCATAAATATAGCACACTTTAAGACTATATTTCTTGATATATATATATATATATATATATATATATATATATATATATATATATATATATATATATATATATATATTGGCGGGTGCAATTTTATCAAAAGAGAAATTAAAATACATATAAAAGTGAAGCTGTATGTGAAGGGGGCGAATAGAAAGAAGTTTTGCTTTTAATATTCCCAAAGGGGGACCGTACAGCAAATGATAAGCCTTATGTTATTTAACACGCATCTGCATGGTCGTCAAACATGATCAGCTGAACCGCAGCTCGATACCGACTCTGTCGAATACTATTCTCACGAACATGCGACTTTGACGGGATTCTTAATGTTTCTTAAGATACCAGTCACATCTTTCTATCAAAATGGAAGTAATCGCCTTCTAAATACATACATTTTCTTTTTTCTCTCGGAATAAGAGTAATGTAGGTAAACACTGATACAAAAATCTGGATCTGGAACTCCTAACGAATTAAAAAGAAAAAAAAAACACGAGTCATTTGTAATATGTTAGAAAAAACCTCCAGCCAGAAAAGCAAAATATTTTTAACATCTTCTTGTCAGTTAATTCTTGTAGTGGATCTTGTGTTCGAGATTTTGAGAATATCCTAATATCAAGGCATTCCCAAAATATAATTATACCAAAATATAAACCAAATTTACACATAGTGAAAATAGTTGTGCATATATCCCGTATAGGCGCCTACGACTGTAGCCCGACAAGTTCCATGTCTATACATAGGCATTAACTGCGTAGCTTTTCATCGTTTTTAGACTAAGAGTGGCTAACATCTGTATGTTAGTTTCTAGTAAAATAAAAATAAATCTATATTATAAGATTAGAGTTGATCTTCTGCCCGTCGTATCGTCGTGCTGTGACATCGCGAATATAATGCATACTCGTCTGTCTCTCTCTCTATCTATCTATCTCTCTGTTGTACGCGTATGATTGTCTGTGTGTGTGTGTGTATACAAACACACATATACATATACATACATACACACAGAAATATATATATAAATATATATATATACACACACACACACACACACACACACGCGCGCGCGTGTGTGTGTGTGTGTGTGTGTGTGTGTGTGTGTGTGTGTGTGCAGGTATGCAGAAAAATAGGAAAGAACACGTTAGGTAAATAATCCGGAGTTCCTTAGTATTTTTGCTTTTATTTTTAAAAAGACAGTGCTCCATTGAAACATGAGAACTCTTATGTAGCGAAGGAATCATATTTTTTAAAAAGTATTATAATATATATATATATATATATATATATATATATATATATATATATATATATATATATATATATATATACATACACACACTCACACACACACACTCAGGCGGTGGAATCTCCCGTATGAAGGTCAAGAAGTTCAGTGT